>CM060109.1:335000-710000 GCA_030522415.1 Channallabes apus
GTCATTCATAGTGTTTTGAAGTCTAAATATTTGCAACTTCCTTGACATATAGTTTCTTTTTAGCCTGAATTAGATTTAATTATATCAGACGAATATCTATTACCTGTTTATTTTAGTATCATCATTACATATAAATAAATAATTTAAAAAAAAGGCAATAATAATAAAAAATGCATTTCTCTAGGGAAATGTTATATCGCCAGAAATATCGTTATCGCAATATTCAAAACCCATATCGCATATTTTACTAATATCATGCAGCCCTACAACAATGCAAAAATTTATATGTTAGCCTAAAACATTATTGTTTTATTGTGTTTATGCGCTTAAATATACACTAAACAATAAACATTGCATTTTGCAAAGTGAAAGTGAGTTGCGCGTGTTTTGATCAAAAGGCTGATAAATCTACTCATATCTGTGCATGCGTTTATCAATAAAACTGCAGACATACTCCCCCATACAGTAAAGAAAAAGATCAAATCCAACTATTAAGTCTGATTTAATTGCTATTATTAATATATATATATATATATATATATATTTTTTTTTTTTTTTTTTTTTTTTTTTTTTTTTTTATGTTTTGCTGGGCAAATATCATTTAGGCAAAGACGTCCACTCTGACTTGTTAAATAATATAAAAACCCCCCTACAGTATTTGCCAACAGCACACAATTTGAAAGGTGAGAAGAGATTCCGCAGAATCTTCTGACACAATGCTTGCTCTGAAGGACTATACTCGACAAGAATATAGAGAATAAGAATCATATTCATAATAAGATAATTAAAAGACAAAGTACAACAAAGAATACAAAAGTGAATAATCTTTAATGAAGTTAGCCTAATACAATATTGTTCCCACTGCTGAAGCAAACATGATTTTGTTTTAGTCTATTCGCTGAATACAACTCGTCAGCGCGCTCCGAGGTGACACCCACAGAACCCCAGTTACTGTAATCCCTCTTCTCACCTTTCATTCATGATAGGTGTGAAGTTATCAAACCGGTTTCGCTGATGGGGGGATTCGCAGAATTGAGGGGTTTAAAAAGATTTAACAAGACCGAGCAGACGTCTCTGCCTAAGATGTGTTTCGCCAGCAAAACATGTTCAGCCTATTTCCAATGTAGTCTAATCAGCTCTACCGCCTGCTCGAGTGTAATTCATAAATTATGTTTATATTAATGAAACGAGATTCCCTAAATCATGCTTTAAAATTAATTTAGAAGCGGCATGCTTAAACCTGTGGCTCGCACTTTCACTTTATGTTTAAGTTTAATCAAATGAACACAACATACACCAAATGTATCATCTCAAAGCTTTTATTTTTTTTGTGTCAAATGTAATGCATGTAAATGCAGTGTTTAGTTACATTCCAGTGTGTCCAAGAATTTATCATATACAGTCCCGATCAAAAGTTTAAGACCACTTGAAAAATGGCAAAAAATCATATTTTGCATGGTTGGATCTTAACAAGGTTCCAAGTAGAGTTTCAACATGCAACAAGAAGAAATGTAAGTGAGACAAAAAAAATTTTGAGCATTAAATTTAATGAAAACAACGAATAAACTGAAACAGGCTGTTTAACAGCTGATCAAAATTTTAGGACCACATGCCTTTAAAAGGCCAAATCTGTGCAGAGATGTGGATTCATTGTCATTTTCTGTCAGGTTGTCACACGTTCTGATGGCAAATGCAAATAAACTCTCACTTTTTGAACGTGGTCGGGTTGTTGAACTGCATAAGCACAGGGTCTCTCACAGCGCACCATCGCTACTGAGGTGGGATGCAGTAAGACAGTCATTTGGAATTTTTTTAATGATCCTGAGGTTTATGTAACAAAAAAGTCAAATGGAAGACAAAAAAAATTTCACCAGCACTGAGCCGGCGGATCCGATTGGTTGTCCGTCAAGACACTGGACGATCCTCGAACCAAATTAAGGCCGTTACTGGTGCTGACAGCAGCCCCATAACCATCAGACAGCATCTGTCTCAGAAGGGCTTCAAAAACAAAAAACGTCTTCAAAGACCTCGTCTCCTTGAACATTACAGAACTGCTCGTTTGGACTTTACAAGAGAGCACCAACCATGGGACATTCAAAGGTGGAAGAAAGTTTTATTCTCTGATGAGAAAAAAATTTACCTTGATGGTCCTGATGGTTTCCAACATTACTGGCATGACGAGCAGATCCCACCTGAGATGTTTTCTATGCGCCACAGTGTAGGGGGTGCCATAATGGTCTGGGGTGCTTTTTCCTTCAGTGGAACAATAGAGCTTCAGGAAGTGCAGGGGCGTCAAACGGCCGCTGGCTATGTCCAGATGTTGCAGAGAGCATTCCTCATGACTGAGAGCCCTCGTCTGTGTGGTAACGACTGGATTTTTCAACAGAACAACGCTACAGTACACAATGCCCGCAGGACAAGGGGCTTCTTCCAGGAGAATAACATCACTCTTTTGGCCCATCCTGCATGTTCTGATCTAACTGATCTAACCCTGCTGGTGATAAAGGAATGGACAAGTTTCTCCAAGTCTTGATTGCAGTGTTTTTAAGATTATAGTATGCTGATTTAGTCTTGCTGTTCTTTTTTGCCATCAGTTGCTTGAAAGACAGACATAGTAACTGTTTTGTGAGGTTGTGTTTGAGTTTTTCTGACCTCTGCATAACTTGATTTGTTAATAGCCCTCCTAATATTAATGATTTTCTCAGAAAAACGAAGCAAACTCATTGTATTTGCTGTCAGAGAGCATTTCAATGGGGATCTGACTTGGTGGGTTTGTCAGTCTCTCAACAGTAGCAAAAAGAGTGCGTGTGTTGTTTAAGTTACTGTTTATAATGTTTGAGACATTAAAAAGTCTGTCTAGCTGTGGCTGGTTCCACAATGAAACCACGAAGGCTGTCTTTATAGATGCTATAGTGAATTTCAATTTCCGTCTTCCGCCGCATACATTCAGCTTTTCGACATTGTCTTTTCATATTCTGAACTGCTGTTGATTTTCTCCATGGTGATTTCTGACTGTCCGCCTTTCGGACCTTTTCCGGAGCAACATCATCAATAACATTCTTAACTTTTGATTTAAAGGAATCAAGGAGAAGATCAACAGAGTTTGCAGAAATGCTTGGTGTTAAAGATATAGCCTTCATAAATAGTGCACTTGTGTTCTCATTAATTAATCTCTTTCTGACAGAGACATATGGAGGCAGAACATGTTCACGTGCGTAACCCAATTCACATGCGTAAAACACAATTCACGTGCACGAAAAAAATATATATATAAAAAAATACATTCATGTGCATTAAAAAATATATACATATTCATAATACACAATTCACAAATGTACAACTGTGCAAAAAAAATTTTATGTTTAAAATTTACGAGTGCATCATGGGCTGTGCATGTGAAAATCGACTTACGTGTGTGAATATCGCTGGATTTGTGTGTGTGTGTTTTTGGGACGTTGCTGGCACTTTCGAGTGTCATTTGTGCTCTTTAGCCAATCAGATACTACCTTACTATTCAGCCAATCACAGCCCTGCATTTTGCGCAGTCAAAGTTAATTACAACGGAAATCTACTTTCTACTTTCGCCTTCACAGACACACACACACACACTCTTTCTCTCTGCTCTACACAGAAACACATCTCTGTTGCTATAGTGCAATTTAATTTGTTTTATTTTTACCTTACAGCAGTGATTCCGTTAGTGTATTGCTCAATCGAGTGTCATTAGAGATATTTTCTCGTTTATTTTTCCAATTAAACAGTGTTTCCGTTGTGTGTGCGCGCGTGTAAAAGTGGAGGAAGGATAACTGTGTAAGATGAGAAGGGGGAGAGGGGAGCTTACTTTAGATTCACACACACACACACACACACACACACACACACACACACACACACACACACACACACACACACAGCGTCTGTGGACATAAAACGAAACACTTATCTGTCTGGGTTTATTTTTACTTTTTTTAAAGGTTAAGGCAGGTTTATTAGTTTTATTTTCACGTCATATTTTATGTTAATTATTTTTATGTATTTATTTTTTTGGGCTGTGGACCGAATAATTTGAGTTTCCATGATTTCTTGTGAGAAAATTCAATTCGGTTTACGAGTGTTTTGAAATACGAGCCCACTTCCGGAACGAATTATGCTCGTAATCCGAGGTTCCACTGTAACATGATTTAAAAAAAATATCCTGATGTGATATTACATTTTTAAATGATTTTATTACAATTTTACATCTTAAAAAAAAGTTTGAGTAATTAAATGTAACCTGTTTCTTATAACATTAGTGGGACGAATAAATGTTACCATATCTTTAAAAACTCCAAATACAAGAGTTTAACATTGTTACTGAGCAGCGCGTATCTCTCTCGTCCACCACAATTATTTAATTATTCTAAACAAACTTAGTAAATAATTCACTCCTACCACACGGGATGAACATGTGCGAATAGTTCACTTGTAGGATTATGAAGAAACTGTGACGTTTTACCGCCTCAAAAGACCCGAAATATAAAAGGGAGCGCAGGTCAAGCGGCCAAGAGCATTAGGGCGTACATCGCCTCACACGGGCGGCTTCTAATGCACATCACTTCCGACTAATTAGTGCACACACTGTTGTGAGACTGGGGTAAGTGTAGAATGGTTTATATCTGAGGCTGATCACCGGTCACGACCAATCAAACTGAACCCCGCCCCTTTAGTTTACTGTGTGTATATTATTGGTGTAAATGTACGTTTAAACACTGTGTGTGTGTGTGTGTGTGTTTGTGTGTGTGTGTAGGTGGTGTCAGACAAAGGGACCCCACGTAAGGATGACAGTTTTGTGTCCAAGGCGATGGAGTACATGTTCGGCTGGTGACGACGATGACAGCAGGGGAGGTCACACAAAGCACTTTAGTGTACGCTGGATCCTGATGAGCACACACACACACACACACACACACACACACTCTCTCTCTCTCCGCAGGGTGTGATGATGCCTTAAACCTGCTGACACTCATCTCTAATCACAGTTATGACATCACAGATCCTTTTAATCATCTGTCACACACATGCATACACAGTGTTTTTAACCCACATGTGCATTCAGAACTTTATCATTACCTTCAGTTTTGTATTATGTATCCTCTCTCTCGACTGTAATAATGATGTGTAAATAAAAGTCTCTTTGTCTAACCAATCTGTGTGAGAATTCAGTGAAAGAAGGTTAATAGAGACAGAGTGATTATTAATAAATCTCCAAATGAATTTATCACTTCACAAGGTCGTGTTCCTTCCTCTCGAGCTGGGCGATGTGATGATGTAATACGGACTAGAGACCTGCACTCCCGCGGGAGTACCCGAGACCCAGCGCAGGAGTGCCGCGCGGGACAAGATCCGATGTGTGAATGCGGGTGCGGGCGGGAAGGTCCTCATGTATGTGCGGGTTGCGGGAGAATAAGATTAATCGCGGGACTCCCGCGAAATGGAATTATCTTAAATTTTTTTTATTGAAAACAAATATTTATCTACTGCACAAAAGCAACAAGAATGACTAAATTAAAATAATGTAGTGATGGTTTGGACATTGCTGAAGGCAAAAAAGCCTAACGTTCTGAAGCAGTATTAGACCAAATGCTTTTCTGTTTGACCACTTGAGAAATCAACGTTTATTATTATATTGTTTCATTGCAAAATTATTAGCCTATTTCTAACAATTCTGATTGTATTTCTATGTTCTGAAAAGCTCCTCGTTCGTGTCCATGTTCATCATTCCATTAAATAAAACGAAAGATTTATTTTCCGTATCTTTTTTTTAGATATACTCAAAAGGGAAACAATGGAAACAAATAGAGTAGCGGGAAGAAGCAGTAAAAATAAAACTACTTGTATGTTTACCTGCGGGATTTTGCAGGCGGGAGCGGGACTGAAAGGTCCGCGCAGGTCTCTTATACGGACGACATCAGTATGATTTGAATCTGCATTGCTAATTTCAAGTAAATTTTCTTACAGGATGAGTAGCAGGTCTTACAGCTTTTTGTTTATAATTGGGAGAGTGTTCAAGTCAACGCAGGACTTTTTATTATGCAGTAAAAACTCCCTTTATTTCTCTATATAACCTCCTGCTACACTAATACTCTTATCCCAGTAGCTTCATCAGGACACCGGAGCCGTGATCGGACTGACTGTCTGATTCACGTCTGAAATGCTGGCATCATTTGGACACGCCCTCTTCTATTTGATACAAGCTTTAGAGCTTCTGTGTCATAGTAACATCACTAACTCCTCGCGCTAATGTCTTGGAGCGAGGTCAGGACTGTACGGGCACGTGGCAATAACTCCCAGCTGAGTTCCTGTAATGTGCGAGTGGTGTTGGTGAAGGAGTGTGTACAGTTCACACACACATTCGTCACTTCCAGTTACGCACATTATTGTGACATTGAATTAGCCTTGAAAATAGCCTTGTTATAATGTATGTTCAGTTAATGCACAGTGTATAACTAACATACAAAACAATTATTTATCCAGTTTTACTACCAGAAGATACCTGAATGTTCACGGGAATGACTGCAAAGGGCTTTGAGCCACCTCGGCTGGGATTGTTATTGTCGTGTTAAAAGGTAAACCTTTGTCTATTGACAACTTTCTGGCAGAGGCAGCAGATTTTCCTCAAGAGTGTGTAAGCATATTTTAGTAAAATATACTTGTGTATGCAGCAATGTAACTATGATAATATTAATCAACATAATATTAATCTTAGTGAAAATCTCAGAAAGTCATAAAATTCAATTAAATTTTATTTGTACAATGGACATTGTCTCAAAACAGCTTTACACAATCAAAAGAATTATTTAAGTTGTATGGAATGTGAATGTGTATGAATCAAAATGTTCAGATAGTCCCTGGTGAGCAAGCCGCGGGCGACAGTGGCAAGGAAAAACTCCCTGAGATGGTAATAGGAAGAAACCTTGAGAGGAACCAGACTCAACAGGGAACCCATCCTCATCTGGGTGAAACAGATAGCAGGAAATGATCTGCATTTATACAGTGTGTTAGGTGGCAGCAGTTCAGCTATAATAGTTGATCTTAATTGATGTTAAAATGGAGTCCAGGTAGTTATTGGAGACTCAGATAGACTTGTAGAAAGTTCCAGTCCTGAACTATCGAATTGTCAAGTCCTCAGAGAAACAGCTGCCAACACCAGTCGAGGCCAGAACCGTCTTCTAAGTAGATAGAATCATCCCCAGACACCAGACGCATCCCAAAGACACACACGGGGCGAGACCTCCAACTAGAAACAGGGCACCAGGATGGATCAGACAGGTCCGGAGGGCAGAGGGAGTCTGGATCACTGGCAGCTCAGGAACGACATGTGTAGCTCGACAGAGAGTAAGAGTGAAAGGGGGAGAGAGGAAAGAGAAAGAGGGGGAGAAAGAGAAGAGGAGGAGAGATGGCAATTAGGTATGGTCACAGTCACATACTGTATAATGTGAATGTATATTTACTGTAGAGTGCAAGCAGGGACTCCGGCAGGACTAACTATGACATCATAACTAAAAGGGAGGAGCCAGAAGGAAACACAAACATGAGGGGGAACTGAGATGTAAAGCAAACAATCACCTCACCGTCAACAAACCTGAGTGATCAAATGAGACTGAGGAAGACAGCATCTAAACATACCAGTTCACCGTAATACTCTACGTCCATGAGTCCCCCAGATCTGCTCCTTTACCTTATGGCAAATCTATTTATAAAATGCTTGGTTAAATAAATAGGTTTTTAGCCTAGACTTAAACACTGAGACTGTGTCTGAGTCCCGAACACTATTTGGAAGACTATTCCATAATTTTGGGGCTTTGTAAGAAAAAGCTCTGCCCCCAGCTGTAGTTTTCATAATACGCGGTACTGAAAAGCAGCCTGCATCCTTTGACCGAAGTAGGCGTGGCGGATCGTAAGACACTAGCAGTTCGCTCAGATACTGCGGCACAAGACCATTTAATGCCTTATATGTCAAGAGTAGTATTTTAAAATCAATGCGAAATTTCACAGGGAGCCAATGCAGTGAAGATAGGATAGGGGTGATGTGCTCATATCTTCTGGTTCTAGTGAGGACTCTCGCTGCTGCATTTTGGACTAGCTGAAGCTTGTTTATGCACCTAACTGAACAACCAGACAGTAAGGCATTACAATAGTCCTAGAGGAGTAAAGTATTCTAGGTTTGAATCTGACATGGCTAGGTTAACATCTGTATCAATTACATTGTTTGGTTTCAAAGCCTCAATTTTATGCCTGATATTTACAATTTTATTATTAAAGAAGTTCATGAAGTTCTCACTATTGCATGATGTTGTTGTGGAGATTTCGGTAGTGGTCTTATTTCTGGTTAATTTGGCTACGGTATTAAATAAAAATCTAGGATTATTTTTATTTTCTTCTATAAGAGTGGAGAGATACGTTGATCTAGCAACACTAAGAGCTTTCCTATAGTTCAGGATGCTCTCTTTCCATGCTATTTGAAATACTAACAATTTAGTTTGACGTCATTTACGCTCTAATTTCCGAGCAGTATGTTTAAAAGTGCGCGTGTGATCGTTATACCAGGGAGCGAGTTTCTTATCTCAAATTTTTCTTTTAGCTGGAGCTACATTATCTAAGGTACAACAAAATGTCGACTCTAAATTTTCAGTTGCCTGATCAAGTTCTGTGGGGTCAGACGGTGGCCTAATCGAAGTTGGTAACTCTGGGAGATTACTGATAAAACTCTGTGTGGTAGTTGATGTGAATGTACGTTTAACACGGTAGCGCGGTGCTGTGCGTACATTATCACTGTGACACACTTGAATGGAGACAAGATAGTGATCTGAGATAATTTCAGACAGTAAAACATAATGAGTTCACTCAGAGGTGAGACAAGAAAAGCAGACGACTATGGGACAGGTCATAAAACATAAACAGTAAGGGGATGGGTAGTGATAGTGTACTGTACCCAAAGTGCAATGGGGCAAAAACTCTAGAGTGACCAAGACATGAACTGTACTTATTTTATAATTAGCTGTCCTGTGTATGATAAATAGACAAGATAAGGTGCCAGGTGCCGGACTTGGCAGAGACACGAGCACACTTAATGAAGGATTGAAACATGTGTTGGATACACGTGCACCTGCAGTCGCACACACGTCTAAGTAAGAATATAGACAAATAACCAAAAGAAGCACGATCAGTTTTACGAATACTGAGTTTAATAAAAGTAGACACAAAAATAAACTAGTATGTGCATCTACATAATACCATACAAAGAAATGCTTAACCATGAGAAGTGAGAAGTCTCTTGAGAAGTGCAGAATAAACATGGAAAAACCAGGAATGTATAGTAAGCACCTATAGGAAAGAAACGTGAGAAGAAACACAGGAATTCACAACATAAAAGGAAATCTGAACAGGAGTGTGTGATGGGGAAGATACTCTGCCGTGGAAAAAACGCATGGCCAAAGCCAGCGACACCTGCAGACAAAGAGATGCTTACCCATGTTCAGTCTCTTGAGAAGTGCAGAATAAACATGGAAAAACCAGGAATGTATAGTAAAAATATGCACCACCCTGTTATTTCTTTTATAACCTAAGCAAAAGAATTGTAAAGATAATGGAAAGGTAATTTGCAAGAAAAGTTAATTATAATGGGAAAAAATATAATCACTTGGTTCAGATGACGTAGGGAGTCAGATGACGAGGTATATGACGTAACATAATATGTAGAAAAAAAACTTAAACATAATGGCTGAATTTATTGAAAAAAAGTTAGATTATAATGGGTTAAAACTTAGTAAGGAATGGAAAAGAAGTACAGAGGAGGGGATAAGGTGTGCATCCGTCCTCTTGAAAACTGTATGTAATGAGTGTGCATGTAACTCTCAGACAGTCTACTCTTGATAATGCTTGTATTTACAACCTAAGCATTGCAAGTGCGGCTTACTTGGGTTTTATTGCTGCAATAAATCCTGCTTACTTCATCCAGATCTGCGCAGAGTCCTGAGTCGTTCTTTGGTCCTTTTTGACTAGAGATTGTTTAATATTTTTAATTAAGTTAACATTAACAAGTGGAAGATAAAAATCTCCCACAGGTGTGATGATCCTGTTATCAGTCCCTGCTGCATAACAGGATATTAGCATCTCCATGCTTTACTGTAGGAATGGTGTTATTTGAATGGTGAGTTTTATTGGATTTCTGCCAGACATATTGTTTGGTGTTGTGCCCAACCACCTGTGATTTTGCAAAACTCAGTCATGACTGCACGTGACCTTTCTTGAGGAGTGGCTCAGATTGCAAGTAACCCGGTTTGCGAGCGTTCTGCAAGACGAGAAAAAATTTGTAATACATTTTGTCTTGATATACAAGTACCAAATATCATTGAGTATTATGTGCCACGCATGTGCTTCCTGTTTTAACACAGAGCATCACATGATCACTTCTGAGCCCCTAGGATACTTTCGGAGTGATTATATCTAAAACTAATTACACACATGCTCTCTGATTCCCGCATTCAGCTGCCTGTTCTCCGCTCTTTTTGAACATGCCATTCCTTAACATAACCATCACTACTTTCCTGCTATCTGTTTCACCCAGATGAGGATGGATTCCCTGTTGAGTCTGGTTCCTCTCAAGGTTTCTTCCTATTACCATCTCAGGGAGTTTTTCCTTGCCACTGTCGCCCTCGGGCTTGCTCACAGGGACTATCTGAACATTTTTGATTCATACACATTCACATTCCATACAAACTTAAATAATTCTTTTGATTGCGTAAAGCTGTTTTGAGACAATGTCAATTGTTAAAAGGGCTATACAAATAAAACTGAATTGAATTGAACTACTGCCATCGAGTGGATAGGTGAACAAAAAACCCACCTATCCACTAGATGGAAGTAGTGAGTCTTCTTCTTTGTCTTTCGGCTGTGCCCTTTCAGGGGTCGCCACAACGAATCATCTGCCTCCATCTAACCCTATCCTCTGCATCCTCTTCTCTCACACTAACTTCATGTCCTCTCTCACTGCATCCATCAATCTCTCCTCTGAACATGTCCAAACCACCTCAATCTGGCCTCTCTGACTTTATCTCCAAAACATCTAACATGGGTTGTCCCTCTGATGAACTCATTCTTGATCCTATCCATCCTTGTCACTTCCAAGGAGAACCTCAACATCTTCAGCTCTGCTACCTCCAGCTCTGCCTCCTGTCTTTTCTTCAGTGCCACTGTCTCTAAGCCGTAGAGCATCACTGGTCTCACCACTGTCCTGTACACCTTTCCTTTCATTCTTGCTGATACTCTTTTATCGCACCTGACACTTTTCTCCACCCATTCCAACCTGCCTGTACCCGCCTCTTCATCTCTTTTGAACACTCTCCATTGCTCTGGACTGTTGACCCTAAGTACTTAAAATCCTGCACCTTCTTTACCTCTGCTCCCTGTGGCCTCACCATTCCTCTTGGACCCCTCTCATTCACACACATGTATTCTGTCTTGCTGTGGCTAACCTTCATTCCTCTGCTTTCCAGAGCGTACATCCACCTCTCCAAATTTTCCTCCACCTGTTCCCTGCTCTCGCTATGAAGCACAATGTCATCTGCAAACATCATAGTCCATGGAGACTCCTGTCTTACCTCATCTGTCATCCTGTCCATCACCAGAGCAAACAAAAAGGGGCTTAGAGCCGATCCTTGATGCAGACCCACCTCCACCTTGAACTCTTCTGTCACACCTACAGCACATCTTACCACTGTCTTAGCGCTCTCATACATGTCCTTCACCACTCTGACATACTTCTCTGCCACTCCAGACTTCCTCATACAACACCACAGCTCCTCTCTCGGCACCCTGTCGTACGCTTTCTCTAAATCTACAAAGACACAATGCAACTTTTTATTACCTTCTCTGTACTTCTCCACCAGCATCCTCAAAGCAAATACTGCATCTGATGTACTCTTTCTAGGCATAAAACCATATTGCTGCTCACAAATACTCACCTCTGCCCTTAACCTAGCCTCCACAACTCTTTCCCACAGCTTCATTGTATGGCTCACTGGCTTTATACCTCTGTAATTGCCACAGCTTTGCATCTCCCTTGTTCTTAAAAATTGGCACCAATACACTTCTCTTCCATTCCTCTGAAATCCTCTCACTCTCAAAGATCTTGTTAAACAAACTAGTCAGAAACTCTACTGCCACCTCTCCTAAGCACTTCCATACCTCCACAGGTATGTCAACAGCCTTTCCACTCTTCATCCTCTTCAACGCCCTTCTCATCTCACTTTTACTAATATTAGCTACTTCCTGTTCCAGAACAGTCACCTCTTCTACTCTTTGTTCTCTTTAGATTTCCTCATTCATCAACTCCTCAAAGTACTCCTTCCATCTTCCCATCACCCTCCTGGCATCTGTCAGTACATTTCCATCTCTATCTTTAATCACTCTAACCTGCTGCACATCCTTCCCATTTCTATCTCTCTGCCTCGCCAACCTGTACAGATCCACCTCTCCCTCCTTACTGTCCAGCCTAGCATACAAGTCCTCATATGCTCTTTGTTTGGCCTTTGCCACTTCTACCTTCACCTTACGGTGCATCTCCCTGTACTCCTGTCTACTCTCTTCAGTCCTCTCAGAGTCCCACTTCTTCTTAGCTAGCCTCTTACCCTGTATACACTCCTGGACTTCCTCATTCCACCACCAAGTCTCCTTGTCCATTTTTCCCTTACCTGATGATACACCAAGTACCCTCCTACCTGTCTCCCTGATCACATTGGCTGTAGTTGTCCAGTCAACTGAAAGCACCTCCTGACCACCCAGAGCCTGTCTCAACTCCTCCCTAAAGACTACACAACATTCTTCCTATCTCAGCTTCCACCACTTTGTCCTCTGCTCTGCCTTTGTCCTCTTCACCTTCCTCACCATCAGGGTTAATTTACACACCACCATCCTGTGTTGTCTGGCTACACTCTCCCCTACCAACACTTTGCAGTCACTGATCTCTTTCAGATTACAACGTCGATACAAGATGTAGTCCACCTGAGTGCTTCTGCCTCCACTCTTATGTCACCCTATGTTCCTGCCTCTTCTGGAAGAAAATATTTACTACTGCCATTTCCATCCTCTTTGCAAAGTCCACCACCATCTGTCCTTCTACATTCCTGTCCTGAAGACCAAACCTTCCCATCACATTTTCATCACCTCCGTTTCCTTCCTTAACATGTCCATTGAAGTCTGCACCAATCACCACTCTCTCACCTCTGGGGATGCTCTGCATCACTTCATCTAACTCACTCCAGAATTTCTTGCTAAACTCGCAGACCGAGTTCCTCCTAATCCAAGGTTCCACTGTTACTTTAATAAACAATCCTCAGCCCTCCAGGTAAGATAATCTGGACTTCTTTCTCATCTTCAGTCTGAAGAAGCTACTCAGATGAATTAATGAAACATCTCTACCTGATTAGTCCAGCTGATGTGACTCAACTTTAATGAACTTAACGTATTAATTCATTATTATTTGAATTTTCCTCGTGAACTATGTGATATGGGATTGTAGAGGGATGTCAATGTGTGTGTATGCTTTTTAAGCCATAAGTTGCAGTAAACATCCAAAATGAATACCTCTGGGGTACAGGACAACAGGAAACATGAGGTGTGGGAGAGTACCATGTCGTGGTGTTCTCACTTTCGTCTACACTAAACAGATGACAGTTCAGTGTATGTGAATGCAGTAATTTACACAGTAATCAGAGAGAACTGATCTGCTCATCATTACTGATGTCGCTATAGCGAGCTCTGGACACAAAGTTTAGCTATGTGTTAAAGAAGCAGAATTTCACAGAAATAATTATCTAAGGTTTGTTTTAATTGAGTCAGAGTAAGAGGTCACCTTAACCAACTGGTCACGCGATACTCCTGCAAATTTCAGAGAGGAAGGCAGGGCTACTGAACTAAGGTAAGATAATTTAGGGAACTTACTCACTCACTCATCTTCTATACCGCTTTATCCTGTATTCAGGGTCGTGGCGACCTAGATCCTATCCCAGGAGGCTTAGGGCATGAGGCAGTGTACACCCTGGACAGGGTTCCAATCCATCGCAGGGCACATACACACATTGTTTGCTTTACATCTCAGGGAGCCCTCTTGTTTGTGTTTCCTTCTGGCTCTCCCTTTTAGTTATGATGTCATATTTAGTTCTGCCGGTGTCTTTGCTTGCACTCTACACTAAATATACATTCACATTATACATTATGTGACTGTGACCATACCTAACTGCCATTTCTCCTCTTCTTCTCTTTCTCCCCCTCTTTCTCTTCCCTCTCTCCCCCTGTCGCCCCCTTTCACTCTTTCTCTCTTTCTCTCTCTCTCTCTCTCTGAGCTGCCAGTGATCCAGACTCCCTCTGCTCTCCGGACCTGTCTGACCCATCCTGGTGCCCTGCATCTGGTGGGAGATCTCGTCACATGTCCCCATGTGGGACTATTTGACCATTTTGATTCATACACATTCACATTCCATACAAACTTTAAATAATTCTTTTGGTTGTGTAAAGCTGCTTTGAGACAATGTCAATTGGTAAAAGCGCTATACAAATAAAATTGAATTGAACATACACACTACGGGCAATTTGGAAATGACAACTAGCCTAATCTGCATATCTTCGGACTGTAGACGGAAACTGGAGAACCCGAAGGAAACCTGCCAAGGATGGAGAGAACACACAAACTAAATTCACACAGACCCAACATGGGAATCAAACCTGGGACCTGAAAGGTGACAGTGCTAACCACTAAGCCACAGTGCCACCATTTTTATGTTTTATGTTTATCAGTTGTCATTCTTATGATGAATGTATGATAACATGATCGAATAAACTGTTTAGCTACATATTTATTTATTTATTGGTGTGTAATGTTTAATTTTTCCATAGGGTGCTGAGTGTTATTCACAAGTTCTGACGCGTATCTTTCTTATTGCACTCGGTTACTCACGCTCGGACGTCCGTTGAATTCTTTGTCTCTTGATTTATTTTCAGCATCAAAGGTTCAACAATTTCGTACAGTTGCGTAAATCCAATTCTTGCGTAAATCCACTGTGGTTACAACAACTTATTTGCTGTATCTTGTAAATTACGGTCAAAAGCTTGTGTTCTCCACAACTTCCGTATCTTAACTGATTTCTACCGTGCGCAATAGTCATGCAACTACAGAATGATGTCACAGAACAACTTACAATTATCATAACTAAATGATTAACTAATAAAATTCAAATAAACACAACAAAATTATAAAAATTAAATATGGCTCTTACACTGAGAGATGAATCAAAAATCACATAAAGAAATCATCTGGAGTCAGTTCTGAGAGATAGGAATCGAACCCGGACCCTGGAGGTGCAAGGTGACAGTGCCAACCACTACACCACCGTGCCACACTAATTTAGGGAACGTGGGTTAAAAATTGCCACTCATCCTCTAAAGTGTGTTACAGAGCGTAACACACTTTAGAGGATGAGTGGGTGAGTGTGTGTGTATGAGAGAGAGAGAGCGAACCTGATGAAACACATGATTATATTATACTTTATACTTTGTCCTTTAGTTTTTCTACAGTAGGAGAACACCAGTGTGTAAAAAGGTTATGAATCCCCAGGATTAATCAGTTAATTTTTAATGAGAAATTTGACATTTAGTCAGGATGACAGTCAGGTGAGGGCCCTGATTTATTTAAAGGAAAGGAGTCTGATTCACAACATACATATTTTTTTTGCTCTTCGTACAAAATTTACATTAACATCAACATTTAGGCATTTGGCAAATGCTCTTATCCAGAGAGACTTACAAAAAGTTCTTTGAAGTTTTCGTCATTGGATAGATACTTACACTGGGTTACTGAGTTACTAAGTGTCATCAGTCAAACACAATTGGGAAGGTTTTTTATTAATTTTTTTAGTCCATGTATTTAAGAAACAGATGTCTTGAGTCGTCTTTTAAAGATTGTCCAAGACTCCGCTGTGCGCCAGGGGTAGCTCAGTGGTTAAGACATTGGACTACGGTTCGGAAGATCCCAGATTCAAACCCCACAACCACCAAGTTGCCACTGTTGGGCCCATGGTTTCACTGTATAGCGCTTTTACCAAAGTTTATTGTCGCAAAGCAGACAATTACTTTTTAAACTGACAAGAAATCCTAACATAAAACACTCAACATGGTTATGATACATCACAACAAAGAAATTACCGCATGTGAAAGCAGACATTCATAGAGCCAACGTCTGTTTCTCTTCAGGCAGGAAAATCCCAAGACAAACAAAGTTCCAAAACTTTATTGTGCTGGTTCTCATCCAGTGTATCCGACCCCTTAAGCTAACTCAAACAAATAAATAAAATCAGTACAAAACAACCTAAAGACAGAAGAATATTTTTTGAAACATTAACAAGGTACCCACAGTCTAGTGTATACACATACCAGGTTGATTGTTTCTCTCAAATCAATATCAGGGCAGTCCTCCAAAAGTATAGTGGCAGTATCATGTGAGCCACGAAGCAGAACATGTACAAAAGCTCTGCTGAGCCCTGCAAGGCATGGTCCACCATGAAGAAAGGAATGGCCAAGCATTCTTCCTGCTACCAGAAAGAGGTCACTTTTGATCAGAAAATGTGAAGATGAAGGCATAAGGTGGTCTGGCTGCCCCTCAAAAAGGCAGGTAACTCCTGTGTTCCCTGCTCAAGACAAAATATGGAAAAAAAAACCTTGTGTGACATACTTGGTAACAGGAAAGATTTAATTTAATAACACCGCAGGTTAGAGCAGTTACGTTGCATCCATACCCAAGTTTAAATTGAAGCCATACTTCAATTTGTGATGAACAGTAGAAAAAAAGTGCCGTGTGACGCCATGACCAATTGCAGTATCCCCTGAAGAACACAAAAAGAGGACACATTAAGCAAAATGCTGCAGCAGTGCTTCAAATTTAACTAAACTAATTTTCATCTTCTCCTGCTTCTGTATTATACCTTCCAACTGGCATCTAAAGGGACATGCCCAATCCACATTTTGTTGCATGTAGAAGCTGATAATGTCTCTCTCTTGCATTTCAACACCTGATCTGAGGTCCATGCACATCAAAAGAGGCTTTCCAGTCTCATGCAGTCGAAGAATTTCCTGTGTATACAAGGCCACAGCCACTTTTGGATCAGGGTGCATCTTCCAGTCTAGATGGGCAAATAAGCACAGATTTTCTTAGAGTGGCAGTGAATGATGAAATGTACTTAAATGTCACCCAAAAACTAAAAATTAGTTAAGTTTAACAACAAATTTTATTTACCATTATCCACACATGACACTTCAGTTATGTTGTCTGCTATATTGTCAAATGTTCTACAGTATAAGAATAAAAAAAACACAACACATCAGACACTGTAGAATTACTGAATTACACATAACAGATTTTATCAGTCTTGTATACCTTTCCCCACATACACTTGCATGAATTTCCAAGACATTGCGGGCCATTTGCTCGTGACATATATGATAGCAAGCCTATGGGGTATAACACATTAGTACAAAAATATGGAATGGACACAGATACAAATTTTTTACAGGTACAAATTGCGCACCAGTCTTTAACTATTACCAACTGTTGAGAATATATTCATGAAAACGCAAAAAACAACACTATGGTTCTAAACAAATACAGCAAGTTTTTGTAATAAATGGCAGGCAAATGTATAGCAACAGTAGTTCACACATGAAAGATTGAATGTAAGATTACATTCAAAGCAAGATTACCTGTTCATTGTTCTCTGGTTCTGCTTCATGGTTGTCCACCACAGCAACAGAGCATAATTTAATGTGGTCAGCACTTCTTACATATTGCCTTTGGCATATTCTGAAAGGCCTCAGATGTCGGTGGCAATGGACTTTGAAAAAATGCATTTATCAAGATATTACACACTATATGCATCTACATTACACATGCAAAAATGAATGAAGCAATAACCTGCTTCCAATACTTACCACCTGCTCTGTAAAGTAACCATCCACCTGTTACATCCTTCAACTTTGGGTACAATTCAGTGAGCACATCACATACGTTTTGAAAGGAAAAACAAAACACAATTATGAAATGACAGAACAAATGCTACCCCTGCTGTGCTTGACAATTAACCAATTAGCTAGAGACAAATCTTTGAACATATTCAATTTGTCAAACACCACATACCTCTTCATGAGTCAAGTTTTCATCCAAATTTCCAGTTCGACGTCCTAATCCAGCTTGAGCATGAAGCAGCTGGTCTTGGTCATTTGGAGTCCTATCACTCTGTGCTGGAAGAAGGTGAAACAACAACTGAAAGGGCTTTTGGGAACAGGACATGCACCAGAAAAACAGTGTTTTCCCCTGCGGTTTGCTAAAAGTCCTGGGAAAGATCTATTGGAAGAGAATTATATTTGACAAAAAATTGGCTAGCAATGTCTTTTATAATTAAAAACACACCATCTACCCATTTTATTCTATTGCATTCTATGAAAACAGAATGTGCTAAACCTGGTCATTTCTGTCTGAACAAATGTCCTTGGTGTATGTCCTCCTCGACTGTGTTGCCTGTAACTGTATTATAAAAAGAGAAACATAACATTGTTTACAGAATGTACAATTAGATTCCCGAGATAAAATTCAAACCCTCAACTATGGAACCGCGAGGCCATAGCACAGCACTATGCCATCATACCACCTTACAAATGTTGTGTGTGAAAGTAATACCTGCTACTGGCTAGGCCCACCAGAACCTCCATGGGCACTGTTCAAGAGGGACAAAAAATTCAAGTAGACTTTATTGTCACTTCAACCATATACAGTTAGTACACAGTGAAACGAAACAACGTTCCTCCAGGATCAAGGTGCTACATGCAAAGTAAATTTACAACATAGATTACCAGAAAACACTAAACTAGCTAACTAAGAGGCCTAGTTAGCTGGCTAGCAGAGACAAGACAGACTGACCTAACATAAATTACAGCATAAATTAACAAAAACTAACTATCTAACTAATACTTTTTATCTACAGGGTTTTTTTTTTATTTAATTTAATTTTTTTAACAGACATTAGACAAAGTGCACGTGCAAATGTGCAAACAAAAGCAACAAAGTGACAGTGCGACAAAAACACAACGTAACATAATAATAAGGTTTTGTGGTGATGAATTGAGGTAGTGGAGAAACAGTAAACAGTCCTTAGTGTAGCAGCAAAAATTAGGAAGTACAGAAGTTCAAAAAGTCCAGTAATAATATTGTGCAAAAAAGCATTTACAGGTTGGTGTGTACGATAGCTTGGTGGTGTAGGTCAGTGTGTTTGCGCTTGTGTTGATTAGTCAGTCCAGTCTCAATGTTTTGAGGTAGTTGAGTTAAGCTGAGTGATAATGTTTGTGTGTGTGTGTGTGTGTGTTTATCAGTCCAGTCCCTTTTTGTTGAGGAGACGGATGGCTTGTGGAAAAAAGCTGTTGCACAGTGTGGATGTGTGTGCCCGAATGTTTCGGTACCTTTTACCAGATGGCAGGAGTGTGAAGTGTGTGTGAGAGGGGTGTGTCCGATCAGCCACAATGCTGGTGGCTTTGCGGATGCAGCATGTGGTGTAGATGTCCTCAATAGAGGGGAGAGAGATGCCGATGATCTTCTCTGCTGTTCTCACTATCCGCTGTAGGGTCTTGCGGTCCGATATGGCACAATTCCCGAACCAGACAGTGATGCAGCCACTCAGGATGCGCTCGATAGTTCCTCTATAGAAGGTGGTCAGGATCGGTGGTGGAAGCTGGGCCTTTCTCAGTCTTCTCAGAAAGAAGAGACGCTGTTGGGCTTTCTTGTGCAGGGAGCTGGAGTTGTGGGACCAGCTGAGGTCCTTCTCCAGGTGGACGTCCAGGAATTTGGTGCTTTCGACGATCTCCACAGAGGAGCCGTTGATGCTCAACGGAGAATGGTCGCCTCGTGTCCTCCTAAAGTCAACAACCATCTCCTTTGTTTTGTCAACATTCAGAGACAGGTTGTTGTCTTTACACCAGTCCGTTAGCCTCTGCACTTCCTCTCTGTATGCTGACTCGTCGTTCTTGCTAATGAGACCCACCACAGTCGTGTCATCAGCGAACTTAATGATGTGATTCGAGCTGTCTGTTGCTACACAGTCGTGATTCAGCTGTGTGAACAGCAGGGGACTGAGCACACAGCCTTGTGGGGCCCCAGTGCTCAGTGTGGTGGTGCTAGAGGTGAAGTTCCCGATCCGTACTGACTGAGGCCTTCCGGTCAGAAAGTCCAGGATCCAGTTGCAGAGGGAGGTGTTCAGGCCCAACAGGCTCAGCTTTCCGATCAGTTGTTGGGAGATGATAGTGTTGAATGCTGAGCTGAAATCTATGTACAGCATTCGTACATATGTGTCCTTCTTGTCCAAGTGTGTGAGGGCAAGATGGAGTGCAGTGGAGATGGCGTCGTCTGTTGAGCGGTTAGGACGGTACGCAAATTGCAGTGGGTCCAGTGAGGGGGGCAGCAGGGTCTGGTCATTTCTGTCTGAACAGGTCATTGCTGGCTGACCTCATAACTTCCAGTTATTCAGTTATTCAGTTTATTAAATCAAACAAGCTGTTTAGAAACAAATCTGTAATACCAACTTTGATTTGCTATTATAGATTAATTACACAGAGTGAAATATTTCAAGATTTGGAGGGGATTTAGTTTTGATCACTACAGCTTGTAGCTCATTAAAATAAAAACCTAGTATGTAAAAATATTGGAATATTTAATTTCGACTTTGAGTTAATTATTATTAGTATTGCTCAGTCTAGTCCACACACTCACAATCATGGGGAAGACTTAAAATTTATCTAAAACATAATACATAATCATTGACAATCTCCACAAGGAGAATGAACCACAGATCATCAACACTGAATGGTTCTTCACAAAGTGCTGTACTGAAGCATATTCATGAAAAGCTGACCGGAAGGGAAAAGTGTGGTAGGAAAAGGAAGATTGTCAAGGAAAACTGATTTGAGAACTTGAAAGAGCTTCACAAGGAGTGGAGTCAAGCAGGAGTCTGTGCATCAAGAGCCAACATGCACAGACATCTTCAGGAAATGGGCTACAACTGTTTCATTCCTAATATCAAACCACTCCTGAACCAGAGACAATGAAGAAAAAGAACTGGACTATTACTCAGTGAGCAGATGCAGATGCCTTTTTTTTATCACCTGAACCTCACAGATAACCTTTTTTGTCCTGTCAAGAAAAAGATGATGAGAAACACCGACCCAACAATACAGACAAACTGAAGGCTGCTATCAATCCAGTCCTGATCTTCAGTAACGCCTCAGCAGTGCCACAGACTGATTGCCTCCATGCCATGCCGCACTGGGGCAGTAATTCGAGCTACAGGACCCCCAACTAAGTATTACGTGCTTAAATGAACATACGGAATTATCAGAACTTGGACTGTATTGTCAAAAAATATATATATTTTTGACTGATACTAGGATTAATTTTTTTATACTGAATTTTGTAAGCTATAATCATCAAAAAAGTTTGAAATATTTGACGTCATTTATAATGAATCTAAAATATGATATTTTCACATTTTTAAGAAAATTCTGAAAATGAAATAACTTTACTTTAGAGCATTACTTACAAGAATACGGCCATTCATGCAGAGAGGTACTAAAAAACATTCAGGGGCTTAATGACAACTACACAATACCATTAGTAATGTTACCTGTCTAAGGCTACACTGGTGTCTGCAGTCAGTAACCGAGCCTGACAGTAAAGACCAGCTAAACGCTATGCATGCTATCGATAGTTAGCTGATATTAGTCTCAAAAAAGAAGGTAACTTCGCTAAGTGACTATCACTGTGCAGAAAACAAGACAAAATAAATAAATAAACAGTAAACTAAAATAATTTATCCTGCCCTGTTAATTAATAAAACTAATTTTACTTACCCCTTGGTCCATTCTCTTCACAGCACGTAATTCCTGCTCAATCTTATTCATAGCCGTTTCTCCTGCTGCCAGTTACTTACAAGTGCCGAGTTCCGATCGGCAAGTCGTTCCCCGCGAAGTAAACTGCACAGAGAGCAGGGAGCACACTTTAAAGTGCACTGACATGGACCCCAGAAATCAGCAATCCACTGCTCTTCCTGTGATATCCCGGATGTGAAGACTCGCATTTTGTCAACCTGAATTTTGATACCTGAATTTTTTCAACCTGAATTTTAACACTTGATTTTTTTCAACCTGAATTTGTGAAGCTGAAGAATAATGCAGATTGTATTTTTAACAATTGAATATATTTTTGAACAGCAATTTAGTAAGGTGAACATTTTTGCATTGAATTTTAAATGCTTGAATTTTCAGTTGAAATATACAACCACAATAAATTGTAGTGTGTAAAATTTCAAGCAGTGTAAATGCTGTAAGATTTTTTTTCATTGAGATCAAATGAAAAATTCTAACTGCTTTTTTGTGACAAGTTTTTCAGTTCATGTGATTCAGTATGCTGTTTTGCTTTGAGGAATTTTAGCACTGTTATACTTGAATACTCAGTCTCATTTCCGATGTATGCCATGTTACATTTTCTCCAACAAAGTATTGCTGTTTATATGTGCAAGAACATTTCTGCAGCTTCCAATGGAGCACAACATCGAGGAAGAATCTGAAGATAGATTGGATGACCATCAGGAGGACAAGTCACTGTGTAGCGCTGCCACACAAAAGGGGCGTTTTCATATGCAGGGAATTGGATGTGGAGCTAATGCTGCTCACCTGTGGCCGAAGGCGTGCCCTAGCGGTTTCTGTTTCCCCTTGGACAGTGTTTTGGTCACCGGGCAAGTTCCCGCGCATGCGCGATCGCGTCGCAAGGGAACCCGGAAGTGACGTGGGTCACATGATCCGGCATAAAGCCGGAACCGGCAAGGAAGCCGTTACGGAGAGATGAAGACAGCGCGCTGCATTTTGTTTGAGGCTGTGAGACTGCTTGCGGATTATTGTTCCATAATTTCATTCAGTACCCAGCTCATTCCGTTTGTCGATCTCCCAGACCTACCATCTTTATCTGGTGAGATTGACCCATCTCTCCAACTCACCATTTCACCCCAATTGCCGTTTTTTCAGACTCTGGACTATCATACACTCACTCACACACCCGCATACATCGCATACACACTTTTTTCTATTTGTATATATTTGTATATATTGGTTTGTGGTGCACCGTGTTTGTTTATTTCTTTGTTTGTCTTGTTTAATACACTTGGTTTACTTTATTATAATTGTTTTGTGTCGCGTCGTGTTTTGTCCAGCTGCGATTGCGCAATACCGGAAGTATTGTTTTCAAGCCCCAGTTTAGATTCCCGAATCCGTTTATTTGTAACCAAGCGGTTAATAAAATCCAAGCGTTACAACTGAATGCAGAGGAACATGTAAGTAATATTAAAATACACTATTTAAAATAAATACATTTTTGAAGCAAGTTTGTGTCTTTTTTTCAGTCTCCATATCAAAAGAAGTCAACCCTAGAAGAGCTGTTTGAGGATGAGGAGCGAGAGTTACTTCAGGCAGCAACATCCCCAAGAAGTGGTGCCATCACCAAAGCTGAACAGGCCCATAATGAGATTAAAATCTAACAAGGTCTACCTTCAGTTTTATCAGGACAAGACCCTGTAGCTTGGTAGTGGGGAAAGCGGGACAGTCTTCCCATATTGTCTGCACTTTCAAACACATACCGTTGTGTGCAGGCCTCATCTACACCATCGGAGAGGGTTTTTTCCTGTGCAGGCAGTGGTGTCAAAAGTATTCACATTCATTACTTGAGTAGAAGTATAGATACTAGGGTTCAAAAATACTTCTTTAGAAGTTGAGGTATCAACCCAAGCTTTTTACTTAAGTAAAAGTTTAAAAGTACTGGTTTAAAAAATACTTAAAGTATAAAAGTTAAAGTACCGTGAGGGGCGACAAAAGCATTAAGGTTTCGCTTTCTGATCATTCGACGGGGGGGGGGGCAGTTGTGCGTGTTCTTATCATGCGAACATTTGCGGGCGTTGTGCACGTTCTTATCATGCGACCAGGGGGTGTCACGCTCTCAGTGCCTTCGCGCTGATCATAGACCCTTGACATTTCCTTTCCCACACTGTCAGGTACCCATGACGTGACCATGTTTTCCCACGCTGTCATCGCCCCTCCCGGACCGCCCCGCCGGCACACCGGTTTCTCATCCAGCGCTGATTTCTTTCGGCTTATAAGGAGGCGCAGCGCGCAAGCTCGCCGCTGGATTATTGTGTGTGTTTTTGCCACTGTTTTCTCTGCATCTGGATCCACCTCCGCGAACTGACGAACATCGGTGCCACCTGGCAGAATAATCCAGCCATACCATGGATCCAGCAGGATTAGACAGGATGAGACAGGCGTTGGAGAATCAAGGTGCTCTCCTTGGTAAACACCAGGAGGAGTTGGTCACCACCAGACAGACGCTCGCTGACATCACCGCCCAAATGCAGCGCCTCCAGATGCCCACGGCACGGCCCACACTCATGGACCTCCCGCGGGAGCCACGCCTGCCAGCCCCTCCCACTTACAGCGGAGGACCAGGTACATGTAGATCCTTCCTGTCCCAATGTTCTCTGATTTTTGAGCTTCAGGCCTCCACCTTCTCTTCTGAAAGATCCAGGGTAGCCTACATCATCACCCTTCTCACGGGTAGGGCCCGCGAGTGGGGCACGGCTCTCTGGGATGCACTTGACCCATGTTGTGACAGTTTTTCTGATTTTTCTGGAGAGATGAAGTGGGTCTTTGACCAGTCTCACGTCGGCAGAGAGGCCGGAACCAAGTTATTACGCCTCCGCCAGGGGTCGCATTCCGCTTATGATCATGCCATCGAGTTTCGGACCTTAGCTGCCTCCAGTGGATGGAATACTAGAGCCTTGGCCGACGTCTTCCTGGAGGGGCTGTTGGAGGCTCTCAAGGACGAGTTAGTCTCCCGTGAACTCCCTTCGGACCTCCACGAACTTATGGATCTCGCTGGGAGGATCGACTCGCGTCTTCGTTCGAGGCACCCTTTCCGGAGGTCACCCTCCACCAAAAGACCATCACCTCCCAGGTCACCCCACCCTCCCCCTCCTCGCACGCAGAGTAATCAGGAGGACCCTATGCACCTGGGCAGAACCCGCATCTCCGATGAGGAGAGACACCGCCGCCGCCTGGAGAGAGCCTGTTTCTTCCGATCGGAACCTCAACAGCTCCGCTACGGCCAAAGCGCTGCAGGTCCCCTGCACTCCGCTGGACCATCCACTGTCCGTCCAAGCCCTAGATGGAAGCCCCCTTCCACCAATCACTCACAGAAACCTTCCACTCACTCTGAGAACATCTGGGAATCACTCTGAGAGGATCTGCCTCTTCGTCATCCGTAAGTCTCACGCCGCCCTGGTCCTCGGCCTTTCATGGCTAGCGCTTCATGGCCCCCAGATTGACTGGGTCAAACATGTGATCACGGGTTGGAGTCCCTCTTGTGCCACGTCATGCCTTCACTCTGCACTCCCTACTCTCCCAACTACAGCCAAGGCTGAATACACCCCGGACATCTCTAATGTCCCCACTTATTATCACGATCTCCAGCAGGTTTTCAGCAAAACCCGAGCCATGTCGCTTCCTCCTCATCGCCCATACGACTGTTCCATCGACCTTCTCCCAGGCACCTCCCTGCCCAAAGGCCGACTGTACTCCTTGTCTCGTCAAGAGAGAGAATCCATGAACACCTACATCACAGAGGCCCTTGCCGCCGGAATCATCCGCCCATCCTCCTCCCCTGCCGGGGCAGGTTTCTTCTTCGTGAAGAAGAAAGACAGGTCCCTTCGCCCATGTATCGATTACAGGGGCCTCAACGAAATCACCGTCAGGAACCGCTACCCACTTCCACTCATGGCGACCGCCTTCGAACTACTCCACGTTCACGAAACTCGACCTGCGAAACGCTTATCACCTTGTCCGCATTCGGGAGGGAGATGAGTGGAACACAGCCTTTAACACCTCTGCGGGACATTACGAATATCTGGTGGTCCCTTTTGGTCTCACCAACGCCCCCGCCGTCTTCCAATCCCTCATTAATGATGTCCTCCGCGACTTCCTCAATTCATTTGTTTTCGTTTACCTGGATGACATTTTAATTTTCTCTCAAGGATTGGAGGAACACCATCACCATGTTCGTCAGGTTCTCCAGAGGCTCTTGGAGAACAAACTCTATGTCAAGGCGGAGAAGTGTGAGTTTCACATATCCTCCACCACCTTCCTGGGATTTGTCGTCTCCCTGTCCATGCTGGAGATGGAACCAGCCAAAGTCCAGGCTGTCTCTAGCTGGCCCATACCAGCCTCGCGGCGAGACCTTCAACGGTTTCTGGGGTTTGCCAACTTTTACAGACGCTTTATATGAGGGTACAGCTCCGTTGCCGCCCCCCTGACCTCGCTAACCTCCGCCAAGACCCGGTTCTGCTGGAATAAGGAAGCCGACCAAGCCTTCAATAATCTTAAGAAAAGATTCACCTCTGCCCCCATCTTCACTATTCCTGATCCATCTCAGCAGTTTGTGGTGGAGGTCGATGCCTCCAATACCGGGGTGGGTGGCATCCTCTCTCAAAGGTCCACCCAGGACAACAAGATACTCCCATGCACATTCTACTCCCGTCGCCTAACCCCAGCTGAGAGAAACTATGACGTGGGAGACCGAGAACTCTTGGCCATCAAGCTAGCCCTGGAGGAGTGGAGACACTGGCTAGAGGGGACTGAGCTACCATTTCTAGTGTGGACCGACCATAGAAACCTGGAGTATCTGCGCACTGCCAAGAGACTCAATGCTCGTCAGGACAGGTGGTCATTATTTTTCTCCAGGTTTAACTTTACCCTGTCCTACCGGCCAACCTCAAGGAATTCTAAGCCGGATGCCCTCTCCCACCAGCTTCCCCCCCCCCCCCCAGGAGCCTACGTTGTATGACACTATCCTCCCGTCCCACTGCCTCGTCGCCGCCATTGAACTGGACATAGAAAGCAAGGTTCGGCAGGCCCTGGCCCAGGAGGCCGGACCTAGCGAAGTTCCTCCTAACCGTCTCTTCGTTCCCCTTCGCCTACGCTCACAAGTTCTGGAATGGGCCCACGGATCCAAGCTATCTTGTCACCCAGGCGCTGCCCGAACCCGCTTCATCGTCCAGCAACGATTCCGGTGGCCCACGTTGGCGGAGGACACATCCAGATTCGTGGCGGCTTGCAACATCTGCACCCATTGTAAGAATGACAACCGACCAACTGCTGGTCTTCTCAGACCCCTACCGGTTCCTCAATGCCCTTGGTCCCATATCGCGGTTGACTTTGTCACCGGCCTGCCCTCGTCCGACGGCAACAATTGCATCATGACCATCGTCGACCGCTTTTCTAAATCAGTGCACCTGGTGCCCCTTCCTAAGCTGCCATCCGCCAAGGAGACCGCAGAACTACTCGTCCTCCATGTATTTCGGCTCCATGGCCTCCCCACAGACATTGTGTCGGACCGGGGTCCTCAGTTCACCTCTTGGTTTTGGGGCGCATTCTGCAGGCTCGTCGGGGATACTCCCAGCCTATTGTCAGGTTTCCACCCCCAGTCCAATGGGCAAACAGAACGAATGAACCAAGCACTAGAGGTTTCCCTCCGCTGCATGACGACCCGGGACTCCACCACCTGGAGCAAGTTTCTCCCTTGGGTCGAATATGCCCACAACTCTCTGCCCTCCTCGTCGACAGGCTTGTCCCCGTTCCAGTGCTGCTTAGGCTACCAACCTCCACTCTTCCCAGTCCAAGAATTAGAGGTGGAGACTCTGTCAGCCCAACACTTCGTCCGCCGCTGCAGACAAACGTGGCTACGTGCTAGGCGAACTCTGACACGAGCCATCTCCTCTTACAAGAGACAGGCGGACTGCCACCGCACCAAGGCTCCCAGATACCGGGTGGGAGATCTAGTCATGCTCGCCACAAAGTACATTCCCTTGAAGACGCTATCACGCAAGCTCTCCCCGCGTTTCATTGGACCTTTCACTATAACCAGGATAATCAACCCGTCCACCGTCAGACTTCTACTCCCCTCGTCCATGCGACGGATCCACCCCACGTTCCACGTGTCCCAGCTACGACGCATCGTAAGTTGCCCATTAAGTTCAAAGTATCGATTTGGCACCGGTATCGGAAAAAAACCCAAACGATACCCAACCCTAGCCGTGACAAAGCTAATCTTAAGAATAAGTAATCTTAAATCTTAAAAATAAGTTATAATGGTCATATTTAAAAATAAATGTGGCAAAAAGCAGTGACTCATAAGGAAAATGTTTAAACAGAGAAGTTTATGCTTTCTGGTTTCTCAGTAAAATGACAGAGAGAGAGAGAGAGAGAGATGATGGAATAACTGTGAGGGTTGCCCACTAGAGGGGAGTGTTTTGTAGTTTTTGTTTGTAGACTCAGTTTCCCAGAAGGCACCTCGGTCAGGTGACGCAGATGCTCAGCTGAACCGAGGAAGCTCATTAGCTTTATTATAAATACCTGTTTGTCCTGGGAAACTGGGTCGAGCATTAACGTGAGTTCTGTTAAGTGGGCCTTTGTTTTGTTCTGTTTTAGTTGGTTTGATTATAGTTGGCCTTTTGGTTTCTGGAGCTTTAAATTTATATTTGTCTTAATTTAGTATGTCTCTGTGTCTCCTAGCAGGATTAGCCTCTAGGAGATTTAGCTTTGTGTGTTTATCCTCATGTGTGAGTAACCTCCTTTGCATGTGTAGTTCTTAGTCTGTATATATACTAATCAGTGCACTACTAATCTGTTTAGATCTTAGTCTGTCTAGTCTCCTCGTCTGTTTAGCTCTTAGTCTGTTTAGGTACTAACCTGTTTAGCCACTAACCTTTAAATTTCTTAGTCTGTTTCATACCTAGTCTGCTGTGTACCTAGTCTGTTCATCCCTTGGGTCTCTGGCTACTAGCCTGTTTAGCAATTAGTCTGTTTAGCTACTACTGTAGCTAGCTTAGCAGCTAATGTGCATAGCAGCTAGTAGGCCTAGCCAAGCCTGTCTTGTGTGTTTAGCCCCTTGCATGTATTGTCCCTTGTGTTTAGTCTGCTAGGCTGTTTAGGTTGTCTTGTCTGGTTTTGTATCCCCTGTCTGTATTTTATTAGTGTGTGTAATCCTTAGTCTGTGTATGTTTAAGTGTTTTTGAGTTCTGTTTATAGTATGCTCCAATGTTAAAGCCAACTTCTGTTCATGTTTGTTAAAGACTTTTGTTACACCTCAACCCACTGTGCCTATGCCTCAACTCATGCCCACAGTCCAACATCTAACTAAACATGACAATAACATATTATATTCTATAGTGTCATGATTTGTGGTTATTCAAAGGACACAGATGCAGGTATTTTGTGAAGATCAAGGTGAAATCTTTATTTAGTTTTTTTTCCTTAGTCTCTTTTGAAAAGGAAAATAACAAAAACACACAAAATGAAACTCGAAGAACAAAACCAAAACTTGCTCCTAGATGGCCTCCTCAGGCTGGGTCTGCAGGTGGGCAGACACAAAAGCATAGGAGATTATTCCCAAAACATAGCTGCAGTCACATGAGATTCATGGCAAACGTGCCGGGCGTCTCAAGCCTTGACCTTGATCAGAAATGCCTGGTCTTACAGGCCTTTCCCCGACTCTGCTCAGTCCTGAGGAGGAGACACGCGCACACACAAAGGGTTTAGGAGACATTTAAGCAAACAAACGTGGTGACAACAGTGAACGGACAACTCTACGGGTTCGACTGGCTTTTATAGAGACACACAGGTCTCATTTAGTTTGTGCATCATTTAGTGATGGGGGAGACATACCAAGTTCACACACTAGGGGGAGACAAAGGTGCAGCTCAGTCGTCCAGAGACCCAGACCTTATTTCCCTGGACTGTGGTGGTACAGATGTGACATAGCTGTAAGTGTGGAAAGGAAATAGGAAATAATAAATCTCTTGGTTGAATAACATAAATCTAACTATAATCCATTAAAATGTGACGTTGCATTCTTTACTAGAGTATACAGTGGGGCAAAAAAGTATTTAGTCATCCACCAATTGTGTAAGTTCTCCCACTTAAAAAGATGAGAGGCCTGTAATTTATTCAATTCAGTTTTATTTGTATAGCGCTTTTAACAATTGACATTGTCTCAAAACAGCTTTACACAATCAAAAGAATTATGTAAGTTTGTATGGAATGTGAATGTGTATGAATCAAAATGTTCAGATAGTCCCTGGTGACCAAGCCCGAGGGCGACAGTGGCAAAGAAAAACACCCTGAGACTCAACAGGGAACCCATCCTCATCTGGGTGAAACAGATAGCAGGAAATGATCTGCATTTATACAGTGTGTGAGGTGGCAGCAGGCAGTTCAGCTATAATAGTTGATCTTGATGTTAAAATGGAGTCCAGTAGTTATTGGAGACTCAGATAGACTTGTAGAAAGTTCCAGTCCTGAACTATCGAATTGTCAAGTCCTCAAAGAAACAGCTGACAACATCAGTTGAGGCCAGAACCATCTTCTAAGTAGAGAGAATCATCCCCAGACACCAAACGCATCCCAAAGAGACACACGGGGCATCAATGCGACGAGACCTCCAACCAGAAACGGGACACCAGGATGGATCAGACAGGTCCGGAGGGCAGAGTGAGTCTGGATCACTGGCAGCTCAGGAAAGACATGTGTAGCTCGACAGAGAGAGAGAGAGAAAGAGTGAAAGGGGGAGACAGAGAAGAGGAGGAGAGATTGCAAGTAGGTATGGTCACAGTCACAATGTATAATGTGAATGTATATTTACTGTAGAGCATAACTATGACAGCATAACTAAAAGGGAGAGCCAGAAGGAAACACAAACATGAGGGCTCCCTGAGATGTAAAGCAAACAATCACCTCACCGTCAACAAACCTGAGTGATCAAATGAGACTGAGGAAGACAGCATCTAAACATACCAGTTCACCATAATACTCTACGTCCATGAGTCCCCCAGATCTGCTCCTTTACCTATGGCAAATCTATTTATAAAAATGCTTGGCTAAATAAATAGGTTTTTAGCCTAGACTTAAACACTGAGACTGTGTCTGAGTCCCGAACACTATTTGGAAGACTATTCCATAATTTTGGGGCTTTGTAAGAAAATGCTCTGCCCCCAGCAGTAGTTTTCATAATACGCGGTACTGACAAGCAGCCTGCATCCTTTGACCGAAGTAGGCGTGGCGGATCGTAAGACACTAGCAGTTCGCTCAGATACTGCGGCGCGAGACCATTTAATGCTTTATATGTCAAGAGTAGTATTTTAAAATCAATGCGAAATTTCACAGGGAGCCAATGTAGTGAAGATAGGATAGGGGTGATGTGCTCATATCTTCTGGTTCTAGTGAGGACTCTCGCTGCTGCATTCTGGACTAGCTGAAGCTTGTTTATGCACCTAACTCATTCATTCATTCATTTAGGCATTTGGCAGACGCTCTTATCCAGAGTGACTTACAATTTTTTTATCTCATTACACATCTGAGCAGTTGAGGGTTAAGGGCCTTGCTCAAGGACCCAACAGGGGCAACTTGGTGGTTGTGGGGTTTGAACCTGGGATCTTCCGAACCGTAGTCCAATGCCTTAACCACTGAGCTACCCCTGACTAACTGAACAACCAGACAGTAAGGCATTACAATAGTCCAACCTAGAGGTGATAAAAGCATGAACTAGTTTTTCTGCATCGTTTAGCGACAATATATTTCTTATCTTGGCAATATTTCTGAGGTGAAAGAATGCTATCCTGGTGATATTATCTACATGAGCTTCAAATGAAAGGCTGGAATCTATAATCACGCCGAGGTCTTTTACTGTTGCACTTGATGGAACAGAAAGGCCATCTAAAGTTACGGTGTTATCTAAGATTTTACTTCTAGCTGTATGCGGTCCTATGACTAGAACTTCTGTCTTATCCGGATTAAGCAGAAGGAAGTTAATTAGCATCCAATTTCTTATGTCCTGCACACATTGCTCAACTTTAGTAAGATGGTTTTTCTCATCAGGTTTTGTTGAGACGTATAGCTGTGTGTTGTCAGCATAACAATGAAAACTAATACCATGCTTACCGATTATGTTGCCCAGAGGGAGCATGTAAAGGGAAAAAAGCAGTGGGCCTAAAACTGAACCCTGCGGAACGCCAAACTCCACTAGAGAACATGCAGAATAATCACCATTTAAGTCTACATACTGATAATGATCGGTCAAATAGGATCTGAGCCAGGAGAGGGCTGTACCCTTAATTCCTACTACATTTTCTAATCTGTGAAGAAGAATAGCATGATCAATAGTGTCAATAGTGTCACTTACTCCGTACGAGGACACTGAGAAGCTGCTTTTTTCCGAGCTCCACCATACTGACCAACTTTTAAACTTTTTCGTCCCTTTACGAAGAGTGTACATAAAACGGATAAGTATCTTATAATATATTTACTCGAAACGCGTGTTATATCGTTAAGTTTTAATTGTTTTGCAGCACACCGCTTTTAGCCGGCATTAGCATCGCTAATTAGCATTAGCATCGCTAGCCCGGCTATCACGTTTGTTTGTTTGTTTGTAAAGTTTGTTTTCGCTTCCTCACACCGATTATTTTCCGTGTTTAGACACCATGTCGGTTATGATTCTGCCTCTGAGTGCAGGTGAGGAGCCATTGGAGCTGCACTCGGTGGATTTGGAGGTGGAGGCCGTGGAGAAGCTGATCCGTGAGCTACAGGTGAAGCTGGCCCGGTTACAGCAGCGGAAAGCCACGCTGGAATCGACGCGGACCGACACTCACCTGTCCCAGGTAAATTCTCGGCGTGAGAATTCTCCTACAACCTCAACCCCGCGTGTTTCTCTGCCCAGGTCCAACACACCAAGGACGCATCCCGCCCAGTGTTCCTACACCCCGGCGCCGGGACATCACGGACCCTGGATACAGCAGCAGCGGAAGAAGCACGCCAAGCCCCGGGCGAGGACCTCTCCACCACCACCACCCGTCTTCGACATCTCGACCCAAAACCGCTTCGCTCCTCTCCGCGAGATGGCACACGACGTCCTGGTCATCGGAGACTCCATCGTTCGTCACGTGCGTGCTACCACGGCTAAAGGTAAGGTGCACACACGCTGTTTACCTGGTGCACGTGTTCTTGATGTTGCTGCACAGGTGCCTGCTGCCCTGAGGAGGAACATTGGAGCTGTGGTTCTTCATGCCGGCACGAACGACACCAGGCTGAGGCAGACGGAGATCCTAAAGAAGGACTTCAGGAGCCTGGTCGAGAAGGTCCGCAGCACATCACCCACGACAAGGATCATCGTATCTGGACCGCTTCCCACATTTCAGCGAGGAATCGAGAAGTTCAGTAGATTATTTGCCTTTAATGAATGGTTACAATCTTGGTGTCAACAACAGAAATTACGCTTTGCTGATAACTGGAATGTTTTCTGGGAGCGTCCTAGGCTCTATCACACTGATGGCCTACACCCTAGTAGAGCTGGAGCAGCGGTCCTCTCTGACAACATCTCCAGAACACTACGAACCATCTGACTGGCGGTAAGTCATACTGTAGATTCCAAACATATTAGACACATCACAACTCACCGTAGTGATAGACGAACACACATAGCTTGTCCTATAGAAACTGTGTCTGTTCCCCGAATACTGAGAAAAAAGAATAAATTTGTTAAATTTGCCCGAAACAATCTGATAACCAGAAAACCAGAAAAAGGCAAAATAAGTAGTCAAAATCCACCTCTAAAGTTTGGACTACTCAACATTAGATCCCTTGCGCCTAAAGCACTTATTGTTAATGAAATTATCTCAGATTATTGCCTTGACGCACTCTGTCTCACTGAAACCTGGCTTAAACCAAATGAATATTTTGGTCTGAATGAGTCTACTCCATCAGGATATTTCTATAAGCACGAGCCCCGTCTAATTGGTCGCGGTGGTGGTGTCGCCACTATCTACAATGATGTACTCACTGTTACCCAGAAAATAAGGCCCAGGTTTAATTCATTTGAAGTGCTTATCATTAATCTTGCACTAAATGAAATACGTAATAAACCCTTGCTATATTTTACCCTGGCCACCGTGTACAGACCCCCGGGGCCATATGGCGATTTTCTTAAAGAATTTGGACATCTGCTATCAGACCTATTGGTTAACTCTGACAAAGTATTGATAGTAGGAGACTTTAACATTCATGTAGATGATGCTAACGACGCTTTAAGCACTCACATTTATGGATTTACTAAATTCCTTTGGGGTTAAGCAAAATATAATTGGAGCAACTCACCGCTTTAATCATACGCTAGATTTAATTATATCCCATGGTATAGATGTCTCTAATATAGAGACCATACCTCAAAGTGATGATATCACAGATCATCACCTCCTGACATATACTCTACCCGTAGAACAGATTAGCTGTGTCTCCCCACGCTATCAATCTGTTAGAAATATGAATCCCACCACTAAAGACAGATTCACAAGTAATCTGCCGGATCTGTCCCAATTTCTTATTAGACCACTAAATGCAGATGATCTAGATGAAGTGACTAGCAGCATGGGCACTATTTTTACCAGTACATTAGACACTGTTGCTCCCATCAGATTAAAAAAAGTCAGAGATAAAACATTGGCACCGTGGTACAACAGTCATAGTCGCGCCCTAAAGAGAGCAACCCGTAACCTCGAGCGAAAATGGAGGAAAACTAAATTAGAAGTTTTTCAAATTGCGTATAAAGACAGTATGTGCAGCTATAGACAGGCTCTAAAAACTGCTAGGACCGAGCATCTTAGCCAACTGATAGCAAGAAACCAAAACAATCCTAGGTTCTTATTTAGTACAGTGGCTCGCCTAACAAAACCTAAGATGCCCGCAGAGAGTATCCCATCACAGTTTAGAAGTGAAGACTTTATGGACTTCTTTAATGAAAAAATCAATAATATCAGGAAGAAAATAATGGAGGTTCAACCTCTAATAGTATCTCACGATCCAGTTCAGCCTATAGCTTCACATTTAGATTTTCACTGCTTTACAGGTATAGGACAGGAAGAGCTGTATAAACTTATCACCTCGGCTAAATCAACAACGTGCCTGTTAGACCCAATCCCAACCAGATTTTTAAAAGAAGTGATGCTTACGGTTGGAGAGCCACTCCTAAACATTATTAATTCTTCATTACATCTAGGTCACGTCCCTAAACCTTTCAAGTTAGCAGTTATTAAGCCGCTTCTTAAAAAATCTAATTTGGACGCGAATGAAATAAAAAATTACAGACCGATCTCAAACCTCCCGTTCATATCAAAAATACTAGAAAAAGTAGTATCAGCTCAAATTTGCACATTCTTGCAGGATAACAACATCCTTGAAGAATTTCAGTCAGGTTTCAGGCCCCATCATAGCACAGAAACTGCACTAGTTAAGATTACAAATGACTTGTTTTTAGCTTCAGACCAAGGCTGCATCTCATTGCTAGTCCTGCTCGATCTTAGTGCTGCATTCGACACTATAGATCATAATATTCTCATAGATCGCTTACAAAATTATATAGGTATTCAGGGACAGGCAGTAAAATGGTTTAGATCTTACCTGTCTGATCGCTACCATTTTGTAGATCTAAATGGAGAACCGTCTGGTATAATGCCAGTGAAATATGGGGTCCCACAAGGGTCAGTTTTAGGACCTCTGTTGTTCTCAATATACATCCTTCCCTTGGGTAACATCATTAGAAGACATGGGATTAGTTTCCATTGTTATGCTGATGATACCCAATTATATATCTCAACTAAACCAGACGAAATACCTAAGTTGTCTAGATTAACTGAGTGTGTCCAGGACATAAAAGATTGGATGACCAATAACTTTCTTTTATTAAATTCAGATAAGACAGAGATATTACTTATTGGCCCAAAAACCAGCACACAACAGCTTTCACAATTCAGCTTGCGCTTAGAAGGATGTACTGTTATTACCAGCTCAGCAGTAAAAGATCTGGGCGTAATATTAGACAGTAACTTGTCTTTTGAAAATCACATTTCAAATATCACAAAAACAGCCTTTTTCCATCTTCGAAATATTGCTAAACTTAGGAACATCTTATCCGTATCTGATGCAGAAAAACTAGTTCATGCATTCATGACCTCCAGACTGGACTATTGTAATGCATTACTAGGTGGTTGTCCTGCATCCTCAATAAACAAGCTTCAGTTAATCCAAAATGCAGCTGCCAGGGTTCTCACTAGATCCAGAAAATATGATCATATAACCCCAATATTATCATCCCTGCACTGGCTACCTGTTCAGTTTAGAATAAATTACAAAATAGTATTACTTACATACAAGGCCTTAAATGGTTTAGCTCCCACATACCTAACCAGTCTTCTGATATGATACAATCCACCACGCGCCTTAAGATCACAAAACTCCGGACTTCTGGTAGTTCCCAGAATTTCAAAATCTACAAAAGGGGGTAGGGCTTTTTCATATTTAGCTCCAAAGCTTTGGAATAGCCTTCCAGACAGTGTTCGGGGAGCAGACACGGTTTCTCAGTTCAAAAGTAGACTCAAGACGCATCTTTTTAATCTGGCATACACATAACTCATCCCAGTACTCATACTCCAGTACACCTATACCGAATGGCAACTACGCTAATTCTCCCCATCTGTTCTGTATTTCTCTACCCATCCCGAGGCATCGGGAGATTTTGCCAGCTTCAGTAGACAAAGGCCGACCCTGCGAGGTTCCTGAGGCATCCAGAGAAGGACCAGCTCCAACTGGATTCAGCTTTATGATGGTTGGAGCTACACATGCTGCTCCTGTGCTTCCAGTGATCCAGACCTCATCTGCCCTCTGCACCTACTGACTCGTCCCTATGCTGAACTGGTCTTCATGACAAATTTAAATAATTTCTGTCATATTGAATTTTCACCTGCACAACACACAAGATGTTATATCATTTCTATCTGTTATCGCCCAAATGAGGATGGGTTCCCTGTTGAGTCTGGTTCCTCTCAAGGTTTCTTCCTAATACCATCTCAGGGAGTTTTTCCTTGCCACCGTCGCCGTCACCCTTGGCTTGCTCATCAGAGAAATTTCATTCATTCGTCTCATTATTATCTGCACATTTTTTCTCACACATCCACACTTCCAATTATTTTCTTTTCTATAATTATTATTATTTGTTTTTATTTATTTATTTTCTATTATAATTTTATTTATTTATTTATTATTTTATATATAATTATTCTATATATATAATTTTTTTTTTTTTTGTTAAATTTCTTTAATTTTTGTGAATTTTATAAATAAAATTGAATTGAATTGAAAAAAAGCTGCACTGAGGTCGAGTAATACAAGCATAGTTACACAACCCTGATCAGAGGCCAATAGGAGGTCATTTACTACTTTAACGAGTGCTGTTTCTGTGCTGTGATGAGGCCTAAATCCTGACTGATACAGTTCATGAATGCAATTTCTATGTAGATATGAGCATAGCTGCTCCGCTACTATCTTTTCCAGAATCTTAGAGATGAAGGGGAGGTTCGATGTTGGCCTGTAATTGGACAGCTGACGGGTCGAGGTCAGGTTTCTTAATTATTGGTTTGATAACTGCTAATTTAAAAGATTTTGGAACATAACCAATGCTGAGTGAGGAATTAATTATTCTCAACAGCGGTTCTGTTATTACTGGTACTGTTTAAGAAAATGTGTCGGTATAGGATCTAATATACAGGTTGATGAATTTGCAGAAGAGATGAGTGAAATTAGTTCATTCTCTTTAAGAGGAGTAAAGTATTGTAGATGCGGTCATATTATTTCACCAGTTTTGACGCGTAGCTTTGGTTTAAAGTTTCACTCACACGACAGAAGTCCGATCTCTTTGTCTCTTGTAGTTTATTTTGTCAGCATCAAAGAATCAACACTTCATACAGTCGTCTTGAGTAAATCCACTGTGATTACAGACACCAGTTGCTGCATCTTGCAAATCTCTGACTTTTACAACAACCTGTTTGCTGTATCTTGTAAATTACAGTCTTAGCTTACGAATATAACAACACTCTTGCTGTATATATCCACTTACGGGAGCTTACGGTTACAACAACCTAGTTGCTGTATCTCACATTCTTAGCTTACCGGGAGCTCACCTTAGCTGACGGTCAAAAGCTTGTGTTTCCGTAGCCTTCCGCATCTAAACTGAACTCTCTTTCATATGACAGTCACACAAATGCATGTAATAGTAGAATGACATCACAGACCAACTTACGAGTGTCAAAATGGATGCATAACTTAGAAATTTAAAGCTTATGCCTTATGTAACAAACTTAATGCTTAATGCTTTACTAATGAATAGAACAAGGTAGAATAAATGAAATAACAACAAATAAATAAAATAAATTCATAACAAGAACAATATGGCTCTTACAGTATTCTAGGTTTGAATCTGACATGGCTAGGTTAACATCTGTATCAATTGCATTGTCCGGTTTCAAAGCCTCAATTTTATGCCTGATATTTACAATTTTATTATTAAAAAAGTTCATGAAGTCCTCACTATTGCATGATGTTGTTGTGGAGATTTCTGTAGTGGTCTTCTTTCTGGTTAATTTGGCTACGGTATTAAATAAAAATCTAGGATTATTTTTATTGTCTTCTATAAGAGTGGAGAGATACGTTGATCTAGCTACACTAAGAGCTTTCCTATAGTTCAGGATGCTCTCTTTCCATGCTATTTGAAATACTAACAATTTAGTTTGACGCCATTTACGCTCTAATTTCCGAGCAGTCTGTTTTAAAGTGCTCGTGTGATTGTTATACCAGGGAGCGAGTTTCTTATCTCTAATAATTTTTCTTTTAGCTGGAGCTACATTATCTAAGGTACAAGGAAATGACGACTCTAAATATTCAGTCGCCTGATCGAGTTCTGTGGGGTCAGACGGTGGCCTAGTCGAAGTTGGTAACTCTGGGAGATTACTGATAAAACTCTGTGTGGTAGTTGATGTGAATTTATCATACATATACCTCAACTATGAGAGACAAAATAAGAAAAAAAAATCCAGAAAACCACATTGTAGGACTTTATTTATTTGCAAATTATGGTGGAAAAAAGTATTTGGTCAATAACAATTTTACAATAGTTTGTCATACAGTATACCCTTTGTTGACAATGTCAGAGGTCAAACATTTTCTGTAAGTCTTCACAAGGTTTTCACACACTGTTGCTGGTATTTTGGCCCATTCCTGCATGCAGATCTCCTCTAGAGCAGTGATGTTTTGGGGCTGTCACTCCAAAAATTTTCTATGGGGTTGAGATCTGGAGACTGGCTAGGCAACTCCAGGACCTTGAAATGCCTCTTACAAAGCCACTCCTTCAGTTGGGATCATTGTCACGCTGAAAGGTCCAGCCACGTTTTATCTTCAATGCCCTTGCTGTGGTTTTCATTCAAAATCTCACGATACATGGCCCCATTCATTCTTTCCTTTACATGGATCAGTCGTCCTGTTCCCTTTGCAGAAAAAGAGCTCCAAAGCATGTTTCCACCCTCATGCTTCACAGTAGATATGGTGTTCTTTGGATGCAGCTCAGCATTCTTTCTCCTCCAAACACGACAAGTTGAGTTTTTACCATAAAGTTCTAATTTGGTTTCATCTGACCATATGACATTCTCTGAATCCACTTCTGGATCATCCAAATGCTCTCAAACTTCAGATGGGCCTGAAGATGTACTGGCTTAAGCAGGGGCACACGTCTGGCACTGCAGGATTTGAGGCCCTGGCACCGCAGTACTGATGGTAGCCTTTGTTACTTTGGTCCCGGCTCTCTGCAGGTCATTCACTAGGTCCCCCCGTGTGGTTCTGGGATTTTTTCTGGGGTTTTAGATTCCTCCTTAGCGCCATCTAGTTACCTGTTTGACAATGTTCACACTTGAGCACAAAGCACAATGAATTTATCATTTTAGAAAACATAAGAAAATTTATTAAAAAAATTATGGTGTCTTATTTTAACTGTTACACCCTATGAACTGTACTATAGTTAACTTTATCACTTGTTTTTATACCTTCAGTAATATTGTTAAAAATCTTTTGGCAGCATACAAAGTGTTTGTGTTCAACACACGCTAACGTGCATGAGTGATAATAGGCAAGTTCTTAGATGAAGAAACTTGCGCATTGTCCAAAAAGTGCAAAAATGTAAAAAAAAAAAAAAGCTAAATCCAATAGTATTAAAATTTAAAAACTAGTTATTATTATTTGGTATAAACGGAAAAAAGAAGTAGAAATTAATTATTAGGATTAGAAGTAGAAATTCATTATTATTATTATTATTATTCATTATTATTATTATTATTATTAATAGTAGTAGCGGAGCGCCAAACTTTTATCAACATATCATGGATCATTGTTATACAACGGTCAAAGACGGCTACAAGGCACAATCTCGCCCTCCGTTTGGTAAATCCGACCACGCCGCCATCTTCCTCATGCCAAAATACAAACAAAGGCTGAAACAGGAAGTTCCGGTTCAGAGGGAGGTCGCGTGCTGGACAGACCAATCAGTGGCCGCGTTACAGGATGCACTTGATGACGCAGACTGGGACATGTTCAGAACCAGCTCCGATGATGTCAACGTGTTTACGGAAGCGGTTGTGGGATTCATTGGGAAGCTAGCGGATGATACCGTGGAGAAAATAACTATCAGAACATTTCCCAACCAGAAGCCGTGGGTAGATAAAACCATCCGCGACGCTCTGAGATCTCGCACCGCTGCCTATAACACAGGACTTGCGTCGGGGGACATGGACCCGTACAAGGCTGCATCATATAACGTGCGGAAAGCGGTGAAAGAGGCGAAGCAGCGCTACGGGAGAAAACTAGAGTCACAACTCCAACAGAGTGACTCTAGGAGCCTGTGGCAGGGACTAAGTACAATTACGGACTATAAAGCACCAACATCCGGTGTGAAGAACGCGGACGTGACTCTGGCAGACGAGCTAAACACTTTCTATGCTCGCTTCGAGGCTGCAGCTAAAGACACTAGCGATGCTAATGCTAGCGGCGCTAACGGCTGCAGACAGGAAGACACTGCCAGCACCGGAAACATGTTCATCATCACCGAGCACAACGTGAGGAGAGCCTTCAAGAGAGTGAACACCAGGAAAGCAGCAGTACCAGACGGCATCTCAGGCCTTATCCTCAGAGCCTGCGCAGACCAGCTAGCACCTGTGTTCACTGAGATATTCAACATCTCTTTATCTCAGTCGGTGATCCCCACATGCTTCAAAGAGTCCATCATTGTTCCTGTTCCAAAGAAACCTCATCCTGCTTCCCTCAACGACTATCACCCTGTAGCCCTCACCTCAGTAGTGATGAAGTGCTTTGAACGCCTGGTCAGAGACTTCATTGTTTCTTCACTACCAGACACACTCGACCCACTACAGTTTCCATCCGACCAAACCGCTCCACAGACGATGCAATCTCCCATCTTCTCCACACATCACTCACTCACCTGGACACTAGGAAAGGGAATTATGTGAAAATGCTCTTCATCGACTACAGGTCTGCATTTAATACCATAATTCCCTCCACACTCACCACCAAGCTGGAGCACCTGGGACTCAGCTCATCTATGTGTCAGTGGATCTCCAACTTACTAACTGGCAGAACACAGGCAGTAAGAATGGGCGGACATGTCTCAGCCTCACTCACTCTCAGCACTGGAGCCCCCCAGGGCTGTGCTCTGAGCCCCCTGCTGTACTCTTTGTACTCTTTGTACACCCACGACTGCGTGGCCACTACCAACTCCACCGTCGTCATCAAGTTTGCTGACGACACTGTTGTGGTCGGCCTGATCACGAACAACGATGAGTCGGCCTACCTAGAGGAGATTGGAAATCTGGAGAAATGGTGCCAGAGGAACAATCTCCTCCTGAACGTCAGCAAGACAAAGGAACTGATTGTGGGCTTTTGTAAAAAGCAGGAGAGGAACTACCAGACCACAGTCATCAACAGCAGCCCAGTGGAGAGAGTGGACAGCTTTCGATACTTCGGTGTTCACATCATGCAGGACCTGTCATGGTCCTGTCACATCAACACCATGGTGAAAAAGGCCCGGCAGCGTCTCTACCACCTCAGACGCTTGAGAGACTTTAGACTGCCCTCCAAGGTGCTCAGGAACTTGTACTCCTGCACCATAGAGAGCATCCTGACGGGAGACATCACGACCTGGTTTGGAAACAGCACCATGCAAGACAGACGAGCTCTACAGAGGGCGGTGCGTTCAGCTGAACGAATCATCCGCACCGAGCTCCCTGACCTGCACTCGATCTACAGCAAGCGGTGCTGGACCAAGGCCAGGAAGATGGTGAAGGACCTCAGCCATCCCAACAACGGACTGTTCTCTCTGTTGCGGTCTGGGAAGCGATTCCGCTCCCTGAAGGCCAACACTGAGAGACTGAGGAGGAGCTTCTTCCCGCAGGCGATAAGGTCTCTCAATTACAACAGCACACAGGACTGATAACTTTTTTACATCCAACACTGACTGGGCATTCATGGCCACGATTGACACATTCATGCACATCTTTGCACTATATATTTATATTTTTATACTTTCATTTTGGAGCACTGCACATATCACTTTAATAACAAGGCACTTTAAGAAGTCACTTTTATGCATATTTGCACACCTCAGTCATTTCTTCATTTCTGATTTGGACAGATTTCTATTTTCTTCTTTTATATTTCTATATTATTATATTGATATTTGTTCTTATTTGTACAGTATATTTTACTTTACTTTGTACAGTATATTTACTAGTTAATTTCGTTTTCTACCGTATTTCTTTTATTCATCTTGTAGCGTTTTCACCGCTATGAGGAATCTTGGAGGACGAGTGAGCTTTGCTGGCTGCCCAATGCAATGGCTGGGAGTACTTTATTCAGTCTCACCGCACTACTAGCATGAACTCAGGAACAGTCAGCATAACAAACATCACACATACACACACACATTAACATGCCCCCCCTGGCCGCAGCCACTTAACCCAAAAACACTTCCCCCACATGGTGAACACAAAACAGGACCTCCCGCAAAGCACGACAGTCGCCAGCCACCGTCCCGCCCATGCCACAATATTTATCTCTTATGTTTAAGCTTTTATTTTTTTTTGGCAGTCGTGTAAGCATTTCACTACATATCGTACTGTGTATGACTGTGTATGTGACAAATAAAATTTGAATTTGATTTAGTACCATCTTTTTGCTTTCCTTCATTTTCTGTCATCACTAGTGTCCTTCTGCAAAGTTAAATGAGTCTTTTGTTAAATATTTACACACACTCTTCCAAAATTAAGGGATTTTCATTAATATCACTATGACAGTGTCCAAGGAATGATTTATAAACAAATCTGTTTGTATCCAATAAATAATAATATCTGTCCTTAATGTGATGCAGTGATACAATGCAGCTGGACCAGCCTTAACTCACTCTTAGCGTAGTTTCAGCTCGAGACGCTAGTCGCCGCCACTGAGCAGCAGTCTTTATAAATCAGCGCTGCATGGAAGCACATTATGGCACGTTATCAAAGTCGTATTAATGGTGGAATATACTGTAGGCCTGTTTAAGAATTTTATTTTATTTGATATCAGAACTAATAGAGTGACTTAAATTAAAAGTCACTTAATAATAAATAAAATTGGCAATCACTTTTAATATTAAACAGGTGGCGAACAATTATGCAACGATACAGTGTGTTGTTGTGCTAAACTGAAAACGGCTCCATTCGGGGAGCCGTATGGTTCATGTACATTTTTCCTTTAGGCAAAACTTCAGCCCTTTTCATATTTTGCCTGAGGCTATTTTAAAAAAAGGTTTCACCTTCCAAGGCAACAGATTATGGAGCTGCTTGACCTGCTCAGACCTGCACTTGCCAGGCCAACACGTCGTACTTACGCTCTACGTCCCGATGTCCAGCTGCTCGCTGCTTTTTGTTTAAAATATGTTTCATTGATCATTACCCATTATCCATAACTTTATGGGCTTTTCTTTTGACACGTTTTATTTTTATGATGAAATTTGATTTAGTTAAATGAGAAAATAAACTTGGGAGTTTCAAACCCCGCATCCATTCATTTTTTTGAGTGATTGTAATGCTTAGTACACCTGTCTCACCTATGCGTTTTGACTCACTGTGAGATGCGATGTTATACCCCTATCTCACCTACGCGGTTTCACGCGGTGGCCGTAAGTAGTGCTCATCATGATTCACAGAGTTTTTGCGCTGTGATTATATTTCCATCTTTCCATGTGAAAAATTAAACATGTTTAATTTTTTGCCTGTCCTCGCGGAAGCTTGTGGACCATGCAGAAATTCACGGAACATTAGCGAAACTGCGTAGGTGAGGTAGGAGTATTAAACCTCCACTCTGTCATCTCATCGTATTCATTACATAAGTGCGCTAAACAACTCCAACCACTGACAAACTTCACATTGTTTCTGAAGCTGGTGAATGTTGTCAGCTGTTTGTCAATCAACTATGATTGTATACCCGATTCGTTTCACCGCCACTACAGGTTACATGAAAATATTAGCAACAGTTTGGTGATTTAATTTATATATTTGTCTATTATCACATGCTATTGATAAGTTAACCCATGTCGAATGTCAGCTAATTCAGGACCTTCACTGTAGAGAGCGCCTTGTAACATCAGACCTAAGAGCCAGAGACTTAAGACAGTTCGAGAAATACACTTAGTAAAGAATCACTTTAATTAAGATATATCGTAAGAGTCTTCTTAGCGCGCTAAGAGTATGCGTTATCAAGAAACCGGGCCCAGACTGGTTTGCTTTCTACTAAATGAAGCGTGCAGCGGCATTAAATCTTTTTAAAAAAAGTTTTAAGTTTACTCTTCTGGGAATTATTTAAATATCATAACTTATCACAGATGTTATGGGAAACTGAAACCATTAGAATTGCTTGTGAAATTTTTAATATTAAAAAAGCAGTAAATCAGATCCTGATATAAGCAGCATTATCACATTACTATAATCACGATTACAATTCCTTTGAACTAGGCTTCTTAATTGTGATTGTGGTTTGTGAGTTGCAATTTTTGTAAGAAAATGCCATTAAGCTAGCTCACAAACAATATAATGCTGTTTTTCACATGGTGTGTCAATCCAGAATCCATCTTTGCCCATCACAACACAGTCTTCCTCCCCTCCAGAATTGCTTGGTTCCCCTTTATCCCATTTAAAAAATTTTTAAGGTTTTTCCTCTGTATCTACAAAGCTGCTTTCTGTTTTACGATCATTTGTTCCTAAAAAAAGATATTGTGATTTAAGAATCCCAGGTAGTTTAGACAGCACTTGGTTTTCTTCCTCTGTCCTGGGTAAGGCGAGAATTCCTCCAGCATTATGGCACAATCTCAATCCTTCCTCGAAGTTCTTAGCAATTCCATTGGTTACATAGTATTTCTGCCCAGCATTAATGAATGTCTGGAAACTTGTGGCTAAAAATTGAGAAAGATAAGATTGTGTTAAGGGGTCAGGTTCTAACACTTTTTAATGAAATTTTCATGTTCAATATATCTTACCTTTCTCCAACAAAGACAGTCTTGTTCTTAGACTCTTGATTTCCTCCTGAACAGAGTCAACAATACCTTGCAGAATTCATAAAAGAAATGTTATGGCTTTTTTTTAAATAATTGGAACCTTAGTGTAATAAGGATTCCACTTTAGAGAGATATGTGAAGAAGAACTCCATTAAAATACCATTATAGTAAACATGATCATAATCATATTTAAATAGCTTTAAAGGGTCTAAGCCTTTAGCATGCATTACAGTAAGCATGCGGACACATAAATTGTGGAAATTAAAGACAATTTTTTAGCTTCTAGCCAGTTTCAGGTTTGGATGGGTTTTAATTTGTTATGATGTTAGCAGGTAGAATCGAATCATCTGCCTCCATCTAACCCTATCCTCTGCATCCTCTTCTCTCACACCAACTAACTTCATGTCCTCTCTCACTGCATCCATAAATCTCCTCTTTGGTCTTCCTCTAGACCTCCTGCCTGGCAGTTCCAACCTCAGCATCCTTCTACCGATATATTCACAATCTCTCCTCTGAACATGTCCAAACCACCTCAATCTGGCCTCTCTGACTTTATCTCCAAAACATCTCACATGGGTTGTCCCTCTGATGAACTGATTCTTGATCCTATCCATCCTTGTCACTCCCAAAGAGAACCTCAACATCTTCAGCTCTGCTACCTCTAGCTCTGCCTCCTGTCTTTTCTTCAGTGCCACTGTCTCTAAGCTGTAGAGCATTGCTGGTCTCACCACTGTCCTGTACACCTTTCCTTTCATTCTCGCTGATGCTCTTTTATCGCACAACACACCTGCCACTTTTCTCCACCCATTCCAACCTGCCTGTACTCATCTCTTCACCTCCTTTGAACACTCTCCGTTGCTCTCGACCGTTGACCCTAAGTACTTAAAATCCTGCACCTTCTTTACCTCTGCTCCCTGTAGCCTCACTGTTCCTCTTGGGTCCCTCTCATTCACACACATGTATTCCGTCTTGCTGTGGCTAACCTTCATTCCTCTGCTTTCCAGAGCATACCTCCACCTCTCCAAATTTTCCTCTACCTGTTCCCTGCTCTCGCTACAAAGCACAATGTCATCTGCAAACATCATAGACCATGGAGACTCCTGCCAACTACATCTGTCATCCTGTCCATCACTAGAGCAAACAAAAAGGGGCTTAGAGCCGATCCTTGATGCAGACCCACCTCCACCTTGAACTCTTCTGTCACACCTGCAGCACATCTCACCACTGTCTTACAACTCTCATACATGTCCTGCACCACTCTAACATACTTCTCTGCCACTCCAGACTTCCTCATACAACACCACAGCTCCTCTCTCGGCACCCTGTCGTACACTTTCTCTAAATCTACAAAGACACAATGCAACTCTTTATTACCTTCTCTGTACTTCTCCATCAGCATCCTCAAAGCAAATACTGCATCTGATGTACTCTTTCTAGGCATAAAACCATATTGCTGCTCACAAATTCTCACCTCTGCCCTTAACCTAGCTTCCACTACTCTTTCCCACAGCTTCATTGTATGGCTCATTAGCTTTATACCTCTGTAATTGCCACAGCTCTGCACATCTCCCTTGTTCTTAAAAATCGGCACCAATACACTTCTCCTCCATTCCTCTGGAATCCTCTCACTCTCCAAGATCTCGTTAAACAAACTAGTCAGAAACTCTACTGCCACCTCTCCTAAGCACTTCCATACCTCCACAGGTATGTCATCAGGAGCAACAGCCTTTCCACTCTTAAACCTCTTCAATGCCCTTCTCACCTCACTTTTACTAATATTTGCTACTTCCTGCTCCACAACAGTCACCTCTTCTACTCTTTGTTCTCTTTCGTTTTCCTCATTCATCAACTCCTGAAAGTACTCCTTCCATCTTCCCATCACCCTCCTGGCATCTGTCAGTACATTTCCATCTCTATCTTTAATCACTCTAACCTGCTGCACATCCTTCCCATCTCTATCTCTTTGCCTCGCCAACCTGTACAGATCCACCTCTCCCTCCTTACTGTCCAGCCTAGCATACAAGTCCTCATATGCTCTTTGTTTGGCCTTTGCCACTTCTACCTTCACCTTACGGTGCATCTCCCTGTACTCCTGTCTACTCTCTTCAGTCCTCTCAGAGTCCCACTTCTTCCTAGCTAGCCTCTTTCCCTGTATACACTCCTGGACTTCCTCATTCCACCACCAAGTCTCCTTGTCTCCTTTTCCCTTACCTGATGATACACCAAGTATCCTCTTACCTGTCTCCCTGATCACATTGGCTGTATTTGTCCAATCAACTGAAAGCACCTCCTGACCACCCATAGCTTGTCTCAACTCCTCCCTAAAGACTACACAACATTCTTCCTTTCTCAGCTTCCACCACTTTGTCCTCTTCTCTGCCTTTGTCCTCTTCACCTTCCTCACCACCAGGGTTATTTTACACACACATTCTGTGTTGTCTGGCTACACTCTCCCCTACCAACACCTTGCAGTCACTAATCTCTTTCAGATTACAACGTCAACACAAGATGTAGTCCACCTGAGTGCTTCTGCCTCCGTTCTTATATGTCACCCTATGTTCCTGCCTCTTCTGGAAGAAAGTATTTACTACTGCCATTTCCATCCTCTTTGCAAAGTCCACCACCATCTGTCCTTCTACATTCCTGTCCTGAAGACCAAACCTGCCCATCACATTTTCATCACCTCTGTTCCCTTCCCCAACATGTCCATTGAAGTCTGCACCAATCACCACTCTCACCTCTGGGGATGCTCTGCATCACTTCATCTAACTCACTCCAGAATTTCTCCTTCTCTTCTAACACACATCCTACCTGTGGAGCATAACCACTAACAACATTGAACATCACACCATCAATATCCAGCTTCAGACTCATCACCCTATCTGATACTCTCTTCACCTCTAGGACATTCCTAACAAACTCCTCTTTCAGGATAACTCCTACTCCATTTCTTTTCCTATCCACACCATGGTAAAACAACTTGAACCCTGATCCTAACCTTCTAGCTTTGCTACCTTTCCACCTGGTCTCCTGGACACACAGTATATCTACCTTCCTCCTCTGCATCATATCAACCAACTCTGTTCCCTTCCCTGTCATGGTCCCAACATTCAAGGTCCCTACTTTCACTCCTAAACTCTTGCCTTTCCTCTTCTCTCTCTGCTTTCGAACACGCCCTTCCTCCTCTCCTTCTTCGACCAACAGTAGCCCAATTTCCACCGGCACCCTGTAAGTCAACAGCACCGGTGGCGGTCGTTGTTAACCCGGGCCGCGACCGATCCGGTATGGAAATTATATTTCTGATTCGCATCATTGATTTGGCAAATGTTTTACGTCGGATGCCCTTCCTGACACAACCCTCTGCATTTATCCAGACTTGGGACTGGCACAAGAAGACACTGGATTGCGCCCCCCATGGTTGCATTCCCCCCCATGGTTGCAAGGGAACAGCCGAAAGACAAAGAAGAAGAAGAAGTTAGCAGGTAGATACCTTCAGAATCTTAAACTAATAATATTTAAATGTTTATCTATAATTAAGTGGTGAACCTGGTGGTCCTTGTGTACAGTATACACTTTGAATACCTCGGAACCCTGCTTCTTGACTATGAGCTGGCATTCCAGGCAGACCTGGCAGACCTGGTAATCCTCTTGGACCTACTGGACCTGGTGGTCCCGGTGGACACATTGGACCTGATGGTGGACATGGTGGAATTGGGGGACATGGTGAACCTGGTGGACATGGTCGAACTGGTGAAAACCTGGAGGTCTCATTTCATAGTGATGTAGTGAGAATGTAAATATAGCTTAATTTAACAAGGTTCTGTTATTCTTTGTTAGGTTGTTTTCCAGGCATATATGGATCGAAATATGATTGTGAAATATGTCACATTTTTAAGTACAGTTTTATTATCAAAATATTTGTTAATATTTTGATTAATTAAATCAACTTGGAGCAAACAAAACAAAACACATGCATTTAAATATGCAATTGTCAAAACCATCATTTGATCCATTCAAATCTGGGAAGATTATAAGAGAAGAATAAAATCTACATGAACATTAGTAATAAAATTATTTAATAGTACTGTAGTTTTGTATACATATGCAAAAGTCTCTCTCTCTCTCTGTCTCTTTTTCTCTCACACACACACAAATCATCAATTACTATTATGGCATTTATAAATCTATTTTTGACCCTTTTGTACCCAAGCATGTAGGTGAAGCCACAAAGTCTATTGAAAAAACAAAACCTCTTCTTTAAATTGACAGACGATGGTGGTAAGGAAAATGTCAAACATTCATCTGAGGAAAAAAACACTCATCAGATTAAAAAAAAAGAATTCAATTGTAAATATTATAAATAAGTACCATTTGTTGTGTGCTATGAAGACAAAAACAGAACTTTACTGAAACAGGAACTTATAAGACAAATCTTAAGTATAAGCATTAGAATTTATTCTGGTTTTAGTCTACTACTTTGATCTAAAGTGAAAATTTCAAAGTTGAAGTGGACTTAAATTTTCAGAGATAAGAAGGAGAAGAGTAGTAACCATCAAGTTACCTGGCCCTCCCATGTCTCCAGAAGTCAGGTGCAGTCCAAGGTACAGCAACACCAGTTTAGAGAACCACAGTGTGCTGAACAGTGCCATCTTCTCACTGAGATCAGAGAACGCTTACAGTACCTACAGGGCATTTAATCATAAAAAACTTAGCAATGAATAGTATTTTCTTTTACTGCCTTCAAGACCAACTCAGCATGTCTTCAAATTACTTGATAGATAGAACGAGATAGATAGATAGATAGATAGATAGATAGATACAGTAGATAGATAGATAGTGTAATGGAAAAATCATATTTTAATTATGTATTAATTCTGATCCTTGTAGTAAGTGTGTCACGTACTGTAGACTTTAGAAGTTTTGAACTTGTTTGTCGAAGCTTAGAAACACAAGGCCGAGAACAGAATAGAAACAACCGGATTGTAGTTGTCCCTGAATAAATGATAAGGTAGGGACATCTGGTCTGGGGCAGATAAAGAGTCATGAGTTTGAATGTAGGAACTTCATGTACGGGGGCGTTGATTATGTTAACAGAGATGTTTGTGTATAAAATAGGTCAGCTAGAGAAAGAGATCACCTTTCTCTATGCTGCAACTGTTTGCTGTATGAGACTGGCCCTTCTGCAGAAGCTTAAAATAAAACCTTTGTTACTTTGTTCTTACCCAGTGTATGGATTACTTGTCTTAATAATATTTTCAGAATTTCCACCACAACTTGGCGTAGTCGGCAGCGCTCCGTGTTTGAGGACGGCATTGGAGAATCCCGGGGAGGCGTAAGCGCTGACGCCTTGAAGGCTTTTCACTTCATCTCAAACGCCTAATTGACATCCTAGTGTAAGAGGACCAGGGATTCGCCTTGCCGCCTCAACACCGGAGTTAAAAGAACTAAAATCGTGTGGTAAGGAAATAATTTTTCTTTAAAGGGGACATACGGTGCTACATGGACTTTTTCAAGCTGTTTGGACTGCATTGTGTGTTAGGAGAGTGTGTACACAACCACTCTACAATGATAAAGAGCCGCCCAGCGATTTTCTTTTAATTTAATAATATAAGATGCCCCTTCTGAAATCAGCCCGTTTTCAAAAGCCTGACGGTGTGAAGTCACACCGACAGAGGCCGCTCCTACTATAGTTGATTGACACTGGTGTTTTAGCAAAGACCCGCCCCGAGTGAAAAGAAAGCCGTCGGCCATTGTTTTTCTACACTGAAGCAAAATGGCGCCTACATGAGTGTGGTGTGCAGTTTGTTGCTGTAGTGCGGTGATCTAGTGGTTAGGATTTGGCACTTTCACGTGGGAGACCTGGGTTCGATTCCTGCTCAAGGTACATACTTTTTTGCACTACATATTTATAAAGTTTTTCTAAAGTTCGCTTAGTAGGCGAGTGCGCTATGTTTCGGTAAGCTTTTCTGACACCAGGAGAGACTCAGTCAAACACACACACACACACACACACAATGCTTCGCGTGTATGATGTCCTATTCCCGGGATCTCCATGACTCAGTCACACACACACACACACACGTTGTCTGTCAGAAAGGTCTCTGTTTATTAACAGCAAAAGATCGGTATAAATATGTTTGACTAAACGCCTGTTCTATAGACATATGTTACTACAAATGAACCATTGTAAATGTCCTGGTGAGATCCCGAAAAAACAATGCTTCGCGTGTATAAGGTCGCGGGTTGAATAGCCGGCATTTCCAAGAGGTAGCCATTAATTCTTTGTGGTCTAGTGGGTAGGATATAGCGCTCTCAGCGCAGCAACTCAAGTTCGATTCCCGGTCTGGGAAGTCAAAAAAGTTTTACAACCAGATTCACATGTAAAATTTTATATACATATATAACTATATATATATATATATATATATGAGTGCATAATAAGAATATTACAAAATATAGGGGAAATATACATATATATATATATATATATTTATAATATATACTTTATCACTTTATCGCAACCATGTTAGCTACAGTGGTTACTCAAGGGGAATGTCTATGACTGCTGCGCACTCTGTTGTGGCCAATCGACAACTGCCAAAATAAATCAGTCGCAATTCAAAGTAATTTGTGAAATGGCTGCCAGGTGGCGCAAAGGGACATTTTGCAAAACGGCTGCAATTAATTTTGTTTAGACAGACTCTCTGTTTCTATCTGTCTATTGTTATTATTAAAGAAAACAGAACAAACAACAGCTCAGGGGCTTGTAAAAACATTTTTTTTTAACAGTAAAAATGTAAATTTTGGAATCTGCAGAAGCTCAACGTAATAATCTTTGTATGATAAAATGACTCATATATGCAAAAAAGCATATTGTTTAAATAATCATGGTGGGCCGCTATGGCCAAAAATGCTACGGCCGTTTTTTGGTCCCAGTCCAGCCCTGGTCCGAGCACAACGTAATAATCTTTGTATGATAAAATGACTCGTGGCATGAATCAACACGGAGCGCTTCAGTTTCAAATAATCATTCAAGAACATGATGTTAATAATCAAAAGTAAAATAATATTGTTCTTTTTGCTGTTTATGTCCACCATTTAATAATGATTTAATTATCAATAATTAAAGCTGCTCACGTCGTGCGCGCTTTCACTTTTTTAAAAAATGCAGTGTTTAATCAGCAAGTATATGTCGCCTCTCTTTTTGATAGAGGAATATTATGACTGAAACAAAGCTGCTTGTGTCAGCTCATATCGGGAGCATTTTGATCAAAGCGGAGATTAGAAGGGGAAAAGTAAAAGTGTGTACAAACAACATAGCACAATGCATGTGTGTGAATGACTGAAATGTGGTTGTGAATAAATCTTTTAGTGAATGTAAAATGTTCATGTGAACCCACGGAGGGCGTGTGCGCTCTTTTGGTGACAGTTTTTTCGGCACACATTTAATCAATAATATTTTTTAAAAGTTTGATTCATTTTACTAAATAATATTTATGCAGTATAATCAGGGCCTCTTATTTCTATTTACTTTAGGTTGTTGTTCTTGCAGTGTTACTGTGTGTGCTTTGCAATGTCAGACACATTCAGATGCAAATCATTCACGCCGCCAGGTGTGAATCAGCTGTTCTCACCTTTACACTCGGAGAAACTAAAATGCACCCCTCTCCACTGTGCATGGTTTCAGCAAAGTGGAGGATCTTGGATCTTGCTTCAGGCCTCTTCTTAAATTTATGTAAATTTTAAATCTTCTGGATTCTACATTCTAAAATTGACATTGTTACCGTTTTTAATCCCTGGAATAAGATTTTTCTTATCAAAACATGCGTTGTATTGTTATTAATTACTCTACACTGTTTTTAATAACTCTACAATGTTTTAATTTTTAGATTTGATTTAGAAATAAATAAACAAATAAATAAAACAAACAAAATTATTCCATTCATATTTTCCATTTGTAAAATAGCATTAAAAATCATGTATTGAGCAATTAAAAACAATACAGGGCATGTTATGATAAGGAAACTTTCTATCTCTTCAAATTCAAATTCAAATTTTATTAGTCACATACACAGTCATACACAGTATAATATGCAGTGAAATGCTTATACGACTGCCAGTGACCTAAAAAAAAAAGAAAATAAAAGCTTGTACGTAAAATAAATAATCAATAAAAAGGAAATACTAAAGAAATAATTTTAACTAGTAAAATTAACTGTACAATAAGGGCATAATAAAATATTGCAAAAATATAGAAATATGGGGTAGAGTATATATGTATATAGAATTAAAGTGTCAATGGTTGTGCAAATATGCATGAAAGCTGACATGTGCAATTGTCCAGATGTATGAATATTTAGTGCAAGTGTGTATCAATGTGTCCATGATTGTCCAGTCAGTGTTGTGAGCTTAAAAGATGTTATTAGTCCTGTGTGGAGGTGTGATTGAGAGACCTTATCGCCTGCGGGAAGAAGCTCCTCCTCAGCCTCTCTGTGTTGGCCTTTAGGGAGCGGAATCGCTTCCCAGACCGCAACAAAGAGAACAGTCCATTACTGGGGTGACTGAGGTCCTTCATGATCTTCCTGGCCTTAGTCCAGCACCGCTTGCTGGAGATGGAGTGCAGGTCAGGGAGCTCAGTGCGGATGATGCGCTCGGCTGATCGCACCACACTCTGTAGAGCTCGTCTGTCCTGCATGGTGCTGTTCCCGAACCAGGTCGTGATGTTTCCCGTCAGGATGCTCTCTATGGTGCAGGAGTAGAAGTTCCTGAGCACCTTGGAGGGCAGTCTAAAGTCTCTCAACATCTGAGGTGGTAGAGACGCTGCCGGGCTTTTTTCACCACGGTGTTGATGTGACAGGACCATGACAGGTCCTGCGTGATGTGAACACCGAAGTATCGAAAGCTGTCCACTCTCTCCACTGGGCTCCTGTTGATGACGGGGGTCTGGTAGTTCCTCTCCTGCTTTGTACTAAAGTCCACTATCAGCTCCTTTGTCTTACTGACGTTCAGGAGGAGATTGTTCCTCTGGCACCAGTTCTCCAGATTTCCAATCTCCTCTAGGTAGTCCGACTCATCATTGTTGGTGATCAGTCCGACCACGACGGTGTCATCAGCAAACTTGATGATGGAGGTGGAGTTGGTAGTGGCCACGCAGTCGTGGGTGTACAAAGAGTACAGAAGGGGGCTCAGAACACAACCCTGGGGGGCTCCAGTGCTGAGAGTGAGTGTGGCTGAGACATGTCTGCCCATCCTTACTGCCTGTGGTCTGCCAGTCAGAAAATTGGAGATTCACTGACATATAGATGAGCTGAGTCCCAGGTGCTCCAGCTTGGTGGTGAGTGTGGAGGGAATTATGGTATTAAAAGCAGAGCTGTAGTCGATGAAGAGCATTTTAACATAATTCCCTTTCCTAGTGTCCAGGTGAATGAGTGATGTGTGGAGGAGATGAGAGATTGCATCGTCTGTGGAGCGGTTCTGACGGTATGCAAACTGTAGTGGGTCCAGTGTGTCGGGTAGTGAAGAAATGATGAAGTCTCTAATAAGGCATTCAAAGCACTTCATCACTACTGAGGTGAGGGCTACAGGGCGATAGTCATTGAGGGAAGCAGGATGTGGTTTCTTCGGGACAGGAACAATGATGGACTCTTTGAAGCATGTGGGGATCACCGACTGAGATAAAGAGATGTTGAATATCTCAGTGAACACAGGTGCTAGCTGGTCTGTGCAGGCTCTGAGAATACGACCTGAGATGCCGTCTGGTCCTGCTGCTTTCCTGGTGTTCACTCTCTTGAAGGCTCTCCTCACGTCGTGCTCGAAGATGATGAGCGCGTTCCCGGTGCTGGCAGTGTCTTCCTGTCTGCAGCCGTTAGCGCCGCTAGCATTAGCGCCGCTAGCATTAGCGCCGCTAGCATTAGCGCCGTTAGCATTAGCGCCGTTAGCATTAGCATCGCTAGCGTCTTTAGCTGCAGCCTCGAAGCGAGCATAGAAGGTGTTGAGCTCGTCTGCCAGAGTCGCGTCCGCGTTCGTCATACTGGATGCTGGTGCTTTATAGTCCGTTATTGTTCTTAGTCCCTGCCACAGGCTCCTAGAGTCACTCTGTTGAAGCTGTAACTCTAGTTTTCTCCCATAGCGCTGCTTCGCCTCTTTCACCGCCTTCCGGACGTTGTATGACGCAGCCTTGTACGGTTTCATGGCCCCCGACGCAAGTCCCGTGTTGTAGGCAGCTGTGCGAGATCTCAGAGCGTCGCGGATGGTTTTATCCACCCACGGCTTCTGGTTGGGAAACGTTCTGATAGTCTTTTTCTCCACCGTATCGTCTACCAGTTTCTCAATAAATCCCACAACCGCTTCCGTAAACACGCTGACGTCATCATCGGAGCTGTTTCTGAACATGTCCCAGTCTGCGTCATCGAGTGCGTCCTGTAACGCGGCCACCGATTGGTCTGTCCAGCGCGCGACCTCCCTCTGAACCGGAACTTCCTGTTTCAGCCTTTGTTTATATTTTGGCATGAGGAAGATGGCGGCGTGGTCGGATTTACCAAACGCTGGACGAGATTGTGCCTTGTAACCGTCTTTGACCGTGGTATAACAATGGTCCAGTGTCCTTTCGCCCCTGGTGGGGCAGGTGATGTGCTGATAAAAGTTCGGCGCTGCGCGTTTGAGGTTGGCACTATTAAAATCCCCCGCCACAATGAGCGCAGCGTCCCGGTGCTGTATCTGGTGCTGTCTGCATGTGGAGGGATGTAAACGGCACTGATTATGACCGATGTGAACTCCCGTGGAAGATAAAATGGACGACACATGATGGACAGTAGTTCCAGATTTGGTGTGCAGGAGCGTGTAAGAGGAACAACGCTCGCGCTGTTGCACCAGCTGTTGTTCACCATTAAGCACACGACGCCTCCCCTTGACCTCCCCGAGTCCCGCGTCCTGTCCATGCGGTGAACCGAGAAGAACTCGGCTGGTTGTATGGCGTGGTCTGGCACCGCTGGGTTCAGCCATGTCTCGGTGAAGCAGAGGAGATTGCAGTCCCGAATGTCTCTCTGGAACTTTATCCTGGCCCTGAGGTCATCAAGTTTGTTCTCCAGTGACTGGACGTTGGCGAGCAGGATACTAGGCAGAGGTGTGCGGTGTGCACGGGCCCTGAGCCTGTTCCTCATGCCAGCTCGTCTCCCTCGAGGCCTCCGCTTCGCGTCGCGTCCATTGTTCTCCCTCAGGATCTCACTCGGCCAGCTTGGATCCGGAGTTAAAAACGTCGAATTGTGAGTACATTGTATACCAATAGAAACAAGAGTGTCTCTAACATACCTAATGTACTCAATGGTGGTGATTTTGCCGATTTTAAAACACTGAAAACTAACTTAAAGAACAAAAACAAAGAAAAGGTGGTCGGAGCAGTCGTGACGGCAGCCGACCTCACCGGCGCCATCTTGTTCCATTCCAGTGATTAAAAAACTGTAAAAATATAAATTTTGGAATCAGAAGCTCAGTGGCCGGAGCACATAATATTCTTTGTATGATAAAATGACTCGTGGCATGAATCACGAAGCGCTTCAGTTTCAAATAATCATTTAACACTGAGCCCAAACAACAAAAGAACATGAAATTAATAATAAAAAAAAATAATAATTTTTGCTGTTTATGTCCAATAATAATAATAATTTAATTATAACTAATTAAAGCTGCTCACATCGCGCGCTTTCACTTCTCGCATTCACTTTTAAAAATGCAGTGTTTAATCAGCAAGTATATGTTGCCTCTCTTTATGATTTAGTGATAGATTTATGATAGATGAAGTGTGTACCAACAACATAGCACAATGCATGTGTGTGAATGGCTGAAATGCGGTTATTATAAGTCTTTTAGTGAATGTAAAATGTTCGCGTGAACCTGCGGTGCTCGTGCGCTCTTTCACTTTGCCGAGTTTTGATCTAAAGTCAGATGAACGTGCACGTTGATATGAGAGAGTTATGAGAGATTTCTCTTTCCCAGGAATACAAAAAACACAAATTTTGTACGTGTTAAATAAGCGCTGTCTTTGCGGCTCTGTGCGAAACGCACGCCAATGTGAGCCGCCCTATTTCAGTCATGATATACTAACATATTTTTGTAGTGGACCACGCGCGCACAACCTCTCGCGGGCGAGCCCTCTGAATACGCCGTTTTAACGGGGGTGGGGATAAGATAAAGGCTATGTATCTTATATAGTTTTATTATATAGTTTTTGCCCATTAATCACAACACCTATGGCCACCCACTTTTTCTGATGCACACCCAGAGTTTTATGGCTACGGGAGTGTTACAGACGATAAAATACAAAAGGCTCACGATGTTAACATTTACTTTGCTTAAATTCGATGGAACTAAGAAACGCCTATATTTAATTTAAATTCTAAATTTGTACTGTAATTTTAGTACTGTGATGGTAAATTCGTTTAATGTTCAATTCAATTCAATTCAGTTTTATTTGTATAGCACTTTTAACAATTGACATTGTCTCAAAACAGCTTTACACAATCAAAAGAATTATTTAAGTTTGTATGGAATGTGAATATGTATGAATCAAAATGTTCAGATAGTCCCTGGTGAGCAAGCCCGAGGGCGACAGTGGCAAGGAAAAACTCCCTGAGATGGTAATAGGAAGAAACCTTGAGAGGAACCAGACTCAACAGGGAACCCATCCTCATCTGGGTGAAACAGATAGCAGGAAATTATCTGCATTTATACAGTGTTAAGTGTTAGGTTCAGCTATAATAGTTGATGTTAATTGATGTTATAATAGTTGATGTAAAATGGAGTCCAGTAGTTATTGGAGACTCAGATAGACTTGTAGAAAGTTCCAGTCCTGAACTATCGAATTGTCAAGTCCTCAGAGAAACAGCTGACAACACCAGTCGAGGCCAGAACCATCTTCTAAGTAGATAGAATCATCCCCAGACACCAGACGCATCCCAAAGAGACACACGGGGCATCCATGCGATGAGACCTCCAACCAGAAACGGGGCACCAGGATGGATCAGACAGGTCCGGAGGGCAGAGGGAGTCTGGATCACTGGCAGCTCAGGAACGACATGTTTCACTTGATTTTATCCGCTACTACGTGCAGAGCTACGGCTCATTAATCCTTGAGAGAATGAACTGATGCCTGAGGCGTCAGTCTATAGTTATATAGCGCCACTCGGTGGTAAAAGCTAGCAAACACACAAACCCAAATGTTGCCACCATGAGACGTGGCGGTAAAACCAGAATACTGCATGAGTAACCACTGTAGGTCTTTTATGTACTGAGTCTCAAAAGATGCAGTTACGAATTTTATTAAAACAGACGGGGTTAATCCGATATCTAAATCAACAGACAAGAGCCACTGAGCATAAACTGGTTACAGCTAAAGCTAAACAAAAAACTGGGTCAATATCAGTTATACAATAATTTAAAATAAGTTATACAAAATACAAATATATTGTATATAAATAAATATTGACAATGGAACTAGTCACAGGGAGTCACAGGGATAATATACTTTAAGTTCAAGTTCAAAGGCTTTATTGTCATTTCAACCATATACAGTTAGTACACAGTGAAACGAAACAACGTTCCTCCAGGACCAAGGTGCTACATGCCACATGAATTTACAACATAAATTAACAGAAACACTAAACTAGCTAACTAAAGAGGCCTAGATAGCTAGCTAGCAGAGACAAGACAGATAGACTAACATAAATTACAACATAGATTTACAAAAACTAACTAGCTAAGTAAGACTACAGGTTTTACAGACAACATAAAGTGCATGTGCAAATGTGCAAACAAGAGCGACAACAAAGTGACAGTGCAACGAACACGACATAACATAACAGAATACTATGGTGTTGAGGTAGTGAGAAACTGTAAACATCAGCAGGAGGAATTGAGGAATTAGTGCAAAAAGTAGACCAGTAATGATTATTGTGCAAAAAGTAGACCAGTAATGAATTTTGTGCAAAAGAGATAAACAGCGTAGCATTTATAGATTGGTGTGTATGATAGTTTTGTAGTGTAGTTCAGTGTGCCTGCGCTTGTGTTGATCTGTCAGTCCAGTCCCAATATTTTGAGGTAGTTGAGTTTAGCTGAGTGATAATGTATGTGTGTGTGTGTGTGTTTATCAGTCCAGTCCCTTTTTGTTGAGGAGACGGATGGCTTGTGGAAAAAAACTGTTCCACTGTCTGGATGTGTGTGCCCGAATGCTTCGGTACCTTTTTCCAGATGGCAGGAGTGTGAAGAGTGTGTGAGAGGGGTGTGTCTGATCAGCCACAATGCTGGTGGCTTTTCGGATGCAGCGTGTGGTATAAATGTCTTCAATAGAGAGAGGCCACTATCCGCTGTAGGGTCTTGCGGTCCGATATGGCACAATTCCCGAACCAGACAGTGATGGAGCCACTCAGGATGCTCTTGATAGTTCCTCTATAGAAGGTGGTCAGGATCAGTGGTGGATCAGACTTCCTCAGTCTTCTCAGAAAGAAGAGACGCTGTTGGGCTTTCTTGTGTAGGGAGCTGGTGTTGAGGGACCAGCTGAGGTCCTTCTCTAGGTGGAGGTTTCAACGATTCCCACAGAGAATGGAGCAGAGAATGGTCGCCTCGTGTCCTCCTAAAGTCAACAACCATCTCCTTTGTCTTGTCAACATTCAGAGACAGGTTGTTGTCTTTACACCAGTCCATTAGCCTCTGCACTTCCTCTCTGTACGCTGACTCCACTGGACTAATGAGACCACGGTCGTGTCATCAGCGAACTTAATGATGTTAAAGACGCTCTTATCCAGAGCAACTTACGTTTTTTTATCTAATTATACATCTGAGCAGTTGAGGGTTAAGGGCCTTGCTCAAGGGTCCAACAGTGGCAACTTGGTGGTTGTGGGGTTTGAACCTGGGATCTTCCAAACCGTAGTCCAATGCCTTAACCACTGAGCTACCCCTGGCCCTTGTAAACATTCAGAGACAGGTTGTTGTCTTTACACCAGTTTGTTAGCCTCTGCACTTCCTCTCTGTACGCTGACTCGTCGTTCTTGCAAATGAGACCCACCACGGTCGTGTCATCAGCGAACTTAATGATGTGATTCGAACTGTGTGTGGCTACACAGTCGTGAGTCAGCACTGTGAACAGCAGGGGACTGAACACACAGCCTTGTGGGGCCCCAGTGCTCAGTGTGGTGGTGCTGGAGGTGCAGTTCCCGATCCGTACTGACTGAGGCCTTCTGGTCAGAAAGTCCAGGATCCAGTTGCAGAGGGAGGTGTTCAGGCCCAACAGGCTCAGCTTCCCGATCAGTTGTTGGGGGATGATAGTGTTGAATGCTGAGCTGAAATCTATGTACAGCATTCGAACTTATGTGTCCTTCTTGTCCAAGCGTGTGAGGGCAAGATGGAGTGCAGTGGAGATGGCATCGTCCGTTGAGCGGTTAGGACGGTACGCAAATTGCAGTGGGGCCAGTGAGGGGGGCAGCAGGGTCTTGATGTGTCTCATGATGAGCTGCTCGAAGCACTTCATGATGGTGGGTGTAAGTGCAACGGGATGGTAGTCATTGAGACAGGACACAGTAGACTTCTTGGGCACAGGGATGATGTTGGTGGCCTTGAAGCACATGGGAACGACGGCGCTGCTCAGAGAGATATTGAAGATGTCGGTGAGAACATCTGCCAGCTGTTCAACACATTCTCTGAGCACTCTGCCTGGGATGTTGTCTGGTCCAGGCATATGTGGGTTGACTCTGCGTAGAGTTTTCCTCACCTCAGCTGTAGTGAGACACAGCACCTGATCGTTCGGAGGAGGGGTGGTCTTCCTCGCCGCCACGTCGTTCTGCCTGTCGAACCGAGCGTAGAAGTTGTTCAGAGCATCTGGGAGGGAGCCGTCACTGTCACAGGCAGGTAGGCAGAGTCTCGAGTCCTCAGAAGTGCACGCACTTCCGCAGTAATCCACGGTTTCTGGTTGGGTCGTGAGATGATGTTCTTGGAGACAGTGACGTCATCGGTGCACTTGTTGATATAGCTGGTCATTGATGACGTGTACTCCTCCAAGTCAGTGAAGCCGCCATAAGTTGTAGCCTCCCTAAACAAGTTCCAGTCAGTGCTTTCGAAACAGTCCTCAAGAGCAGAGATGGATCCTGCTGGCCAAGTTTTCACCTGCTTCAGAACCGGTTCTGAACGCCTGACGAGTGGTCTGTATGCTGGAATTAACATAACAGTGATGTGGTCTGAGTAGCCGAGGTGGGGGCGGGGCTCTGCCTGATATGTGCTGGGCATATTTGTATAAACAATATTCAGCATGTTTTCCCCTCTCGTTGCAAAGTCCACATACTGATGGAATCTAGGAAGCATTGACTTGAGATTTGCATGGTTGAAATCTCCAGCAACAATAAACAGTCCATCCGGGTGTGTATTCGCGCCGAACCGTTACCAAAACGTGATGTGTAAACTCTGGTCATTGATTGGCCGGAGAAAATCATCATTACTGCGTCACTGAACTTGCGACACAAGACACAACAGAACCGCTATATTTAGAACAGCCAGCGAAGGATTGGATGCACCTTTTTGTATTAACCAAAAATTTTCTTTGGCTGCCATCAGCCTCTTTTGAAACAAACTCCTTCGTCTTGCTGTTAAAAACATCCACATGCCGAGAATGAAGAACACCATTCCGTCGATATGCTCTATTGTTGTGTGTTTGTTTGTGGCACGTTTACGGTGTCACGGCAGTAGAGGCGGCGCAACTATAAAGACACGTGAATAATCCCGCCCACTCTAAAGCGGTACTAAACTGCAGTGTAAGCGCAAACCGAGCCGAACTGAGCCGAACCAAAGTGAGCTGTACTGAACCGTGCTGTGCCGTACTATGCAGTGGAAAAGCGCCATAACAGTCACAAACTCCACCAGCGATGAGCAATAACTAGAAACTAGCACAGAATTCTTGCACCATTTCGTGTTGATGTAAACACACAAGCCGCCACCGCGAGTCTTACCGCACAGAGCTGCATTTCTGTCAGCGCGAATCGAGGCTAGCCCGTCTAGCTGAATAGCGGCGTCCGGTACTCTGTCGCTGAGCCATGTCTCCGTGAAAACAATGACACAGCAGTCTCTAACCTCATGCTGTGTAGCCTGCTGGAGTCGGGTGTAGTCCAGTTTATTGTCCAGGGAGACGTTGGATAAGATGATTGACGGTAGAGCCGGCCGGCTAGGGTTTGTTTTTAGCCTAGCACAGACTCCCGCCCGCTTGCCGCGCTTCCGCTTCCACGCGCACCGCTTCCGATGTCCCCTCCTCCGGCCGCCAGCATCAGGCAACGCCGAGGCTTCGAGGCCTGGTTCACGTAGCAAGCCGAGGTCACTTAGCTTTTCCCACAGGCAAAGCCCACCTGGCCCCTATCTCACATTACAGCCAATGCAGCACAAACCAACAAAAGTCAATGCCACAGCTATGATAGAAAGTTACTAGAACATCCAGAGCACCTCAGCCCACAGTACACGGGGCCCAACAGGCAAAGAGATCAAGGTCACCAACCTGGCCTCCAAACTCCCCAGAGCCTGTTCTGTGTGACAAATATTTTCTCTGTCATATAGAACAAAATTTAAATTTATTCATATAGTGTTTAAAACAATGGCCACAAAGTGGCTTTACAGAAACATGTAAAATTCTGACATTTTAAATGTATATATTTTTCTCTGATGAGCAAATGAAATGGCATTGAGGACTAAAGAAACATTGAAAGGGAAACGACTCAAAAGGTAACCCATTTTCATTAGCGTGACACATAGCAGTGTAAACATAAATAATTTCCCTGTGTATAGTAAATGTTGAATTAGATAAACAGAACTCTTAACCTTATGGGCAACTTATGAATATGAGCATAAGAGTTATATTGTCATTATAGAGTCATTATAGGCTCAGCTTAAAGTCTAATGTTTAAGCTTATATCAATTGTTTAATGCAATTGTTGTCCTAAGGCTATAAACAGAATGACATTCCATCACTATAAGTTGCATCAAACCTTATATTGTAGACATATAAAAATAGTACAACTTTTAAAAAATTCTCCAGAACTGCTTTATAAAATATTTAAGCAATAAATATAATGGAATCCCTTCATGTAGGCACCCTTTAAATAAAGTGTTACCAAGAATTCTTACCTTGTTATGTGTATGTCTTAAACAGGGAATGTGGTTAAAGAAGACACGGTGGTTGCCATTAAATCTATATTTTTGGGGTTAATAACTAACCTTAAACAACGTTCAAAGTTTATTATTGATCTGAATCTGAAGCTACAACTGATAAAAACATACTGTGTTTAAACAGAAATGTGCATCCAATGTAGCCAAAATGTACCTGGCCATGCTCCTGCCTCATACATTCATGTCAAGTACTGCACAGAGCTTTATCACTTACTAATATGATTGGATCATCTGCCTCCCCTCTATATTTTAAATCTTATGAATGACATTTTCAAATGGAGACGAGATGTCTACATTTTTAATGAATGGTATCAGTTCTACATAACTAAGCTTCAAGCTTAGTCAAGGGTCATCCTAAAAAAAAAAAAATCACTCTCTGAGGAGGTGATAATTAGGGTTGGGTACCGAAAATACGGCACCGGTACCCATGGGCATATATTTCATTTAACAGTAGGGGGGGACGATGAAAATAAAATTTCAAATGAGCAATTTTTGAAGGGGACACAAATAATACAGTCAAATTGTACTTATAAAGATACAGTATGTCCCCACAGTTAAAAACTTTGCTTCTATCATTATTATTGTAGCATGGAGACTGCACAATTATGGTTATTTTCAAAGTTTTTCTCAGGTTCAATGACAAAGCAGATTTTTCTTCAAAACTATTTATTGCATTGTTTGTTGTGTTGTTTACAGTCAAGCCATCAACATACAATAAAATGTAAACAGGTTAGCAGTAGTAGTGCTAATGTAACGTTAATTGCAAAATGCAAATCTTGCATTCATGCTAACAAATCATCAAACGATTTGTAAAATACAATACAATACAAGTTTATTTATATAGCACATTTAAAAACAACTAGTGTCGACCAAAGTGCTTTACAAAAGCAGTAAAGACAATACACAAATAAAAGCATTTAAATAGTAATTTTTGTAAATAATAAAAGTGAGATTTAAGTTAAGGAGTATTGAACGCTTTAGAGAAAAGGTATGTTTTCAAAGCAGATTTAAAAACTGACAGGGTTTGAGCAGACCTGATATAAATCGGAAGGCTATTCCATAACCTAGGACCAATTACCGCAAAAGCGCGATCACCTCTATTTTTTATAGAGTCAAAATACTGATGTAACATGGATTCTGTTTATAATTATGGCTTTCCAGCTAGTACGTTTACCATTTACCATTGCAAAGAAGGCTAATTTTTTTTTTTTGTTTAATAAAAATGTATTCTTATGTATGAGTCATCACCATCATTTGTGGCTTTTGTAAAGTATCGGTTCAGGCACCGTTTTGGCACCAGTACCGTTTTAAAAGTATCAATTTGGCACCAGTATCAAAAAAAACCCAAACGATACCTAACCCTAGTGATCATCAGGGTCCTTCACAATCTCAGATACATAACTTTACTAATCACATTTAGTGCCACAAAGATTTATTTACAGAACCTCAGTGGATGAAAGCTGCTGTTTCATAGAATCAGGGACAAGAACCATGACTGAAACCATAATTGGAGTCTTTGGTTACACTACCTTGTTTAACCAAGGTATATACAGTACATTATTATGTAATATAAATGACTTATTACTTTTTTGGCTGTGAGAATGCAGCGACTTTGTGAAAATGTCTGTAATTCCTAAATGATTGAAGTAATCATTTGGTTAACCCATTTTAATAGAAACTAAGAGTCTACTTTTCAATTTCATCTTGCTTGCATCATTTCAAATCTGCTGAAATTTCCATTTGATACAGTATAGTCATCTAAATATTATCTACAACAATTTTCATGATAAAATTTAGGAGGAGCTCAAAGAATGAGGGGTGAGGGGTGAGGGGGGTGAGGGGGGGGGGCCCAGAGTTCAGTTCACCTCTCCCGAAAGGAGGGGACAAGAAGGGGTGCTAAATTATGTCAGTGACACCTGACTTTCTTACAAATAACGAACATTTCATTCAAAATATTATAAACACAGACCAATAATTAGCACTTTTTTCATTTATTTAATTGTTTGAAATGGCTAATAAAATAGTTAATAAAAAACGATTATGATGTGGAGGTGAATTGGTTTAGTCTTGACTTCTGGTCGTGAGTGACGTTGGGGGAAATCTGTTGATTATAAAGTAAATCAGAGATGAGAGAAAAACGCCAAAGCTGTCAGGTGCCCAATTTAGGAAAAAAAGAAAAGAAGATGAGGAGAAACGGGCAAAAGATAAAGATATACAACATTGTTCTCTCTGTATGATTAACACTAGAAGCGCCGCGCCAGTGTCACCTACTTATAACGCGGTTCAGCGGTCGTTTGACCGCCTATTGTTTTGAATGGGAAGCTGTTGCTGACACACAATGATCGCTAGATGGCGCCTTCACTCAAAGCAAATAGTTTAGCTCCAAGATAAACTTGCACTTGGACAATGCACCATTCATTCCCACGTTGATAATCAGCGGTATTTTTTTTCATATTCAACTGAGAAAACCTACTACAGAATCTTTAAGGGGACAACGGAAGAGAAAAAAATGGCAGAGGAAAAAAAAACAAGTCATATTTTGCATTATAACCCAAAGTTTTTGGCATTACTTTTTTCTGCCGTTTTTTCTCCTCCTTTGTCCATTTAGGGGCTTCATATTATAACAAAAAGGAAAGCTGTACTTAATTTTATATCGTTTTGAGAAAATCCATTAGTTCGTTCATTTTATTTGAAGCTTCTGAAACTTCGGATGTTTTTTTTTTTGGTTAGATTAGTTCTGAACTCGCTTCCGTGAAACTATCGCTAAAACAATGTAATGAGCCCTCCTGAGGATATAAAGCTTTATTATTGTGTTTGAATAAATAATCAGATCTACCATAGCAGATAATAAACTATGGTGTGTCATAACCGAAGCAAACACCACGATTATGCCTCATTTCGTTCGACGGGAACATGGTTCACTTGGCCTCGGTGTATTATAACCCTGTGGAATGTTTCACTGTTTATGCTCACATAAGAGTAATAAAAGCGAGTGAAATGTGGAAATGATGTGTGGCAACTCAATGAGAACTAAACCAAAGATTTCGGTAACTCCACTGAGTGTAACATCTGCATAGTGACACTGAACATCTTCACTTTTCCGTTTACCTCTGAAAAAAAAGCTGTATTTTGTTTGTTTATATTTAGAATTTTTATAACAGTAGAAGTACGCGCGCGCACACACATAGACACACACAGACACACACAGACACACACACTCCCCTGAGCCCTCGGGAAACATCCAATCACCATCGGTATACAAATGAGTCAAGACGTAGCCTAACATGGTGTCGTGTCGGATTTCAGCGGTCAGGGAGTGGGAAGACTTTGAAGAAGCTGCAGTGACAGTAAACAGCTGAACAACTTCACTTTTCCGTTTACCTCTGAGAAAAAAAAGCTGTATTTTGTTTGTTTATATTTAGGATTTTTATAGTAGTAAGAGAAAGTTATAGTTTGGTCTGTACTGTAGTTCGCACCCTTGTAGAGAATAAATAAATGAATAACACCTTCATATCCCAAATGAATATCAAATGAATGTATGCACATGTTAATATATTCCTAAAATGTATATATTACAAGTTGATAAACTGATCTGCGGTAGCGGAAAAATCCGCTGAAAAAAGGACAGGCTGCAGCGCATGCGCGGACACACACACACACACACACACACACACACACCTCCCATGAGCCCTGCGTCTGTTGGATTTCAGCGGTCACGGGGTGGAAAGACTTTGAAGCAGTTTATATATGAATCTAAGCTTGAACTTATCAGCATTGTAAATATATTATACGTTTCAAATAAAATCGCTATTACTTGACCCTGAAGCTTAGTTTAGCACAAACACACAAAAAAAAACAGAAGAGTCATTTCTGGTAAATCAACTGCATATGTAGTTTATTTACAGTAATTCATTAAAAAATGAATATACATTGTACAGTACACGGTAAACACGGGAAAGATTACAAAAAACAAATAGTGTCTACTTTATAAACAGCTTAGTATGTGCGTCGAGATGCTGAAATCCCTTGCATGTTGCCGCTCCATTTTGTGCTTCCAAGTGGAGAGATATTTGACCGATAGCCTAGAACAAAAGATCTATAGGTGTGATCACAACCCCCTCCGACCGACCGTGCCATCAATCACTGACCACCTCAGAAGTTCCCTCCAATGTATGGCGGCAATACTTGTTTTGCAAGTATTTTTAACACCATTCAAATGCTTACAATTCATCTAGATTTCTAGCAGATGCCATAAGTTTTGTTCCCTGAACATCTGCCGACTTGATTTTCATTTGCTTATGAACACAAGTTCCATTCAACATTGTGAATTTTGCCCATGATGCTTGCATCGCTTTATTAACATTCCAAGCATAGCTTTGGTGCATTCTTTGAGCATTTGCCACAGACAAGGTCTGGCAGATATAAGAGGTTTTGTTCCCTGCACATCTGCCAATCTGACACTGCCTCCTTTTCACAGGTGGAGAAGGTGTTTCAGGTAAAGGTCGCTTGCATATCATTGCCCTTGCCCCTTCTGCCCTTGCCGTTTTTTGGTGCGCACATAGTTCCTTTACCAACTCCAGAATAAATCTCCTCCTGCTTATGGTCACATTCATGCACTGTTTATATAGAATATGTGCATTAATTGCCGCCAGGTCTAGGAGGTTGTAAAACACAGCCACAGGCCAGCGCCGGGTGCCTCCCTTTACTGAATACAGCCGCGCCATTTGATCCATAACATCAACGCCAACTTTAGTGCTGTTGTAGTAGGAAATTGTTTCAGGCAGTTTCTTTTCGCCATTATCAGTTGAAACTGCCTGATGCATTGTGCTCAGAACGCATACATTCTTCTTTCGTTTTGCCTGATAAATCGTGAGCGTGGCCTTTCCAGCATTCAACAACCTGGTCGAATATCGTTCAGACTGTGCCTGTGTACAAGGGGGCATTTCTCGTCTGATTTTATTCATTGTGCCAACAATGGTGGTTTTATTCGCCAAAAGATTGTTTGCAAGTCTTAACGAGGTGAAGAAATTGTCTGTTGTTATATTTCTTCCTTTCCCCAGGAAAGGCTCCACAATACGCATTACAACCATGTCTGATAACCGCTGACCAGCTAAACTAGCAGAACTGCTAGTGTCTTACGATCCGCCATGCCTACTTCGGTCAAAGGATGCAGGCTGCTTGTCAGTACCGCGTATTATGAAAACTACAGCTGGGGCAGAGCATTTTCTTACAAAGCCCCAAAATTATGGAATAGTCTTCCAAATAGTGTTCGGGACTCAGACACAGTCTCAGTGTTTAAGTCGAGGCTCAAAACCTATTTATTTAGCCACGCATTTTTATAAATAGATTTGCCTTAGGTAAAGGAGCAGATCTCGGGGACTCATGGACGTAGAGTATTATGGTGAACTGGTAGGTCTAGATGCTGTCTTCCTCACTCTCATTGATCACTCAGGTTTGTTGACGGTGAGGTGATTGTTTGCTTTACATCTCAGGGAGCCCTCATGTTTGTGTTTCCTTCTGGCTCTCCCTTTTAGTTATGCTGTCATAGTTAGTCCTGCCGGAGTGCCTGCATGCACTCTACAGTAAATATACATTCACATTATACATTGTGACTGTGACCATACCTATTTGCAATCTCTCCTCCTCTTCTCTTTCTCCCTCCTCTCTCCCCCTGTCTCCTCCTTTCACTCTTTCTCTCTCTCTCTCTGTCGAGCTACACATGTCGTTCCTGAGCTGCCAGTGATCCAGACTCCCTCTGCCCTCCGGACCTGTCTGATCCATCCTGGTGCCCCGTTTCTCAGGGAGTTTTTCCTTGCCACTGTGGCCCTCGGGCTTGCTCACCAGGGACTATCTGAACATTTTGATTAATACACATTGACATTCCATACAAACGTAAATAATTCTTTTGATTGTGTAAAGCTGTTTTGAGACAATGTCAATTGTTAAAAGCGCTATACAAATAAAAATGAAAAACTGATTGGAATTGAATTAGCTCAAGTGGTAGAGCGCTCGCTTAGCATGCGAGAGGTAGCGAGATCGATGCCTGCATTCTCCAGTGTCTCCACACTATCGGAGACTGAGGCCTGTCTATTGTTTCCAGGCCTGAGTCGCTTATAGCGCTCCGCCATAGCAACTACGAAATTCGAGCTGTTCAGAAGCAACAAGTTTCTTGCACACATTGAAAAACCTACTCGAGTGGCCCGTACGGGGATCGAACCGGTGAGCTTGGCATTATTAGCACGAAGCTCTAACCAGCTGAGCTAACCGGCCAAGACAGTAAACAACTGGCCTTTCTCAGATCCTCCATCTGTTAAGGAACATCACCTAGTCCAGTGTTTTCACAAGGGAATAAAAATCCCACCAAAGTTAATATAAGTCCTCTATGAACTAGGCTAGAAGTAATTGACCTTACCTGCTTGTGGTTCTGATCATCTTCTTCTTTGTCTTTCGGCTGTTCCCTTTCAGGGGTCGCCACAGCGAATCATCTGCCTCCATCTAACCCTATCCTCTCCATCTTCTTCTCTCCCACCATCTAACTTCATGTCCTCTCTCACTGCATCCATAAATCTCCTCTTTGGTCTTCCTCTAGACCTCCTGCCTTGGCAGTTCCAACCTCAGCATCCTTCTACCGATATATTCACAAACTCTCCTCTGAACATGTCCAAACCCCCTCAATCTGGCCTCTCTGACTTTATCTCCAAAACATCTCACATGGGTTGTCCCTCTGATGAACTGATTCTTGATCCTATCAATCCTTGTCACTTGTCACTGCTTGTGGTTCTGATCATGTTGTCTAGAATCCCACGTACAGTCTTTGAATAACCCCTCAGCCTAAGGATCCAATGTATCATAAGGATCAGTGGTTAAGGCATTGGACTACGGTTCGGAAGATCCCAGGTTCAAACCCCACAACCACCAAGTTGCCACTGTTGGGCCCTTGAGCAAGGCGCTTAACCCTCAACTGCTCAGATGTATAATGAGATAAAAATGTAAGTCGTTCTGGATAAGAGCGTCTGCCAAATGCCTAAATGTAAATGTATGAACAAGCCTAGAAGTAATTGACCTTACCTGCTTGTGGTTCTGATCATGTTGTCTAGAATCCCACGTACAGTCTTTGAATAACCCCTCAGGATAGGGATCCAATGTAGTTTAGATAGATGTCATGAACACAAATTTTTAAAACCACCTCCTCATATTTTGACACACTGTCATTAAAATTCCACAGTCAGTTCTACAAGTTCAAGATGTATGTGCCATGCTATAAGCTCCTGAGCATACCTACTGCTTCTGTTACACATGGTGAGGGTTAAAATCCAGACATCTGCTCTGTGAGACCACTAATAAGCAACCTTTAAACAACTGTACTAACTCAACAGACAATCATCAAAATTGTTCATATCAAGTTGTTCTAAGCAAGTAATCAGAAGGAAAACAATTTTCCTTAACGGTGCTCAGCACAAAGAAATCATAGGCCATGACCCAGGTTTGGAACCTAGGGAACTTCAACTGCCGTAAGCGTTGAAAAACCATGCTTGACTCATGAACAGCATAAAAATAATACAACCCAGACATCCAATGGGAGACTAGGGACCTCCAGGTCCGGAGACTAGGGACCGTCAACTGTCTTATGGGTTGAAGTAACATGCTTGTCTTTTCATGTACACATGGCAGGTCCAAATCCAAGCATCGTCTCTGAGAGACCACTATTAATCAACATTTAACCAACAGTTGTAACTCAACAACCAATCATCAAATTGCTGCATCTAAAGAGGGAGTTGAAGGGCATGCAGTAAGATGAGATCGTTTGTTGGACTGAAATTTGATTGAACACGTATTCATAATCTTAAACTTGGGGATGAAAGTCGCATCAATCGCTCAGCATAATGAAATCATAGCCCGTGGCTCCAGGTCCGGAGACTAGCGACCTTCAATTGACTTAAGAGTTGAAAAAATGCTTGTCTCATGCACAGCATAAAAAAATAATACAACTTTAGCATCTAGTATGCTAAGGGGAATTAGCTCAAGTGGTAGAGCGCTCGCTTTGCATGCGAGAGGTAGCGGGATCGATGCCCGCATTCTCCAGTGTCTCCACACTAGCGGAGACTGAGGCCTGACTATTTTTTTTAGGCCTGAGTCGCTTATAGCTCTCCGCCATTACAACAACAAAATTCGAGCAGTTCAGAAGCAACAAGTTTCTTGCACACATTGAAAGTGGAGTGGAGTGGCCCGTACGGGGATTGAACCCGCGACCTTGGCGTTATTAGCACCACGCTCTAACCAGCTGAGCTAACCAGCCAAGACAGTAAACGACTGGCTTTTCTCAGATCCTCCATCTGTTAAGGAACATCACCTAGTCCAGTGTTTTCACAAGGGAATAAAAATCCCACCAACGTTAATATAAGTCCTCTATGAACTAGCCTAGAAATAATTGACCTTACCTGCTGGTGGTTCTGATCATGTTGTCTAGAATCCCACGTACAGTCATTGAATAACCCCTCAGCATAAGGATCCAATGTACTTTAGATAGATGTCATGAACACAAATTTTTAAAACCACCTCCTCATATTTTGACACACTGTCATTAAAATTCCAAAGTCAGCTCCACAAGTTCAACATGTATGTGCCATGCTATAAGCTCCTGAGCATACCTACTGCTTCTGTTACACATGGGGAGGGTTAAAATCCAGACATCTGCTCTGTGAGACCACTAATAAGCAACCTTTAAACAACTGTACTAACTCAACAGACAATCATCAAAATTGTTCATATCAAGTTGTTCTAAGCAAGTAATCAGAAGGAAAACAATTTTCCTTAACGGTGCTCAGCACAAAGAAATCATAGGCCATGACCCAGGTTTGGAACCTAGGGAACTTCAACTGCCGTAAGCGTTGAAAAACCATGCTTGACTCATGAACAGCATAAAAATAATACAACCCAGACATCCAATGGGAGACTAGGGACCTCCAGGTCCGGAGACTAGGGACCGTCAACTGTCTTATGGGTTGAAGTAACATGCTTGTCTTTTCATGTACACATGGCAGGTCCAAATCCAAGCATCGTCTCTGAGAGACCACTATTAATCAACATTTAACCAACAGTTGTAACTCAACAACCAATCATCAAATTGCTGCATCTAAAGAGGGAGTTGAAGGGCATGCAGTAAGATGAGATCGTTTGTTGGACTGAAATTTGATTGAACACGTATTCATAATCTTAAACTTGGGGATGAAAGTCGCATCATCCGCTCAGCATAATGAAATCATAGCCCGTGGCTCCAGGTCCGGAGACTAGCGACCTTCAATTGACTTAAGAGTTGAAAAAATGCTTGTCTCAGGCACAGCATAAAAAAATAATACAACTTTAGCATCTAGTATGCTAAGGGGAATTAGCTCAAGTGGTAGAGCGCTCGCTTAGCATGCGAGAGGTAGCGGGATCGATGCCCGCATTCTCCAGTGTCTCCACACTAGCGGAGACTGAGGCCTGACTATTTTTTTTAGGCCTGAGTCGCTTATAGCTCTCCGCCATAGCAAGAACAAAATTCGAGCAGTTCAGAAGCAACAAGTTTCTTGCACACATTGAAAACCTTTTGGAGTGGCCCGTACGGGGATTGAACCCGCGACCTTGGCGTTATTAGCACCACGCTCTAACCAGCTGAGCTAACCGGCCAAGACAGTAAACGACTGGCTTTTCTCAGATCCTCCATCTGTTAAGGAACATCACGTAGTCCAGTGTTTTCACAAGGGAATAAAAATCCCACCAACGTTAATATAAGTCCTCTATGAACTAGCCTAGAAGTAATTGACCTTACCTGCTGGTGGTTCTGATCATGTTGTCTAGAATCCCACGTACAGTCATTGAATAACCCCTCAGCATAAGGATCCAATGTACTTTAGATAGATGTCATGAACACAAATTTTTAAAACCACCTCCTCATATTTTGACACACTGTCATTAAAATTCCAAAGTCAGCTCCACAAGTTCAACATGTATGTGCCATGCTATAAGCTCCTGAGCATACCTACTGCTTCTGTTACACATGGGGAGGGTTAAAATCCAGACATCTGCTCTGTGAGACCACTAATAAGCAACCTTTAAACAACTGTACTAACTCAACAGACAATCATCAAAATTGTTCATATCAAGTTGTTCTAAGCAAGTAATCAGAAGGAAAACAATTTTCCTTAACGGTGCTCAGCACAAAGAAATCATAGGCCATGACCCAGGTTTGGAACCTAGGGAACTTCAACTGCCGTAAGCGTTGAAAAACCATGCTTGACTCATGAACAGCATAAAAATAATACAACCCAGACATCCAATGGGAGACTAGGGACCTCCAGGTCCGGAGACTAGGGACCGTCAACTGTCTTATGGGTTGAAGTAACATGCTTGTCTTTTCATGTACACATGGCAGGTCCAAATCCAAGCATCGTCTCTGAGAGACCACTATTAATCAACATTTAACCAACAGTTGTAACTCAACAACCAATCATCAAATTGCTGCATCTAAAGAGGGAGTTGAAGGGCATGCAGTAAGATGAGATCGTTTGTTGGACTGAAATTTGATTGAACACGTATTCATAATCTTAAACTTGGGGATGAAAGTCGCATCATCCGCTCAGCATAATGAAATCATAGCCCGTGGCTCCAGGTCCGGAGACTAGCGACCTTCAATTGACTTAAGAGTTGAAAAAATGCTTGTCTCAGGCACAGCATAAAAAAATAATACAACTTTAGCATCTAGTATGCTAAGGGGAATTAGCTCAAGTGGTAGAGCGCTCGCTTAGCATGCGAGAGGTAGCGGGATCGATGCCCGCATTCTCCAGTGTCTCCACACTAGCGGAGACTGAGGCCTGACTATTTTTTTTAGGCCTGAGTCGCTTATAGCTCTCCGCCATAGCAAGAACAAAATTCGAGCAGTTCAGAAGCAACAAGTTTCTTGCACACATTGAAAACCTTTTGGAGTGGCCCGTACGGGGATTGAACCCGCGACCTTGGCGTTATTAGCACCACGCTCTAACCAGCTGAGCTAACCGGCCAAGACAGTAAACGACTGGCTTTTCTCAGATCCTCCATCTGTTAAGGAACATCACCTAGTCCAGTGTTTTCACAAGGGAATAAAAATCCCACCAACGTTAATATAAGTCCTCTATGAACTAGCCTAGAAGTAATTGACCTTACCTGCTGGTGGTTCTGATCATGTTGTCTAGAATCCCATGTACAGTCATTGAATAACCCCTCAGCATAAGGATCCAATGTACTTTAGATAGATGTCATGAACACAAATTTTAAAACCACCTCCTCATATTTTGACACACTGTCATTAAAATTCCAAAGTCAGCTCCACAAGTTCAACATGTATGTGCCATGCTATAAGCTCCTGAGCATACCTACTGCTTCTGTTACACATGGGGAGGGTTAAAATCCAGACATCTGCTCTGTGAGACCACTAATAAGCAACCTTTAAACAACTGTACTAACTCAACAGACAATCATCAAAATTGTTCATATCAAGTTGTTCTAAGCAAGTAATCAGAAGGAAAACAATTTTCCTTAACGGTGCTCAGCACAAAGAAATCATAGGCCATGACCCAGGTTTGGAACCTAGGGAACTTCAACTGCCGTAAGCGTTGAAAAACCATGCTTGACTCATGAACAGCATAAAAATAATACAACCCAGACATCCAATGGGAGACTAGGGACCTCCAGGTCCGGAGACTAGGGACCGTCAACTGTCTTATGGGTTGAAGTAACATGCTTGTCTTTTCATGTACACATGGCAGGTCCAAATCCAAGCATCGTCTCTGAGAGACCACTATTAATCAACATTTAACCAACAGTTGTAACTCAACAACCAATCATCAAATTGCTGCATCTAAAGAGGGAGTTGAAGGGCATGCAGTAAGATGAGATCGTTTGTTGGACTGAAATTTGATTGAACACGTATTCATAATCTTAAACTTGGGGATGAAAGTCGCATCATCCGCTCAGCATAATGAAATCATAGCCCGTGGCTCCAGGTCCGGAGACTAGCGACCTTCAATTGACTTAAGAGTTGAAAAAATGCTTGTCTCATGCACAGCATAAAAAAATAATACAACTTTAGCATCTAGTATGCTAAGGGGAATTAGCTCAAGTGGTAGAGCGCTCGCTTAGCATGCGAGAGTTAGCGGGATCGATGCCTGCATTCTCCAGTGTCTCCACACTAGCGGAGACTGAGGCCTGACTATTTTTTTTAGGCCTGAGTCGCTTATAGCGCTCCGCCATAGCAACAACAAAATTCGAGCAGTTCAGAAGCAACAAGTTTCTTGCACACATTGAAAACCTTTTGGAGTGGCCCGTACGGGGATTGAACCCGCGACCTTGGCGTTATTAGCACCACGCTCTAACCAGCTGAGCTAACCGGCCAAGACAGTAAACGACTGGCTTTTCTCAGATCCTCGATCTGTTAAGGAACATCACCTAGTCCAGTGTTTTCACAAGGGAATAAAAATCCCACCAACGTTAATATAAGTCCTCTATGAACTAGCCTAGAAGTAATTGACCTTACCTGCTGGTGGTTCTGATCATGTTGTCTAGAATCCCACGTACAGTCATTGAATAACCCCTCAGCATAAGGATCCAATGTACTTTAGATAGATGTCATGAACACAAATTTTTAAAACCACCTCCTCATATTTTGACACACTGTCATTAAAATTCCAAAGTCAGCTCCACAAGTTCAACATGTATGTGCCATGCTATAAGCTCCTGAGCATACCTACTGCTTCTGTTACACATGGGGAGGGTTAAAATCCAGACATCTGCTCTGTGAGACCACTAATAAGCAACCTTTAAACAACTGTACTAACTCAACAGACAATCATCAAAATTGTTCATATCAAGTTGTTCTAAGCAAGTAATCAGAAGGAAAACAATTTTCCTTAACGGTGCTCAGCACAAAGAAATCATAGGCCATGACCCAGGTTTGGAACCTAGGGAACTTCAACTGCCGTAAGCGTTGAAAAACCATGCTTGACTCATGAACAGCATAAAAATAATACAACCCAGACATCCAATGGGAGACTAGGGACCTCCAGGTCCGGAGACTAGGGACCGTCAACTGTCTTATGGGTTGAAGTAACATGCTTGTCTTTTCATGTACACATGGCAGGTCCAAATCCAAGCATCGTCTCTGAGAGACCACTATTAATCAACATTTAACCAACAGTTGTAACTCAACAACCAATCATCAAATTGCTGCATCTAAAGAGGGAGTTGAAGGGCATGCAGTAAGATGAGATCGTTTGTTGGACTGAAATTTGATTGAACACGTATTCATAATCTTAAACTTGGGGATGAAAGTCGCATCATCCGCTCAGCATAATGAAATCATAGCCCGTGGCTCCAGGTCCGGAGACTAGCGACCTTCAATTGACTTAAGAGTTGAAAAAATGCTTGTCTCATGCACAGCATAAAAAAATAATACAACTTTAGCATCTAGTATGCTAAGGGGAATTAGCTCAAGTGGTAGAGCGCTCGCTTAGCATGCGAGAGTTAGCGGGATCGATGCCTCCATTCTCCAGTGTCTCCACACTAGCGGAGACTGAGGCCTGACTGTTTTTTTTAGGCCTGAGTCGCTTATAGCGCTCCGCCATAGCAACAACAAAATTCGAGCAGTTCAGAAGCAACAAGTTTCTTGCACACATTGAAAACCTTTTGGAGTGGCCCGTACGGGGATTGAACCCGCGACCTTGGCGTTATTAGCACCACGCTCTAACCAGCTGAGCTAACCGGCCAAGACAGTAAACGACTGGCTTTTCTCAGATCCTCGATCTGTTAAGGAACATCACCTAGTCCAGTGTTTTCACAAGGGAATAAAAATCCCACCAACGTTAATATAAGTCCTCTATGAACTAGCCTAGAAGTAATTGACCTTACCTGCTGGTGGTTCTGATCATGTTGTCTAGAATCCCACGTACAGTCATTGAATAACCCCTCAGCATAAGGATCCAATGTACTTTAGATAGATGTCATGAACACAAATTTTTAAAACCACCTCCTCATATTTTGACACACTGTCATTAAAATTCCAAAGTCAGCTCCACAAGTTCAACATGTATGTGCCATGCTATAAGCTCCTGAGCATACCTACTGCTTCTGTTACACATGGGGAGGGTTAAAATCCAGACATCTGCTCTGTGAGACCACTAATAAGCAACCTTTAAACAACTGTACTAACTCAACAGACAATCATCAAAATTGTTCATATCAAGTTGTTCTAAGCAAGTAATCAGAAGGAAAACAATTTTCCTTAACGGTGCTCAGCACAAAGAAATCATAGGCCATGACCCAGGTTTGGAACCTAGGGAACTTCAACTGCCGTAAGCGTTGAAAAACCATGCTTGACTCATGAACAGCATAAAAATAATACAACCCAGACATCCAATGGGAGACTAGGGACCTCCAGGTCCGGAGACTAGGGACCGTCAACTGTCTTATGGGTTGAAGTAACATGCTTGTCTTTTCATGTACACATGGCAGGTCCAAATCCAAGCATCGTCTCTGAGAGACCACTATTAATCAACATTTAACCAACAGTTGTAACTCAACAACCAATCATCAAATTGCTGCATCTAAAGAGGGAGTTGAAGGGCATGCAGTAAGATGAGATCGTTTGTTGGACTGAAATTTGATTGAACACGTATTCATAATCTTAAACTTGGGGATGAAAGTCGCATCATCCGCTCAGCATAATGAAATCATAGCCCGTGGCTCCAGGTCCGGAGACTAGCGACCTTCAATTGACTTAAGAGTTGAAAAAATGCTTGTCTCATGCACAGCATAAAAAAATAATACAACTTTAGCATCTAGTATGCTAAGGGGAATTAGCTCAAGTGGTAGAGCGCTCGCTTAGCATGCGAGAGGTAGCGGGATCGATGCCCGCATTCTCCAGTGTCTCCACACTAGCGGAGACTGAGGCCTGACTATTTTTTTTAGGCCTGAGTCGCTTATAGCTCTCCGCCATAGCAACAACAAAATTCGAGCAGTTCAGAAGCAACAAGTTTCTTGCACACATTGAAACCTTTTGGAGTGGCCCGTACGGGGATTGAACCCGCGACCTTGGCGTTATTAGCACCACGCTCTAACCAGCTGAGCTAACCGGCCAAGACAGTAAACGACTGGCTTTTCTCAGATCCTCGATCTGTTAAGGAACATCACCTAGTCCAGTGTTTTCACAAGGGAATAAAAATCCCACCAACGTTAATATAAGTCCTCTATGAACTAGCCTAGAAGTAATTGACCTTACCTGCTGGTGGTTCTGATCATGTTGTCTAGATTCCCACGTACAGTCATTGAATAACCCCTCAGCATAAGGATCCAATGTACTTTAGATAGATGTCATGAACACAAATTTTTAAAACCACCTCCTCATATTTTGACACACTGTCATTAAAATTCCAAAGTCAGCTCCACAAGTTCAACATGTATGTGCCATGCTATAAGCTCCTGAGCATACCTACTGCTTCTGTTACACATGGGGAGGGTTAAAATCCAGACATCTGCTCTGTGAGACCACTAATAAGCAACCTTTAAACAACTGTACTAACTCAACAGACAATCATCAAAATTGTTCATATCAAGTTGTTCTAAGCAAGTAATCAGAAGGAAAACAATTTTCCTTAACGGTGCTCAGCACAAAGAAATCATAGGCCATGACCCAGGTTTGGAACCTAGGGAACTTCAACTGCCGTAAGCGTTGAAAAACCATGCTTGACTCATGAACAGCATAAAAATAATACAACCCAGACATCCAATGGGAGACTAGGGACCTCCAGGTCCGGAGACTAGGGACCGTCAACTGTCTTATGGGTTGAAGTAACATGCTTGTCTTTTCATGTACACATGGCAGGTCCAAATCCAAGCATCGTCTCTGAGAGACCACTATTAATCAACATTTAACCAACAGTTGTAACTCAACAACCAATCATCAAATTGCTGCATCTAAAGAGGGAGTTGAAGGGCATGCAGTAAGATGAGATCGTTTGTTGGACTGAAATTTGATTGAACACGTATTCATAATCTTAAACTTGGGGATGAAAGTCGCATCATCCGCTCAGCATAATGAAATCATAGCCCGTGGCTCCAGGTCCGGAGACTAGCGACCTTCAATTGACTTAAGAGTTGAAAAAATGCTTGTCTCATGCACAGCATAAAAAAATAATACAACTTTAGCATCTAGTATGCTAAGGGGAATTAGCTCAAGTGGTAGAGCGCTCGCTTAGCATGCGAGAGGTAGCGGGATCGATGCCCGCATTCTCCAGTGTCTCCACACTAGCGGAGACTGAGGCCTGACTATTTTTTTTAGGCCTGAGTCGCTTATAGCTCTCCGCCATAGCAACAACAAAATTCGAGCAGTTCAGAAGCAACAAGTTTCTTGCACACATTGAAACGTTTTGGAGTGGCCCGTACGGGGATTGAACCCGCGACCTTGGCGTTATTAGCACCACGCTCTAACCAGCTGAGCTAACCGGCCAAGACAGTAAACGACTGGCTTTTCTCAGATCCTCCATCTGTTAAGGAACATCACCTAGTCCAGTGTTTTCACAAGGGAATAAAAATCCCACCAACGTTAATATAAGTGCTCTATGAACTAGCCTAGAAGTAATTGACCTTACCTGCTTGTGGTTCTGATCATGTTGTCTAGAATCCCACGTACAGTCATTGAATAACCCCTCAGCATAAGGATCCAATGTACTTTAGATAGATGTCATGAACACAAATTTTTAAAACCACCTCCTCATATTTTGACACACTGTCATTAAAATTCCAAAGTCAGCTCCACAAGTTCAACATGTATGTGCCATGCTATAAGCTCCTGAGCATACCTACTGCTTCTGTTACACATGGGGAGGGTTAAAATCCAGACATCTGCTCTGTGAGACCACTAATAAGCAACCTTTAAACAACTGTACTAACTCAACAGACAATCATCAAAATTGTTCATATCAAGTTGTTCTAAGCAAGTAATCAGAAGGAAAACAATTTTCCTTAACGGTGCTCAGCACAAAGAAATCATAGGCCATGACCCAGGTTTGGAACCTAGGGAACTTCAACTGCCGTAAGCGTTGAAAAACCATGCTTGACTCATGAACAGCATAAAAATAATACAACCCAGACATCCAATGGGAGACTAGGGACCTCCAGGTCCGGAGACTAGGGACCGTCAACTGTCTTATGGGTTGAAGTAACATGCTTGTCTTTTCATGTACACACGGCAGGTCCAAATCCAAGCATCGTCTCTGAGAGACCACTATTAATCAACATTTAACCAACAGTTGTAACTCAACAACCAATCATCAAATTGCTGCATCTAAAGAGGGAGTTGAAGGGCATGCAGTAAGATGAGATCGTTTGTTGGACTGAAATTTGATTGAACACGTATTCATAATCTTAAACTTGGGGATGAAAGTCGCATCATCCGCTCAGCATAATGAAATCATAGCCCGTGGCTCCAGGTCCGGAGACTAGCGACCTTCAATTGACTTAAGAGTTGAAAAAATGCTTGTCTCATGCACAGCATAAAAAAATAATACAACTTTAGCATCTAGTATGCTAAGGGGAATTAGCTCAAGTGGTAGAGCGCTCGCTTAGCATGCGAGAGTTAGCGGGATCGATGCCTGCATTCTCCAGTGTCTCCACACTAGCGGAGACTGAGGCCTGACTATTTTTTTTAGGCCTGAGTCGCTTATAGCGCTCCGCCATAGCAACAACAAAATTCGAGCAGTTCAGAAGCAACAAGTTTCTTGCACACATTGAAAACCTTTTGGAGTGGCCCGTACGGGGATTGAACCCGCGACCTTGGCGTTATTAGCACCACGCTCTAACCAGCTGAGCTAACCGGCCAAGACAGTAAACGTCTGGCTTTTCTCAGATCCTCCATCTGTTAAGGAACATCACCTAGTCCAGTGTTTTCACAAGGGAATAAAAATCCCACCAACGTTAATATAAGTCCTCTATGAACTAGCCTAGAAGTAATTGACCTTACCTGCTGGTGGTTCTGATCATGTTGTCTAGAATCCCACGTACAGTCATTGAATAACCCCTCAGCATAAGGATCCAATGTACTTTAGATAGATGTCATGAACACAAATTTTTAAAACCACCTGCTCATATTTTGACACACTGTCATTAAAATTCCAAAGTCAGCTCCACAAGTTCAACATGTATGTGCCATGCTATAAGCTCCTGAGCATACCTACTGCTTCTGTTACACATGGGGAGGGTTAAAATCCAGACATCTGCTCTGTGAGACCACTAATAAGCAACCTTTAAACAACTGTACTAACTCAACAGACAATCATCAAAATTGTTCATATCAAGTTGTTCTAAGCAAGTAATCAGAAGGAAAACAATTTTCCTTAACGGTGCTCAGCACAAAGAAATCATAGGCCATGACCCAGGTTTGGAACCTAGGGAACTTCAACTGCCGTAAGCGTTGAAAAACCATGCTTGACTCATGAACAGCATAAAAATAATACAACCCAGACATCCAATGGGAGACTAGGGACCTCCAGGTCCGGAGACTAGGGACCGTCAACTGTCTTATGGGTTGAAGTAACATGCTTGTCTTTTCATGTACACATGGCAGGTCCAAATCCAAGCATCGTCTCTGAGAGACCACTATTAATCAACATTTAACCAACAGTTGTAACTCAACAACCAATCATCAAATTGCTGCATCTAAAGAGGGAGTTGAAGGGCATGCAGTAAGATGAGATCGTTTGTTGGACTGAAATTTGATTGAACACGTATTCATAATCTTAAACTTGGGGATGAAAGTCGCATCATCCGCTCAGCATAATGAAATCATAGCCCGTGGCCCCAGGTCCGGAGACTAGCGACCTTCAATTGACTTAAGAGTTGAAAAAATGCTTGTCTCATGCACAGCATAAAAAAATAATACAACTTTAGCATCTAGTATGCTAAGGGGAATTAGCTCAAGTGGTAGAGCGCTCGCTTAGCATGCGAGAGGTAGCGGGATCGATGCCCGCATTCTCCAGTGTCTCCACACTAGCGGAGACTGAGGCCTGACTATTTTTTTTAGGCCTGAGTCGCTTATAGCAACAACAAAATTCGAGCAGTTCAGAAGCAACAAGTTTCTTGCAAACATTGAAAACCTTTTGGAGTGGCCCATACGGGGATTGAACCCGCGACCTTGGCGTTATTAGCACCACGCTCTAACCAGCTGAGCTAACCGGCCAAGACAGTAAACGTCTGGCTTTTCTCAGATCCTCCATCTGTTAAGGAACATCACCTAGTCCAGTGTTTTCACAAGGGAATAAAAATCCCACCAACGTTAATATAAGTCCTCTATGAACTAGCCTAGAAGTAATTGACCTTTCCTGCTGGTGGTTCTGATCATGTTGTCTAGAATCCCACATACAGTCATTGAATAACCCCTCAGCATAAGGATCCAATGTACTTTAGATAGATGTCATGAACACAAATTTTTAAAACCACCTCCTCATATTTTGACACACTGTCATTAAAATTCCAAAGTCAGCTCCACAAGTTCAACATGTATGTGCCATGCTATAAGCTCCTGAGCATACCTACTGCTTCTGTTACACATGGGGAGGGTTAAAATCCAGACATCTGCTCTGTGAGACCACTAATAAGCAACCTTTAAACAACTGTACTAACTCAACAGACAATCATCAAAATTGTTCATATCAAGTTGTTCTAAGCAAGTAATGAGAAGGAAAACAATTTTCCTTAACGGTGCTCAGCACAAAGAAATCATAGGCCATGACCCAGGTTTGGAACCTAGGGAACTTCAACTGCCGTAAGCGTTGAAAAACCATGCTTGACTCATGAACAGCATAAAAATAATACAACCCAGACATCCAATGGGAGACTAGGGACCTCCAGGTCCGGAGACTAGGGACCGTCAACTGTCTTATGGGTTGAAGTAACATGCTTGTCTTTTCATGTACACATGGCAGGTCCAAATCCAAGCATCGTCTCTGAGAGACCACTATTAATCAACATTTAACCAACAGTTGTAACTCAACAACCAATCATCAAATTGCTGCATCTAAAGAGGGAGTTGAAGGGCATGCAGTAAGATGAGATCGTTTGTTGGACTGAAATTTGATTGAACACGTATTCATAATCTTAAACTTGGGGATGAAAGTCGCATCATCCGCTCAGCATAATGAAATCATAGCCCGTGGCTCCAGGTCCGGAGACTAGCGACCTTCAATTGACTTAAGAGTTGAAAAAAATGCTTGTCTCATGCACAGCATAAAAAAATAATACAACTTTAGCATCTAGTATGCTAAGGGGAATTAGCTCAAGTGGTAGAGCGCTCGCTTAGCATGCGAGAGGTAGCGGGATCGATGCCCGCATTCTCCAGTGTCTCCACACTAGCGGAGACTGAGGCCTGACTATTTTTTTTAGGCCTGAGTCGCTTATAGCAACAACAAAATTCGAGCAGTTCAGAAGCAACAAGTTTCTTGCACACATTGAAAACCTTTTGGAGTGGCCCGTACGGGGATTGAACCCGCGACCTTGGCGTTATTAGCACCACGCTCTAACCAGCTGAGCTAACCGGCCAAGACAGTAAACGTCTGGCTTTTCTCAGATCCTCCATCTGTTAAGGAACATCACCTAGTCCAGTGTTTTCACAAGGGAATAAAAATCCCACCAACGTTAATATAAGTCCTCTATGAACTAGCCTAGAAGTAATTGACCTTTCCTGCTGGTGGTTCTGATCATGTTGTCTAGAATCCCACATACAGTCATTGAATAACCCCTCAGCATAAGGATCCAATGTACTTTAGATAGATGTCATGAACACAAATTTTTAAAACCACCTCCTCATATTTTGACACACTGTCATTAAAATTCCAAAGTCAGCTCCACAAGTTCAACATGTATGTGCCATGCTATAAGCTCCTGAGCATACCTACTGCTTCTGTTACACATGGGGAGGGTTAAAATCCAGACATCTGCTCTGTGAGACCACTAATAAGCAACCTTTAAACAACTGTACTAACTCAACAGACAATCATCAAAATTGTTCATATCAAGTTGTTCTAAGCAAGTAATGAGAAGGAAAACAATTTTCCTTAACGGTGCTCAGCACAAAGAAATCATAGGCCATGACCCAGGTTTGGAACCTAGGGAACTTCAACTGCCGTAAGCGTTGAAAAACCATGCTTGACTCATGAACAGCATAAAAATAATACAACCCAGACATCCAATGGGAGACTAGGGACCTCCAGGTCCGGAGACTAGGGACCGTCAACTGTCTTATGGGTTGAAGTAACATGCTTGTCTTTTCATGTACACATGGCAGGTCCAAATCCAAGCATCGTCTCTGAGAGACCACTATTAATCAACATTTAACCAACAGTTGTAACTCAACAACCAATTATCAAATTGCTGCATCTAAAGAGGGAGTTGAAGGGCATGCAGTAAGATGAGATCGTTTGTTGGACTGAAATTTGATTGAACACGTATTCATAATCTTAAACTTGGGGATGAAAGTCGCATCATCCGCTCAGCATAATGAAATCATAGCCCGTGGCTCCAGGTCCGGAGACTAGCGACCTTCAATTGACTTAAGAGTTGAAAAAAATGCTTGTCTCATGCACAGCATAAAAAAATAATACAATACAATACAATACAAAGTACTTTAGCATCTAGTATGCTAAGGGGAATTAGCTCAAGTGGTAGAGCGCTCGCTTAGCATGCGAGAGGTAGCGGGATCGATGCCCGCATTCTCCAGTGTCTCCACACTAGCGGAGACTGAGGCCTGACTATTTTTTTTAGGCCTGAGTCGCTTATAGCGCTCCGCCATAGCAACAACAAAATTCGAGCAGTTCAGAAGCAACAAGTTTCTTGCACACATTGAAAACCTTTTGGAGTGGCCCATACGGGGATTGAACCCGCGACCTTGGCGTTATTAGCACCACGCTCTAACCAGCTGAGCTAACCGGCCAAGAGAGTAAACGTCTGGCTTTTCTCAGATCCTCCATCTGTTAAGGAACATCACCTAGTCCAGTGTTTTCACAAGGGAATAAAAATCCCACCAACGTTAATATAAGTCCTCTATGAACTAGCCTAGAAGTAATTGACCTTTCCTGCTGGTGGTTCTGATCATGTTGTCTAGAATCCCACATACAGTCATTGAATAACCCCTCAGCATAAGGATCCAATGTACTTTAGATAGATGTCATGAACACAAATTTTTAAAACCACCTCCTCATATTTTGACACACTGTCATTAAAATTCCAAAGTCAGCTCCACAAGTTCAACATGTATGTGCCATGCTATAAGCTCCTGAGCATACCTACTGCTTCTGTTACACATGGGGAGGGTTAAAATCCAGACATCTGCTCTGTGAGACCACTAATAAGCAACCTTTAAACAACTGTACTAACTCAACAGACAATCATCAAAATTGTTCATATCAAGTTGTTCTAAGCAAGTAATGAGAAGGAAAACAATTTTCCTTAACGGTGCTCAGCACAAAGAAATCATAGGCCATGACCCAGGTTTGGAACCTAGGGAACTTCAACTGCCGTAAGCGTTGAAAAACCATGCTTGACTCATGAACAGCATAAAAATAATACAACCCAGACATCCAATGGGAGACTAGGGACCTCCAGGTCCGGAGACTAGGGACCGTCAACTGTCTTATGGGTTGAAGTAACATGCTTGTCTTTTCATGTACACATGGCAGGTCCAAATCCAAGCATCGTCTCTGAGAGACCACTATTAATCAACATTTAACCAACAGTTGTAACTCAACAACCAATTATCAAATTGCTGCATCTAAAGAGGGAGTTGAAGGGCATGCAGTAAGATGAGATCGTTTGTTGGACTGAAATTTGATTGAACACGTATTCATAATCTTAAACTTGGGGATGAAAGTCGCATCATCCGCTCAGCATAATGAAATCATAGCCCGTGGCTCCAGGTCCGGAGACTAGCGACCTTCAATTGACTTAAGAGTTGAAAAAAATGCTTGTCTCATGCACAGCATAAAAAAATAATACAATACAATACAATACAAAGTACTTTAGCATCTAGTATGCTAAGGGGAATTAGCTCAAGTGGTAGAGCGCTCGCTTAGCATGCGAGAGGTAGCGGGATCGATGCCCGCATTCTCCAGTGTCTCCACACTAGCGGAGACTGAGGCCTGACTATTTTTTTTAGGCCTGAGTCGCTTATAGCGCTCCGCCATAGCAACAACAAAATTCGAGCAGTTCAGAAGCAACAAGTTTCTTGCACACATTGAAAACCTTTTGGAGTGGCCCGTACGGGGATTGAACCCGCGACCTTGGCGTTATTAGCACCACGCTCTAACCAGCTGAGCTAACCGGCCAAGACAGTAAACGACTGGCTTTTCTCAGATCCTCCATCTGTTAAGGAACATCACCTAGTCCAGTGTTTTCACAAGGGAATAAAAATCCCACCAACGTTAATATAAGTCCTCTATGAACTAGCCTAGAAGTAATTGACCTTTCCTGCTGGTGGTTCTGATCATGTTGTCTAGAATCCCACATACAGTCATTGAATAACCCCTCAGCATAAGGATCCAATGTACTTTAGATAGATGTCATGAACACAAATTTTTAAAACCACCTCCTCATATTTTGACACACTGTCATTAAAATTCCAAAGTCAGCTCCACAAGTTCAACATGTATGTGCCATGCTATAAGCTCCTGAGCATACCTACTGCTTCTGTTACACATGGGGAGGGTTAAAATCCAGACATCTGCTCTGTGAGACCACTAATAAGCAACCTTTAAAAGATGAAAGTCGCATCATCCGCTCAGCATAATGAAATCATAGCCCGTGGCTCCAGGTCCGGAGACTAGCGACCTTCAATTGACTTAAGAGTTGAAAAAATGCTTGTCTCAGGCACAGCATAAAAAAATAATACAACTTTAGCATCTAGTATGCTAAGGGGAATTAGCTCAAGTGGTAGAGCGCTCGCTTAGCATGCGAGAGGTAGCGGGATCGATGCCCGCATTCTCCAGTGTCTCCACACTAGCGGAGACTGAGGCCTGACTATTTTTTTTAGGCCTGAGTCGCTTATAGCGCTCCGCCATAGCAACAACAAAATTCGAGCAGTTCAGAAGCAACAAGTTTCTTGCACACATTGAAAACCTTTTGGAGTGGCCCATACGGGGATTGAACCCGCGACCTTGGCGTTATTAGCACCACGCTCTAACCAGCTGAGCTAACCGGCCAAGAGAGTAAACGTCTGGCTTTTCTCAGATCCTCCATCTGTTAAGGAACATCACCTAGTCCAGTGTTTTCACAAGGGAATAAAAATCCCACCAACGTTAATATAAGTCCTCTATGAACTAGCCTAGAAGTAATTGACCTTTCCTGCTGGTGGTTCTGATCATGTTGTCTAGAATCCCACATACAGTCATTGAATAACCCCTCAGCATAAGGATCCAATGTACTTTAGATAGATGTCATGAACACAAATTTTTAAAACCACCTCCTCATATTTTGACACACTGTCATTAAAATTCCAAAGTCAGCTCCACAAGTTCAACATGTATGTGCCATGCTATAAGCTCCTGAGCATACCTACTGCTTCTGTTACACATGGGGAGGGTTAAAATCCAGACATCTGCTCTGTGAGACCACTAATAAGCAACCTTTAAACAACTGTACTAACTCAACAGACAATCATCAAAATTGTTCATATCAAGTTGTTCTAAGCAAGTAATCAGAAGGAAAACAATTTTCCTTAACGGTGCTCAGCACAAAGAAATCATAGGCCATGACCCAGGTTTGGAACCTAGGGAACTTCAACTGCCGTAAGCGTTGAAAAACCATGCTTGACTCATGAACAGCATAAAAATAATACAACCCAGACATCCAATGGGAGACTAGGGACCTCCAGGTCCGGAGACTAGGGACCGTCAACTGTCTTATGGGTTGAAGTAACATGCTTGTCTTTTCATGTACACATGGCAGGTCCAAATCCAAGCATCGTCTCTGAGAGACCACTATTAATCAACATTTAACCAACAGTTGTAACTCAACAACCAATCATCAAATTGCTGCATCTAAAGAGGGAGTTGAAGGGCATGCAGTAAGATGAGATCGTTTGTTGGACTGAAATTTGATTGAACACGTATTCATAATCTTAAACTTGGGGATGAAAGTCGCATCATCCGCTCAGCATAATGAAATCATAGCCCGTGGCTCCAGGTCCGGAGACTAGCGACCTTCAATTGACTTAAGAGTTGAAAAAAATGCTTGTCTCATGCACAGCATAAAAAAATAATACAATACAATACAATACAATACAAAGTACTTTAGCATCTAGTATGCTAAGGGGAATTAGCTCAAGTGGTAGAGCGCTCGCTTAGCATGCGAGAGGTAGCGGGATCGATGCCCGCTTTCTCCAGTGTCTCCACACTAGCGGAGACTGAGGCCTGACTATTTTTTTTAGGCCTGAGTCGCTTATAGCGCTCCGCCATAGCAACAACAAAATTCGAGCAGTTCAGAAGCAACAAGTTTCTTGCACACATTGAAAACCTTTTGGAGTGGCCCGTACGGGGATTGAACCCGCGACCTTGGCGTTATTAGCACCACGCTCTAACCAGCTGAGCTAACCGGCCAAGACAGTAAACGACTGGCTTTTCTCAGATCCTCCATCTGTTAAGGAACATCACCTAGTCCAGTGTTTTCACAAGGGAATAAAAATCCCACCAACGTTAATATAAGTCCTCTATGAACTAGCCTAGAAGTAATTGACCTTTCCTGCTGGTGGTTCTGATCATGTTGTCTAGAATCCCACATACAGTCATTGAATAACCCCTCAGCATAAGGATCCAATGTACTTTAGATAGATGTCATGAACACAAATTTTTAAAACCACCTCCTCATATTTTGACACACTGTCATTAAAATTCCAAAGTCAGCTCCACAAGTTCAACATGTATGTGCCATGCTATAAGCTCCTGAGCATACCTACTGCTTCTGTTACACATGGGGAGGGTTAAAATCCAGACATCTGCTCTGTGAGACCACTAATAAGCAACCTTTAAACAACTGTACTAACTCAACAGACAATCATCAAAATTGTTCATATCAAGTTGTTCTAAGCAAGTAATCAGAAGGAAAACAATTTTCCTTAACGGTGCTCAGCACAAAGAAATCATAGGCCATGACCCAGGTTTGGAACCTAGGGAACTTCAACTGCCGTAAGCGTTGAAAAACCATGCTTGACTCATGAACAGCATAAAAATAATACAACCCAGACATCCAATGGGAGACTAGGGACCTCCAGGTCCGGAGACTAGGGACCGTCAACTGTCTTATGGGTTGAAGTAACATGCTTGTCTTTTCATGTACACATGGCAGGTCCAAATCCAAGCATCGTCTCTGAGAGACCACTATTAATCAACATTTAACCAACAGTTGTAACTCAACAACCAATCATCAAATTGCTGCATCTAAAGAGGGAGTTGAAGGGCATGCAGTAAGATGAGATCGTTTGTTGGACTGAAATTTGATTGAACACGTATTCATAATCTTAAACTTGGGGATGAAAGTCGCATCATCCGCTCAGCATAATGAAATCATAGCCCGTGGCTCCAGGTCCGGAGACTAGCGACCTTCAATTGACTTAAGAGTTGAAAAAAATGCTTGTCTCATGCACAGCATAAAAAAATAATACAATACAATACAATACAATACAAAGTACTTTAGCATCTAGTATGCTAAGGGGAATTAGCTCAAGTGGTAGAGCGCTCGCTTAGCATGCGAGAGGTAGCGGGATCGATGCCCGCATTCTCCAGTGTCTCCACACTAGCGGAGACTGAGGCCTGACTATTTTTTTTAGGCCTGAGTCGCTTATAGCGCTCCGCCATAGCAACAACAAAATTCGAGCAGTTCAGAAGCAACAAGTTTCTTGCACACATTGAAAACCTTTTGGAGTGGCCCGTACGGGGATTGAACCCGCGACCTTGGCGTTATTAGCACCACGCTCTAACCAGCTGAGCTAACCGGCCAAGACAGTAAACGTCTGGCTTTTCTCAGATCCTCCATCTGTTAAGGAACATCACCTAGTCCAGTGTTTTCACAAGGGAATAAAAATCCCACCAACGTTAATATAAGTCCTCTATGAACTAGCCTAGAAGTAATTGACCTTTCCTGCTGGTGGTTCTGATCATGTTGTCTAGAATCCCACATACAGTCATTGAATAACCCCTCAGCATAAGGATCCAATGTACTTTAGATAGATGTCATGAACACAAATTTTTAAAACCACCTCCTCATATTTTGACACACTGTCATTAAAATTCCAAAGTCAGCTCCACAAGTTCAACATGTATGTGCCATGCTATAAGCTCCTGAGCATACCTACTGCTTCTGTTACACATGGGGAGGGTTAAAATCCAGACATCTGCTCTGTGAGACCACTAATAAGCAACCTTTAAACAACTGTACTAACTCAACAGACAATCATCAAAATTGTTCATATCAAGTTGTTCTAAGCAAGTAATCAGAAGGAAAACAATTTTCCTTAACGGTGCTCAGCACAAAGAAATCATAGGCCATGACCCAGGTTTGGAACCTAGGGAACTTCAACTGCCGTAAGCGTTGAAAAACCATGCTTGACTCATGAACAGCATAAAAATAATACAACCCAGACATCCAATGGGAGACTAGGGACCTCCAGGTCCGGAGACTAGGGACCGTCAACTGTCTTATGGGTTGAAGTAACATGCTTGTCTTTTCATGTACACATGGCAGGTCCAAATCCAAGCATCGTCTCTGAGAGACCACTATTAATCAACATTTAACCAACAGTTGTAACTCAACAACCAATCATCAAATTGCTGCATCTAAAGAGGGAGTTGAAGGGCATGCAGTAAGATGAGATCGTTTGTTGGACTGAAATTTGATTGAACACGTATTCATAATCTTAAACTTGGGGATGAAAGTCGCATCATCCGCTCAGCATAATGAAATCATAGCCCGTGGCTCCAGGTCCGGAGACTAGCGACCTTCAATTGACTTAAGAGTTGAAAAAAATGCTTGTCTCATGCACAGCATAAAAAAATAATACAACTTTAGCATCTAGTATGCTAAGGGGAATTAGCTCAAGTGGTAGAGCGCTCGCTTAGCATGCGAGAGGTAGCGGGATCGATGCCCGCATTCTCCAGTGTCTCCACACTAGCGGAGACTGAGGCCTGACTATTTTTTTTAGGCCTGAGTCGCTTATAGCGCTCCGCCATAGCAACAACAAAATTCGAGCAGTTCAGAAGCAACAAGTTTCTTGCACACATTGAAAACCTTTTGGAGTGGCCCGTACGGGGATTGAACCCGCGACCTTGGCGTTATTAGCACCACGCTCTAACCAGCTGAGCTAACCGGCCAAGACAGTAAACGACTGGCTTTTCTCAGATCCTCCATCTGTTAAGGAACATCACCTAGTCCAGTGTTTTCACAAGGGAATAAAAATCCCACCAACGTTAATATAAGTCCTCTATGAACTAGCCTAGAAGTAATTGACCTTTCCTGCTGGTGGTTCTGATCATGTTGTCTAGAATCCCACATACAGTCATTGAATAACCCCTCAGCATAAGGATCCAATGTACTTTAGATAGATGTCATGAACACAAATTTTTAAAACCACCTCCTCATATTTTGACACACTGTCATTAAAATTCCAAAGTCAGCTCCACAAGTTCAACATGTATGTGCCATGCTATAAGCTCCTGAGCATACCTACTGCTTCTGTTACACATGGGGAGGGTTAAAATCCAGACATCTGCTCTGTGAGACCACTAATAAGCAACCTTTAAACAACTGTACTAACTCAACAGACAATCATCAAAATTGTTCATATCAAGTTGTTCTAAGCAAGTAATCAGAAGGAAAACAATTTTCCTTAACGGTGCTCAGCACAAAGAAATCATAGGCCATGACCCAGGTTTGGAACCTAGGGAACTTCAACTGCCGTAAGCGTTGAAAAACCATGCTTGACTCATGAACAGCATAAAAATAATACAACCCAGACATCCAATGGGAGACTAGGGACCTCCAGGTCCGGAGACTAGGGACCGTCAACTGTCTTATGGGTTGAAGTAACATGCTTGTCTTTTCATGTACACATGGCAGGTCCAAATCCAAGCATCGTCTCTGAGAGACCACTATTAATCAACATTTAACCAACAGTTGTAACTCAACAACCAATCATCAAATTGCTGCATCTAAAGAGGGAGTTGAAGGGCATGCAGTAACTGCAACAACAGTTCAGAAGCAACAAGTTTCTTGCACACATTGAAAACCTTTTGGAGTGGCCCGTACGGGGATTGAACCCGCGACCTTGGCGTTATTAGCACCACGCTCTAACCAGCTGAGCTAACCGGCCAAGACAGTAAACGTCTGGCTTTTCTCAGATCCTCCATCTGTTAAGGAACATCACCTAGTCCAGTGTTTTCACAAGGGAATAAAAATCCCACCAACGTTAATATAAGTCCTCTATGAACTAGCCTAGAAGTAATTGACCTTTCCTGCTGGTGGTTCTGATCATGTTGTCTAGAATCCCACATACAGTCATTGAATAACCCCTCAGCATAAGGATCCAATGTACTTTAGATAGATGTCATGAACACAAATTTTTAAAACCACCTCCTCATATTTTGACACACTGTCATTAAAATTCCAAAGTCAGCTCCACAAGTTCAACATGTATGTGCCATGCTATAAGCTCCTGAGCATACCTACTGCTTCTGTTACACATGGGGAGGGTTAAAATCCAGACATCTGCTCTGTGAGACCACTAATAAGCAACCTTTAAACAACTGTACTAACTCAACAGACAATCATCAAAATTGTTCATATCAAGTTGTTCTAAGCAAGTAATCAGAAGGAAAACAATTTTCCTTAACGGTGCTCAGCACAAAGAAATCATAGGCCATGACCCAGGTTTGGAACCTAGGGAACTTCAACTGCCGTAAGCGTTGAAAAACCATGCTTGACTCATGAACAGCATAAAAATAATACAACCCAGACATCCAATGGGAGACTAGGGACCTCCAGGTCCGGAGACTAGGGACCGTCAACTGTCTTATGGGTTGAAGTAACATGCTTGTCTTTTCATATACACATGGCAGGTCCAAATCCAAGCATCGTCTCTGAGAGACCACTATTAATCAACATTTAACCAACAGTTGTAACTCAACAACCAATCATCAAATTGCTGCATCTAAAGAGGGAGTTGAAGGGCATGCAGTAAGATGAGATCGTTTGTTGGACTGAAATTTGATTGAACACGTATTCATAATCTTAAACTTGGGGATGAAAGTCGCATCATCCGCTCAGCATAATGAAATCATAGCCCGTGGCTCCAGGTCCGGAGACTAGCGACCTTCAATTGACTTAAGAGTTGAAAAAATGCTTGTCTCATGCACAGCATAAAAAAATAATACAATACAATACAATACAATACAAAGTACTTTAGCATCTAGTATGCTAAGGGGAATTAGCTCAAGTGGTAGAGCGCTCGCTTAGCATGCGAGAGGTAGCGGGATCGATGCCCGCATTCTCCAGTGTCTCCACACTAGCGGAGACTGAGGCCTGACTATTTTTTTTAGGCCTGAGTCGCTTATAGCGCTCCGCCATAGCAACAACAAAATTCGAGCAGTTCAGAAGCAACAAGTTTCTTGCACACATTGAAAACCTTTTGGAGTGGCCCGTACGGGGATTGAACCCGCGACCTTGGCGTTATTAGCACCACGCTCTAACCAGCTGAGCTAACCGGCCAAGACAGTAAACGTCTGGCTTTTCTCAGATCCTCCATCTGTTAAGGAACATCACCTAGTCCAGTGTTTTCACAAGGGAATAAAAATCCCACCAACGTTAATATAAGTCCTCTATGAACTAGCCTAGAAGTAATTGACCTTTCCTGCTGGTGGTTCTGATCATGTTGTCTAGAATCCCACATACAGTCATTGAATAACCCCTCAGCATAAGGATCCAATGTACTTTAGATAGATGTCATGAACACAAATTTTTAAAACCACCTCCTCATATTTTGACACACTGTCATTAAAATTCCAAAGTCAGCTCCACAAGTTCAACATGTATGTGCCATGCTATAAGCTCCTGAGCATACCTACTGCTTCTGTTACACATGGGGAGGGTTAAAATCCAGACATCTGCTCTGTGAGACCACTAATAAGCAACCTTTAAACAACTGTACTAACTCAACAGACAATCATCAAAATTGTTCATATCAAGTTGTTCTAAGCAAGTAATCAGAAGGAAAACAATTTTCCTTAACGGTGCTCAGCACAAAGAAATCATAGGCCATGACCCAGGTTTGGAACCTAGGGAACTTCAACTGCCGTAAGCGTTGAAAAACCATGCTTGACTCATGAACAGCATAAAAATAATACAACCCAGACATCCAATGGGAGACTAGGGACCTCCAGGTCCGGAGACTAGGGACCGTCAACTGTCTTATGGGTTGAAGTAACATGCTTGTCTTTTCATGTACACATGGCAGGTCCAAATCCAAGCATCGTCTCTGAGAGACCACTATTAATCAACATTTAACCAACAGTTGTAACTCAACAACCAATCATCAAATTGCTGCATCTAAAGAGGGAGTTGAAGGGCATGCAGTAAGATGAGATCGTTTGTTGGACTGAAATTTGATTGAACACGTATTCATAATCTTAAACTTGGGGATGAAAGTCGCATCATCCGCTCAGCATAATGAAATCATAGCCCGTGGCTCCAGGTCCGGAGACTAGCGACCTTCAATTGACTTAAGAGTTGAAAAAAATGCTTGTCTCATGCACAGCATAAAAAAATAATACAACTTTAGCATCTAGTATGCTAAGGGGAATTAGCTCAAGTGGTAGAGCGCTCGCTTAGCATGCGAGAGGTAGCGGGATCGATGCCCGCATTCTCCAGTGTCTCCACACTAGCGGAGACTGAGGCCTGACTATTTTTTTTAGGCCTGAGTCGCTTATAGCGCTCCGCCATAGCAACAACAAAATTCGAGCAGTTCAGAAGCAACAAGTTTCTTGCACACATTGAAAACCTTTTGGAGTGGCCCGTACGGGGATTGAACCCGCGACCTTGGCGTTATTAGCACCACGCTCTAACCAGCTGAGCTAACCGGCCAAGACAGTAAACGACTGGCTTTTCTCAGATCCTCCATCTGTTAAGGAACATCACCTAGTCCAGTGTTTTCACAAGGGAATAAAAATCCCACCAACGTTAATATAAGTCCTCTATGAACTAGCCTAGAAGTAATTGACCTTTCCTGCTGGTGGTTCTGATCATGTTGTCTAGAATCCCACATACAGTCATTGAATAACCCCTCAGCATAAGGATCCAATGTACTTTAGATAGATGTCATGAACACAAATTTTTAAAACCACCTCCTCATATTTTGACACACTGTCATTAAAATTCCAAAGTCAGCTCCACAAGTTCAACATGTATGTGCCATGCTATAAGCTCCTGAGCATACCTACTGCTTCTGTTACACATGGGGAGGGTTAAAATCCAGACATCTGCTCTGTGAGACCACTAATAAGCAACCTTTAAACAACTGTACTAACTCAACAGACAATCATCAAAATTGTTCATATCAAGTTGTTCTAAGCAAGTAATCAGAAGGAAAACAATTTTCCTTAACGGTGCTCAGCACAAAGAAATCATAGGCCATGACCCAGGTTTGGAACCTAGGGAACTTCAACTGCCGTAAGCGTTGAAAAACCATGCTTGACTCATGAACAGCATAAAAATAATACAACCCAGACATCCAATGGGAGACTAGGGACCTCCAGGTCCGGAGACTAGGGACCGTCAACTGTCTTATGGGTTGAAGTAACATGCTTGTCTTTTCATGTACACATGGCAGGTCCAAATCCAAGCATCGTCTCTGAGAGACCACTATTAATCAACATTTAACCAACAGTTGTAACTCAACAACCAATCATCAAATTGCTGCATCTAAAGAGGGAGTTGAAGGGCATGCAGTAACTGCAACAACAGTTCAGAAGCAACAAGTTTCTTGCACACATTGAAAACCTTTTGGAGTGGCCCGTACGGGGATTGAACCCGCGACCTTGGCGTTATTAGCACCACGCTCTAACCAGCTGAGCTAACCGGCCAAGACAGTAAACGTCTGGCTTTTCTCAGATCCTCCATCTGTTAAGGAACATCACCTAGTCCAGTGTTTTCACAAGGGAATAAAAATCCCACCAACGTTAATATAAGTCCTCTATGAACTAGCCTAGAAGTAATTGACCTTTCCTGCTGGTGGTTCTGATCATGTTGTCTAGAATCCCACATACAGTCATTGAATAACCCCTCAGCATAAGGATCCAATGTACTTTAGATAGATGTCATGAACACAAATTTTTAAAACCACCTCCTCATATTTTGACACACTGTCATTAAAATTCCAAAGTCAGCTCCACAAGTTCAACATGTATGTGCCATGCTATAAGCTCCTGAGCATACCTACTGCTTCTGTTACACATGGGGAGGGTTAAAATCCAGACATCTGCTCTGTGAGACCACTAATAAGCAACCTTTAAACAACTGTACTAACTCAACAGACAATCATCAAAATTGTTCATATCAAGTTGTTCTAAGCAAGTAATCAGAAGGAAAACAATTTTCCTTAACGGTGCTCAGCACAAAGAAATCATAGGCCATGACCCAGGTTTGGAACCTAGGGAACTTCAACTGCCGTAAGCGTTGAAAAACCATGCTTGACTCATGAACAGCATAAAAATAATACAACCCAGACATCCAATGGGAGACTAGGGACCTCCAGGTCCGGAGACTAGGGACCGTCAACTGTCTTATGGGTTGAAGTAACATGCTTGTCTTTTCATATACACATGGCAGGTCCAAATCCAAGCATCGTCTCTGAGAGACCACTATTAATCAACATTTAACCAACAGTTGTAACTCAACAACCAATCATCAAATTGCTGCATCTAAAGAGGGAGTTGAAGGGCATGCAGTAAGATGAGATCGTTTGTTGGACTGAAATTTGATTGAACACGTATTCATAATCTTAAACTTGGGGATGAAAGTCGCATCATCCGCTCAGCATAATGAAATCATAGCCCGTGGCTCCAGGTCCGGAGACTAGCGACCTTCAATTGACTTAAGAGTTGAAAAAATGCTTGTCTCATGCACAGCATAAAAAAATAATACAATACAATACAATACAATACAAAGTACTTTAGCATCTAGTATGCTAAGGGGAATTAGCTCAAGTGGTAGAGCGCTCGCTTAGCATGCGAGAGGTAGCGGGATCGATGCCCGCATTCTCCAGTGTCTCCACACTAGCGGAGACTGAGGCCTGACTATTTTTTTTAGGCCTGAGTCGCTTATAGCGCTCCGCCATAGCAACAACAAAATTCGAGCAGTTCAGAAGCAACAAGTTTCTTGCACACATTGAAAACCTTTTGGAGTGGCCCGTAAGGGGATTGAACCCGCGACCTTGGCGTTACTAGCACCACGCTCTAACCAGCTGAGCTAACCGGCCAAGACAGTAAACGTCTGGCTTTTCTCAGATCCTCCATCTGTTAAGGAACATCACCTAGTCCAGTGTTTTCACAAGGGAATAAAAATCCCACCAACGTTAATATAAGTCCTCTATGAACTAGCCTAGAAGTAATTGACCTTTCCTGCTGGTGGTTCTGATCATGTTGTCTAGAATCCCACATACAGTCATTGAATAACCCCTCAGCATAAGGATCCAATGTACTTTAGATAGATGTCATGAACACAAATTTTTAAAACCACCTCCTCATATTTTGACACACTGTCATTAAAATTCCAAAGTCAGCTCCACAAGTTCAACATGTATGTGCCATGCTATAAGCTCCTGAGCATACCTACTGCTTCTGTTACACATGGGGAGGGTTAAAATCCAGACATCTGCTCTGTGAGACCACTAATAAGCAACCTTTAAACAACTGTACTAACTCAACAGACAATCATCAAAATTGTTCATATCAAGTTGTTCTAAGCAAGTAATCAGAAGGAAAACAATTTTCCTTAACGGTGCTCAGCACAAAGAAATCATAGGCCATGACCCAGGTTTGGAACCTAGGGAACTTCAACTGCCGTAAGCGTTGAAAAACCATGCTTGACTCATGAACAGCATAAAAATAATACAACCCAGACATCCAATGGGAGACTAGGGACCTCCAGGTCCGGAGACTAGGGACCGTCAACTGTCTTATGGGTTGAAGTAACATGCTTGTCTTTTCATGTACACATGGCAGGTCCAAATCCAAGCATCGTCTCTGAGAGACCACTATTAATCAACATTTAACCAACAGTTGTAACTCAACAACCAATCATCAAATTGCTGCATCTAAAGAGGGAGTTGAAGGGCATGCAGTAAGATGAGATCGTTTGTTGGACTGAAATTTGATTGAACACGTATTCATAATCTTAAACTTGGGGATGAAAGTCGCATCATCCGCTCAGCATAATGAAATCATAGCCCGTGGCTCCAGGTCCGGAGACTAGCGACCTTCAATTGACTTAAGAGTTGAAAAAAATGCTTGTCTCATGCACAGCATAAAAAAATAATACAATACAATACAATACAATACAATACAAAGTACTTTAGCATCTAGTATGCTAAGGGGAATTAGCTCAAGTGGTAGAGCGCTCGCTTAGCATGCGAGAGGTAGCGGGATCGATGCCCGCATTCTCCAGTGTCTCCACACTAGCGGAGACTGAGGCCTGACTATTTTTTTTAGGCCTGAGTCGCTTATAGCGCTCCGCCATAGCAACAACAAAATTCGAGCAGTTCAGAAGCAACAAGTTTCTTGCACACATTGAAAACCTTTTGGAGTGGCCCATACGGGGATTGAACCCGCGACCTTGGCGTTATTAGCACCACGCTCTAACCAGCTGAGCTAACCGGCCAAGACAGTAAACGTCTGGCTTTTCTCAGATCCTCCATCTGTTAAGGAACATCACCTAGTCCAGTGTTTTCACAAGGGAATAAAAATCCCACCAACGTTAATATAAGTCCTCTATGAACTAGCCTAGAAGTAATTGACCTTTCCTGCTGGTGGTTCTGATCATGTTGTCTAGAATCCCACATACAGTCATTGAATAACCCCTCAGCATAAGGATCCAATGTACTTTAGATAGATGTCATGAACACAAATTTTTAAAACCACGTCCTCATATTTTGACACACTGTCATTAAAATTCCAAAGTCAGCTCCACAAGTTCAACATGTATGTGCCATGCTATAAGCTCCTGAGCATACCTACTGCTTCTGTTACACATGGGGAGGGTTAAAATCCAGACATCTGCTCTGTGAGACCACTAATAAGCAACCTTTAAACAACTGTACTAACTCAACAGACAATCATCAAAATTGTTCATATCAAGTTGTTCTAAGCAAGTAATCAGAAGGAAAACAATTTTCCTTAACGGTGCTCAGCACAAAGAAATCATAGGCCATGACCCAGGTTTGGAACCTAGGGAACTTCAACTGCCGTAAGCGTTGAAAAACCATGCTTGACTCATGAACAGCATAAAAATAATACAACCCAGACATCCAATGGGAGACTAGGGACCTCCAGGTCCGGAGACTAGGGACCGTCAACTGTCTTATGGGTTGAAGTAACATGCTTGTCTTTTCATGTACACATGGCAGGTCCAAATCCAAGCATCGTCTCTGAGAGACCACTATTAATCAACATTTAACCAACAGTTGTAACTCAACAACCAATCATCAAATTGCTGCATCTAAAGAGGGAGTTGAAGGGCATGCAGTAACTGCAACAACAGTTCAGAAGCAACAAGTTTCTTGCACACATTGAAAACCTTTTGGAGTGGCCCGTACGGGGATTGAACCCGCGACCTTGGCGTTATTAGCACCACGCTCTAACCAGCTGAGCTAACCGGCCAAGACAGTAAACGTCTGGCTTTTCTCAGATCCTCCATCTGTTAAGGAACATCACCTAGTCCAGTGTTTTCACAAGGGAATAAAAATCCCACCAACGTTAATATAAGTCCTCTATGAACTAGCCTAGAAGTAATTGACCTTTCCTGCTGGTGGTTCTGATCATGTTGTCTAGAATCCCACATACAGTCATTGAATAACCCCTCAGCATAAGGATCCAATGTACTTTAGATAGATGTCATGAACACAAATTTTTAAAACCACCTCCTCATATTTTGACACACTGTCATTAAAATTCCAAAGTCAGCTCCACAAGTTCAACATGTATGTGCCATGCTATAAGCTCCTGAGCATACCTACTGCTTCTGTTACACATGGGGAGGGTTAAAATCCAGACATCTGCTCTGTGAGACCACTAATAAGCAACCTTTAAACAACTGTACTAACTCAACAGACAATCATCAAAATTGTTCATATCAAGTTGTTCTAAGCAAGTAATCAGAAGGAAAACAATTTTCCTTAACGGTGCTCAGCACAAAGAAATCATAGGCCATGACCCAGGTTTGGAACCTAGGGAACTTCAACTGCCGTAAGCGTTGAAAAACCATGCTTGACTCATGAACAGCATAAAAATAATACAACCCAGACATCCAATGGGAGACTAGGGACCTCCAGGTCCGGAGACTAGGGACCGTCAACTGTCTTATGGGTTGAAGTAACATGCTTGTCTTTTCATGTACACATGGCAGGTCCAAATCCAAGCATCGTCTCTGAGAGACCACTATTAATCAACATTTAACCAACAGTTGTAACTCAACAACCAATCATCAAATTGCTGCATCTAAAGAGGGAGTTGAAGGGCATGCAGTAAGATGAGATCGTTTGTTGGACTGAAATTTGATTGAACACGTATTCATAATCTTAAACTTGGGGATGAAAGTCGCATCATCCGCTCAGCATAATGAAATCATAGCCCGTGGCTCCAGGTCCGGAGACTAGCGACCTTCAATTGACTTAAGAGTTGAAAAAAATGCTTGTCTCATGCACAGCATAAAAAAATAATACAACTTTAGCATCTAGTATGCTAAGGGGAATTAGCTCAAGTGGTAGAGCGCTCGCTTAGCATGCGAGAGGTAGCGGGATCGATGCCCGCATTCTCCAGTGTCTCCACACTAGCGGAGACTGAGGCCTGACTATTTTTTTTAGGCCTGAGTCGCTTATAGCGCTCCGCCATAGCAACAACAAAATTCGAGCAGTTCAGAAGCAACAAGTTTCTTGCACACATTGAAAACCTTTTGGAGTGGCCCGTACGGGGATTGAACCCGCGACCTTGGCGTTATTAGCACCACGCTCTAACCAGCTGAGCTAACCGGCCAAGACAGTAAACGTCTGGCTTTTCTCAGATCCTCCATCTGTTAAGGAACATCACCTAGTCCAGTGTTTTCACAAGGGAATAAAAATCCCACCAACGTTAATATAAGTCCTCTATGAACTAGCCTAGAAGTAATTGACCTTTCCTGCTGGTGGTTCTGATCATGTTGTCTAGAATCCCACATACAGTCATTGAATAACCCCTCAGCATAAGGATCCAATGTACTTTAGATAGATGTCATGAACACAAATTTTTAAAACCACCTCCTCATATTTTGACACACTGTCATTAAAATTCCAAAGTCAGCTCCACAAGTTCAACATGTATGTGCCATGCTATAAGCTCCTGAGCATACCTACTGCTTCTGTTACACATGGGGAGGGTTAAAATCCAGACATCTGCTCTGTGAGACCACTAATAAGCAACCTTTAAACAACTGTACTAACTCAACAGACAATCATCAAAATTGTTCATATCAAGTTGTTCTAAGCAAGTAATCAGAAGGAAAACAATTTTCCTTAACGGTGCTCAGCACAAAGAAATCATAGGCCATGACCCAGGTTTGGAACCTAGGGAACTTCAACTGCCGTAAGCGTTGAAAAACCATGCTTGACTCATGAACAGCATAAAAATAATACAACCCAGACATCCAATGGGAGACTAGGGACCTCCAGGTCCGGAGACTAGGGACCGTCAACTGTCTTATGGGTTGAAGTAACATGCTTGTCTTTTCATGTACACATGGCAGGTCCAAATCCAAGCATCGTCTCTGAGAGACCACTATTAATCAACATTTAACCAACAGTTGTAACTCAACAACCAATCATCAAATTGCTGCATCTAAAGAGGGAGTTGAAGGGCATGCAGTAAGATGAGATCGTTTGTTGGACTGAAATTTGATTGAACACGTATTCATAATCTTAAACTTGTGGATGAAAGTCGCATCATCCGCTCAGCATAATGAAATCATAGCCCGTGGCTCCAGGTCCGGAGACTAGCGACCTTCAATTGACTTAAGAGTTGAAAAAATGCTTGTCTCATGCACAGCATTAAAAAATAATACAACTTTAGCATCTAGTATGCTAAGGGGAATTAGCTCAAGTGGTAGAGCGAGAGGTAGCAGGATCGATGCCCGCATTCTCCAGTGTCTCCACACTAGCGGAGACTGAGGCCTGACTATTTTTTTTTAGGCCTGAGTCGCTTATAGCTCTCCGCCATAGCAACAACAAAATTCGAGCAGTTCAGAAGCAACAAGTTTCTTGCACACATTGAAAACCTTTTGGAGTGGCCCGTACGGGGATTGAACCCGCGACCTTGGCGTTATTAGCACCACGCTCTAACCAGCTGAGCTAACCGGCCAAGACAGTAAACGACTGGCTTTTCTCAGATCCTCCATCTGTTAAGGAACATCACCTAGTCCAGTGTTTTCACAAGGGAATAAAAATCCCACCAACGTTAATATAAGTCCTCTATGAACTAGCCTAGAAGTAATTGACCTTACCTGCTGGTGGTTCTGATCATGTTGTCTAGAATCCCACGTACAGTCATTGAATAACCCCTCAGCATAAGGATCCAATGTACTTTAGATAGATGTCATGAACACAAATTTTTAAAACCACCTCCTCATATTTTGACACACTGTCATTAAAATTCCAAAGTCAGCTCCACAAGTTCAACATGTATGTGCCATGCTATAAGCTCCTGAGCATACCTACTGCTTCTGTTACACATGGGGAGGGTTAAAATCCAGACATCTGCTCTGTGAGACCACTAATAAGCAACCTTTAAACAACTGTACTAACTCAACAGACAATCATCAAAATTGTTCATATCAAGTTGTTCTAAGCAAGTAATCAGAAGGAAAACAATTTTCCTTAACGGTGCTCAGCACAAAGAAATCATAGGCCATGACCCAGGTTTGGAACCTAGGGAACTTCAACTGCCGTAAGCGTTGAAAAACCATGCTTGACTCATGAACAGCATAAAAATAATACAACCCAGACATCCAATGGGAGACTAGGGACCTCCAGGTCCGGAGACTAGGGACCGTCAACTGTCTTATGGGTTGAAGTAACATGCTTGTCTTTTCATGTACACATGGCAGGTCCAAATCCAAGCATCGTCTCTGAGAGACCACTATTAATCAACATTTAACCAACAGTTGTAACTCAACAACCAATCATCAAATTGCTGCATCTAAAGAGGGAGTTGAAGGGCATGCAGTAAGATGAGATCGTTTGTTGGACTGAAATTTGATTGAACACGTATTCATAATCTTAAACTTGTGGATGAAAGTCGCATCATCCGCTCAGCATAATGAAATCATAGCCCGTGGCTCCAGGTCCGGAGACTAGCGACCTTCAATTGACTTAAGAGTTGAAAAAATGCTTGTCTCATGCACAGCATTAAAAAATAATACAACTTTAGCATCTAGTATGCTAAGGGGAATTAGCTCAAGTGGTAGAGCGAGAGGTAGCAGGATCGATGCCCGCATTCTCCAGTGTCTCCACACTAGCGGAGACTGAGGCCTGACTATTTTTTTTAGGCCTGAGTCGCTTATAGCTCTCCGCCATAGCAACAACAAAATTCGAGCAGTTCAGAAGCAACAAGTTTCTTGCACACATTGAAAACCTTTTGGAGTGGCCCGTACGGGGATTGAACCCGCGACCTTGGCGTTATTAGCACCACGCTCTAACCAGCTGAGCTAACCGGCCAAGACAGTAAACGACTGGCTTTTCTCAGATCCTCCATCTGTTAAGGAACATCACCTAGTCCAGTGTTTTCACAAGGGAATAAAAATCCCACCAACGTTAATATAAGTCCTCTATGAACTAGCCTAGAAGTAATTGACCTTACCTGCTGGTGGTTCTGATCATGTTGTCTAGAATCCCACGTACAGTCATTGAATAACCCCTCAGCATAAGGATCCAATGTACTTTAGATAGATGTCATGAACACAAATTTTTAAAACCACCTCCTCATATTTTGACACACTGTCATTAAAATTCCAAAGTCAGCTCCACAAGTTCAACATGTATGTGCCATGCTATAAGCTCCTGAGCATACCTACTGCTTCTGTTACACATGGGGAGGGTTAAAATCCAGACATCTGCTCTGTGAGACCACTAATAAGCAACCTTTAAACAACTGTACTAACTCAACAGACAATCATCAAAATTGTTCATATCAAGTTGTTCTAAGCAAGTAATCAGAAGGAAAACAATTTTCCTTAACGGTGCTCAGCACAAAGAAATCATAGGCCATGACCCAGGTTTGGAACCTAGGGAACTTCAACTGCCGTAAGCGTTGAAAAACCATGCTTGACTCATGAACAGCATAAAAATAATACAACCCAGACATCCAATGGGAGACTAGGGACCTCCAGGTCCGGAGACTAGGGACCGTCAACTGTCTTATGGGTTGAAGTAACATGCTTGTCTTTTCATGTACACATGGCAGGTCCAAATCCAAGCATCGTCTCTGAGAGACCACTATTAATCAACATTTAACCAACAGTTGTAACTCAACAACCAATCATCAAATTGCTGCATCTAAAGAGGGAGTTGAAGGGCATGCAGTAAGATGAGATCGTTTGTTGGACTGAAATTTGATTGAACACGTATTCATAATCTTAAACTTGTGGATGAAAGTCGCATCATCCGCTCAGCATAATGAAATCATAGCCCGTGGCTCCAGGTCCGGAGACTAGCGACCTTCAATTGACTTAAGAGTTGAAAAAATGCTTGTCTCATGCACAGCATTAAAAAATAATACAACTTTAGCATCTAGTATGCTAAGGGGAATTAGCTCAAGTGGTAGAGCGAGAGGTAGCAGGATCGATGCCCGCATTCTCCAGTGTCTCCACACTAGCGGAGACTGAGGCCTGACTATTTTTTTTAGGCCTGAGTCGCTTATAGCTCTCCGCCATAGCAACAACAAAACTCGAGCAGTTCAGAAGCAACAAGTTTCTTGCACACATTGAAAACCTTTTGGAGTGGCCCATACGGGGATTGAACCCGCGACCTTGGCGTTATTAGCACCACGCTCTAACCAGCTGAGCTAACCGGCCAAGACAGTAAACGACTGGCTTTTCTCAGATCCTCCATCTGTTAAGGAACATCACCTAGTCCAGTGTTTTCACAAGGGAATAAAAATCCCACCAACGTTAATATAAGTCCTCTATGAACTAGCCTAGAAGTAATTGACCTTACCTGCTGGTGGTTCTGATCATGTTGTCTAGAATCCCACGTACAGTCATTGAATAACCCCTCAGCATAAGGATCCAATGTACTTTAGATAGATGTCATGAACACAAATTTTTAAAACCACCTCCTCATATTTTGACACACTGTCATTAAAATTCCAAAGTCAGCTCCACAAGTTCAACATGTATGTGCCATGCTATAAGCTCCTGAGCATACCTACTGCTTCTGTTACACATGGGGAGGGTTAAAATCCAGACATCTGCTCTGTGAGACCACTAATAAGCAACCTTTAAACAACTGTACTAACTCAACAGACAATCATCAAAATTGTTCATATCAAGTTGTTCTAAGCAAGTAATCAGAAGGAAAACAATTTTCCTTAACGGTGCTCAGCACAAAGAAATCATAGGCCATGACCCAGGTTTGGAACCTAGGGAACTTCAACTGCCGTAAGCGTTGAAAAACCATGCTTGACTCATGAACAGCATAAAAATAATACAACCCAGACATCCAATGGGAGACTAGGGACCTCCAGGTCCGGAGACTAGGGACCGTCAACTGTCTTATGGGTTGAAGTAACATGCTTGTCTTTTCATGTACACATGGCAGGTCCAAATCCAAGCATCGTCTCTGAGAGACCACTATTAATCAACATTTAACCAACAGTTGTAACTCAACAACCAATCATCAAATTGCTGCATCTAAAGAGGGAGTTGAAGGGCATGCAGTAAGATGAGATCGTTTGTTGGACTGAAATTTGATTGAACACGTATTCATAATCTTAAACTTGTGGATGAAAGTCGCATCATCCGCTCAGCATAATGAAATCATAGCCCGTGGCTCCAGGTCCGGAGACTAGCGACCTTCAATTGACTTAAGAGTTGAAAAAATGCTTGTCTCATGCACAGCATTAAAAAATAATACAACTTTAGCATCTAGTATGCTAAGGGGAATTAGCTCAAGTGGTAGAGCGAGAGGTAGCAGGATCGATGCCCGCATTCTCCAGTGTCTCCACACTAGCGGAGACTGAGGCCTGACTATTTTTTTTAGGCCTGAGTCGCTTATAGCTCTCCGCCATAGCAACAACAAAATTCGAGCAGTTCAGAAGCAACAAGTTTCTTGCACACATTGAAAACCTTTTGGAGTGGCCCGTACGGGGATTGAACCCGCGACCTTGGCGTTATTAGCACCACGCTCTAACCAGCTGAGCTAACCGGCCAAGACAGTAAACGACTGGCTTTTCTCAGATCCTCCATCTGTTAAGGAACATCACCTAGTCCAGTGTTTTCACAAGGGAATAAAAATCCCACCAACGTTAATATAAGTCCTCTATGAACTAGCCTAGAAGTAATTGACCTTACCTGCTGGTGGTTCTGATCATGTTGTCTAGAATCCCACGTACAGTCATTGAATAACCCCTCAGCATAAGGATCCAATGTACTTTAGATAGATGTCATGAACACAAATTTTTAAAACCACCTCCTCATATTTTGACACACTGTCATTAAAATTCCAAAGTCAGCTCCACAAGTTCAACATGTATGTGCCATGCTATAAGCTCCTGAGCATACCTACTGCTTCTGTTACACATGGGGAGGGTTAAAATCCAGACATCTGCTCTGTGAGACCACTAATAAGCAACCTTTAAACAACTGTACTAACTCAACAGACAATCATCAAAATTGTTCATATCAAGTTGTTCTAAGCAAGTAATCAGAAGGAAAACAATTTTCCTTAACGGTGCTCAGCACAAAGAAATCATAGGCCATGACCCAGGTTTGGAACCTAGGGAACTTCAACTGCCGTAAGCGTTGAAAAACCATGCTTGACTCATGAACAGCATAAAAATAATACAACCCAGACATCCAATGGGAGACTAGGGACCTCCAGGTCCGGAGACTAGGGACCGTCAACTGTCTTATGGGTTGAAGTAACATGCTTGTCTTTTCATGGTTTTTTTTTTTTTTTTTTTTTTTTTTTTTTTTTTTTTTCAACTTCTATTTCTATTTATAGATTATTTCTTTTCTTTTGTTTCTTGTTATTTGCACAAAGTAGGAGCGGTTCAGGATACATTTCACTGCGTGTTGTACTTGTATAACTATGCATGTGACAAATAAAGAATCTTGAATCTTGAATCTTGAATCATGTACACATGGCAGGTCCAAATCCAAGCATCGTCTCTGAGAGACCACTATTAATCAACATTTAACCAACAGTTGTAACTCAACAACCAATCATCAAATTGCTGCATCTAAAGAGGGAGTTGAAGGGCATGCAGTAAGATGAGATCGTTTGTTGGACTGAAATTTGATTGAACACGTATTCATAATCTTAAACTTGTGGATGAAAGTCGCATCATCCGCTCAGCATAATGAAATCATAGCCCGTGGCTCCAGGTCCGGAGACTAGCGACCTTCAATTGACTTAAGAGTTGAAAAAATGCTTGTCTCATGCACAGCATTAAAAAATAATACAACTTTAGCATCTAGTATGCTAAGGGGAATTAGCTCAAGTGGTAGAGCGCTCGCTTAGCATGCGAGAGGTAGCAGGATCGATGCCCGCATTCTCCAGTGTCTCCACACTAGCGGAGACTGAGGCCTGACTATTTTTTTTAGGCCTGAGTCGCTTATAGCTCTCCGCCATAGCAACAACAAAACTCGAGCAGTTCAGAAGCAACAAGTTTCTTGCACACATTGAAAACCTTTTGGAGTGGCCCATACGGGGATTGAACCCGCGACCTTGGCGTTATTAGCACCACGCTCTAACCAGCTGAGCTAACCGGCCAAGACAGTAAACGACTGGCTTTTCTCAGATCCTCCATCTGTTAAGGAACATCACCTAGTCCAGTGTTTTCACAAGGGAATAAAAATCCCACCAACGTTAATATAAGTCCTCTATGAACTAGCCTAGAAGTAATTGACCTTACCTGCTGGTGGTTCTGATCATGTTGTCTAGAATCCCACGTACAGTCATTGAATAACCCCTCAGCATAAGGATCCAATGTACTTTAGATAGATGTCATGAACACAAATTTTTAAAACCACCTCCTCATATTTTGACACACTGTCATTAAAATTCCAAAGTCAGCTCCACAAGTTCAACATGTATGTGCCATGCTATAAGCTCCTGAGCATACCTACTGCTTCTGTTACACATGGGGAGGGTTAAAATCCAGACATCTGCTCTGTGAGACCACTAATAAGCAACCTTTAAACAACTGTACTAACTCAACAGACAATCATCAAAATTGTTCATATCAAGTTGTTCTAAGCAAGTAATCAGAAGGAAAACAATTTTCCTTAACGGTGCTCAGCACAAAGAAATCATAGGCCATGACCCAGGTTTGGAACCTAGGGAACTTCAACTGCCGTAAGCGTTGAAAAACCATGCTTGACTCATGAACAGCATAAAAATAATACAACCCAGACATCCAATGGGAGACTAGGGACCTCCAGGTCCGGAGACTAGGGACCGTCAACTGTCTTATGGGTTGAAGTAACATGCTTGTCTTTTCATGTACACATGGCAGGTCCAAATCCAAGCATCGTCTCTGAGAGACCACTATTAATCAACATTTAACCAACAGTTGTAACTCAACAACCAATCATCAAATTGCTGCATCTAAAGAGGGAGTTGAAGGGCATGCAGTAAGATGAGATCGTTTGTTGGACTGAAATTTGATTGAACACGTATTCATAATCTTAAACTTGTGGATGAAAGTCGCATCATCCGCTCAGCATAATGAAATCATAGCCCGTGGCTCCAGGTCCGGAGACTAGCGACCTTCAATTGACTTAAGAGTTGAAAAAATGCTTGTCTCATGCACAGCATTAAAAAATAATACAACTTTAGCATCTAGTATGCTAAGGGGAATTAGCTCAAGTGGTAGAGCGAGAGGTAGCAGGATCGATGCCCGCATTCTCCAGTGTCTCCACACTAGCGGAGACTGAGGCCTGACTATTTTTTTTAGGCCTGAGTCGCTTATAGCTCTCCGCCATAGCAACAACAAAATTCGAGCAGTTCAGAAGCAACAAGTTTCTTGCACACATTGAAAACCTTTTGGAGTGGCCCGTACGGGGATTGAACCCGCGACCTTGGCGTTATTAGCACCACGCTCTAACCAGCTGAGCTAACCGGCCAAGACAGTAAACGACTGGCTTTTCTCAGATCCTCCATCTGTTAAGGAACATCACCTAGTCCAGTGTTTTCACAAGGGAATAAAAATCCCACCAACGTTAATATAAGTCCTCTATGAACTAGCCTAGAAGTAATTGACCTTACCTGCTGGTGGTTCTGATCATGTTGTCTAGAATCCCACGTACAGTCATTGAATAACCCCTCAGCATAAGGATCCAATGTACTTTAGATAGATGTCATGAACACAAATTTTTAAAACCACCTCCTCATATTTTGACACACTGTCATTAAAATTCCAAAGTCAGCTCCACAAGTTCAACATGTATGTGCCATGCTATAAGCTCCTGAGCATACCTACTGCTTCTGTTACACATGGGGAGGGTTAAAATCCAGACATCTGCTCTGTGAGACCACTAATAAGCAACCTTTAAACAACTGTACTAACTCAACAGACAATCATCAAAATTGTTCATATCAAGTTGTTCTAAGCAAGTAATCAGAAGGAAAACAATTTTCCTTAACGGTGCTCAGCACAAAGAAATCATAGGCCATGACCCAGGTTTGGAACCTAGGGAACTTCAACTGCCGTAAGCGTTGAAAAACCATGCTTGACTCATGAACAGCATAAAAATAATACAACCCAGACATCCAATGGGAGACTAGGGACCTCCAGGTCCGGAGACTAGGGACCGTCAACTGTCTTATGGGTTGAAGTAACATGCTTGTCTTTTCATGTACACATGGCAGGTCCAAATCCAAGCATCGTCTCTGAGAGACCACTATTAATCAACATTTAACCAACAGTTGTAACTCAACAACCAATCATCAAATTGCTGCATCTAAAGAGGGAGTTGAAGGGCATGCAGTAAGATGAGATCGTTTGTTGGACTGAAATTTGATTGAACACGTATTCATAATCTTAAACTTGTGGATGAAAGTCGCATCATCCGCTCAGCATAATGAAATCATAGCCCGTGGCTCCAGGTCCGGAGACTAGCGACCTTCAATTGACTTAAGAGTTGAAAAAATGCTTGTCTCAGGCACAGCATAAAAAAATAATACAACTTTAGCATCTAGTATGCTAAGGGGAATTAGCTCAAGTGGTAGAGCGCTCGCTTAGCATGCGAGAGGTAGCGGGATCGATGCCCGCATTCTCCAGTGTCTCCACACTAGCGGAGACTGAGGCCTGACTATTTTTTTTAGGCCTGAGTCGCTTATAGCTCTCCGCCATAGCAAGAACAAAATTCGAGCAGTTCAGAAGCAACAAGTTTCTTGCACACATTGAAAACCTTTTGGAGTGGCCCGTACAGGGATTGAACCCGCGACCTTGGCGTTATTAGCACCACGCTCTAACCAGCTGAGCTAACCGGCCAAGACAGTAAACGACTGGCTTTTCTCAGATCCTCCATCTGTTAAGGAACATCACCTAGTCCAGTGTTTTCACAAGGGAATAAAAATCCCACCAACGTTAATATAAGTCCTCTATGAACTAGCCTAGAAGTAATTGACCTTACCTGCTGGTGGTTCTGATCATGTTGTCTAGAATCCCACGTACAGTCATTGAATAACCCCTCAGCATAAGGATCCAATGTACTTTAGATAGATGTCATAAACACAAATTTTTAAAACCACCTCCTCATATTTTGACACACTGTCATTAAAATTCCAAAGTCAGCTCCACAAGTTCAACATGTATGTGCCATGCTATAAGCTCCTGAGCATACCTACTGCTTCTGTTACACATGGGGAGGGTTAAAATCCAGACATCTGCTCTGTGAGACCACTAATAAGCAACCTTTAAACAACTGTACTAACTCAACAGACAATCATCAAAATTGTTCATATCAAGTTGTTCTAAGCAAGTAATCAGAAGGAAAACAATTTTCCTTAACGGTGCTCAGCACAAAGAAATCATAGGCCATGACCCAGGTTTGGAACCTAGGGAACTTCAACTGCCGTAAGCGTTGAAAAACCATGCTTGACTCATGAACAGCATAAAAATAATACAACCCAGACATCCAATGGGAGACTAGGGACCTCCAGGTCCGGAGACTAGGGACCGTCAACTGTCTTATGGGTTGAAGTAACATGCTTGTCTTTTCATGTACACATGGCAGGTCCAAATCCAAGCATCGTCTCTGAGAGACCACTATTAATCAACATTTAACCAACAGTTGTAACTCAACAACCAATTATCAAATTGCTGCATCTAAAGAGGGAGTTGAAGGGCATGCAGTAAGATGAGATCGTTTGTTGGACTGAAATTTGATTGAACACGTATTCATAATCTTAAACTTGGGGATGAAAGTCGCATCATCCGCTCAGCATAATGAAATCATAGCCCGTGGCTCCAGGTCCGGAGACTAGCGACCTTCAATTGACTTAAGAGTTGAAAAAATGCTTGTCTCAGGCACAGCATAAAAAAATAATACAACTTTAGCATCTAGTATGCTAAGGGGAATTAGCTCAAGTGGTAGAGCGCTCGCTTAGCATGCGAGAGGTAGCGGGATCGATGCCCGCATTCTCCAGTGTCTCCACACTAGCGGAGACTGAGGCCTGACTATTTTTTTTAGGCCTGAGTCGCTTATAGCTCTCCGCCATAGCAAGAACAAAATTCGAGCAGTTCAGAAGCAACAAGTTTCTTGCACACATTGAAAACCTTTTGGAGTGGCCCGTACAGGGATTGAACCCGCGACCTTGGCGTTATTAGCACCACGCTCTAACCAGCTGAGCTAACCGGCCAAGACAGTAAACGACTGGCTTTTCTCAGATCCTCCATCTGTTAAGGAACATCACCTAGTCCAGTGTTTTCACAAGGGAATAAAAATCCCACCAACGTTAATATAAGTCCTCTATGAACTAGCCTAGAAGTAATTGACCTTACCTGCTGGTGGTTCTGATCATGTTGTCTAGAATCCCACGTACAGTCATTGAATAACCCCTCAGCATAAGGATCCAATGTACTTTAGATAGATGTCATGAACACAAATTTTTAAAACCACCTCCTCATATTTTGACACACTGTCATTAAAATTCCAAAGTCAGCTCCACAAGTTCAACATGTATGTGCCATGCTATAAGCTCCTGAGCATACCTACTGCTTCTGTTACACATGGGGAGGGTTAAAATCCAGACATCTGCTCTGTGAGACCACTAATAAGCAACCTTTAAACAACTGTACTAACTCAACAGACAATCATCAAAATTGTTCATATCAAGTTGTTCTAAGCAAGTAATCAGAAGGAAAACAATTTTCCTTAACGGTGCTCAGCACAAAGAAATCATAGGCCATGACCCAGGTTTGGAACCTAGGGAACTTCAACTGCCGTAAGCGTTGAAAAACCATGCTTGACTCATGAACAGCATAAAAATAATACAACCCAGACATCCAATGGGAGACTAGGGACCTCCAGGTCCGGAGACTAGGGACCGTCAACTGTCTTATGGGTTGAAGTAACATGCTTGTCTTTTCATGTACACATGGCAGGTCCAAATCCAAGCATCGTCTCTGAGAGACCACTATTAATCAACATTTAACCAACAGTTGTAACTCAACAACCAATCATCAAATTGCTGCATCTAAAGAGGGAGTTGAAGGGCATGCAGTAAGATGAGATCGTTTGTTGGACTGAAATTTGATTGAACACGTATTCATAATCTTAAACTTGGGGATGAAAGTCGCATCATCCGCTCAGCATAATGAAATCATAGCCCGTGGCTCCAGGTCCGGAGACTAGCGACCTTCAATTGACTTAAGAGTTGAAAAAAATGGTTGTCTCATGCACAGCATAAAAAAATAATACAATACAATACAATACAATACAAAGTACTTTAGCATCTAGTATGCTAAGGGGAATTAGCTCAAGTGGTAGAGCGCTCGCTTAGCATGCGAGAGGTAGCGGGATCGATGCCCGCATTCTCCAGTGTCTCCACACTAGCGGAGACTGAGGCCTGACTATTTTTTTTAGGCCTGAGTCGCTTATAGCGCTCCGCCATAGCAACAACAAAATTCGAGCAGTTCAGAAGCAACAAGTTTCTTGCACACATTGAAAACCTTTTGGAGTGGCCCGTACGGGGATTGAACCCACGACCTTGGCGTTATTAGCACCACGCTCTAACCAGCTGAGCTAACCGGCCAAGACAGTAAACGACTGGCTTTTCTCAGATCCTCCATCTGTTAAGGAACATCACCTAGTCCAGTGTTTTCACAAGGGAATAAAAATCCCACCAACGTTAATATAAGTCCTCTATGAACTAGCCTAGAAGTAATTGACCTTTCCTGCTGGTGGTTCTGATCATGTTGTCTAGAATCCCACATACAGTCATTGAATAACCCCTCAGCATAAGGATCCAATGTACTTTAGATAGATGTCATGAACACAAATTTTTAAAACCACCTCCTCATATTTTGACACACTGTCATTAAAATTCCAAAGTCAGCTCCACAAGTTCAACATGTATGTGCCATGCTATAAGCTCCTGAGCATACCTACTGCTTCTGTTACACATGGGGAGGGTTAAAATCCAGACATCTGCTCTGTGAGACCACTAATAAGCAACCTTTAAACAACTGTACTAACTCAACAGACAATCATCAAAATTGTTCATATCAAGTTGTTCTAAGCAAGTAATCAGAAGGAAAACAATTTTCCTTAACGGTGCTCAGCACAAAGAAATCATAGGCCATGACCCAGGTTTGGAACCTAGGGAACTTCAACTGCCGTAAGCGTTGAAAAACCATGCTTGACTCATGAACAGCATAAAAATAATACAACCCAGACATCCAATGGGAGACTAGGGACCTCCAGGTCCGGAGACTAGGGACCGTCAACTGTCTTATGGGTTGAAGTAACATGCTTGTCTTTTCATGTACACATGGCAGGTCCAAATCCAAGCATCGTCTCTGAGAGACCACTATTAATCAACATTTAACCAACAGTTGTAACTCAACAACCAATCATCAAATTGCTGCATCTAAAGAGGGAGTTGAAGGGCATGCAGTAAGATGAGATCGTTTGTTGGACTGAAATTTGATTGAACACGTATTCATAATCTTAAACTTGGGGATGAAAGTCGCATCATCCGCTCAGCATAATGAAATCATAGCCCGTGGCTCCAGGTCCGGAGACTAGCGACCTTCAATTGACTTAAGAGTTGAAAAAAATGCTTGTCTCATGCACAGCATAAAAAAATAATACAATACAATACAATACAATACAAAGTACTTTAGCATCTAGTATGCTAAGGGGAATTAGCTCAAGTGGTAGAGCGCTCGCTTAGCATGCGAGAGGTAGCGGGATCGATGCCCGCATTCTCCAGTGTCTCCACACTAGCGGAGACTGAGGCCTGACTATTTTTTTTAGGCCTGAGTCGCTTATAGCGCTCCGCCATAGCAACAACAAAATTCGAGCAGTTCAGAAGCAACAAGTTTCTTGCACACATTGAAAACCTTTTGGAGTGGCCCGTACGGGGATTGAACCCGCGACCTTGGCGTTATTAGCACCACGCTCTAACCAGCTGAGCTAACCGGCCAAGACAGTAAACGACTGGCTTTTCTCAGATCCTCCATCTGTTAAGGAACATCACCTAGTCCAGTGTTTTCACAAGGGAATAAAAATCCCACCAACGTTAATATAAGTCCTCTATGAACTAGCCTAGAAGTAATTGACCTTTCCTGCTGGTGGTTCTGATCATGTTGTCTAGAATCCCACATACAGTCATTGAATAACCCCTCAGCATAAGGATCCAATGTACTTTAGATAGATGTCATGAACACAAATTTTTAAAACCACCTCCTCATATTTTGACACACTGTCATTAAAATTCCAAAGTCAGCTCCACAAGTTCAACATGTATGTGCCATGCTATAAGCTCCTGAGCATACCTACTGCTTCTGTTACACATGGGGAGGGTTAAAATCCAGACATCTGCTCTGTGAGACCACTAATAAGCAACCTTTAAACAACTGTACTAACTCAACAGACAATCATCAAAATTGTTCATATCAAGTTGTTCTAAGCAAGTAATCAGAAGGAAAACAATTTTCCTTAACGGTGCTCAGCACAAAGAAATCATAGGCCATGACCCAGGTTTGGAACCTAGGGAACTTCAACTGCCGTAAGCGTTGAAAAACCATGCTTGACTCATGAACAGCATAAAAATAATACAACCCAGACATCCAATGGGAGACTAGGGACCTCCAGGTCCGGAGACTAGGGACCGTCAACTGTCTTATGGGTTGAAGTAACATGCTTGTCTTTTCATGTACACATGGCAGGTCCAAATCCAAGCATCGTCTCTGAGAGACCACTATTAATCAACATTTAACCAACAGTTGTAACTCAACAACCAATCATCAAATTGCTGCATCTAAAGAGGGAGTTGAAGGGCATGCAGTAAGATGAGATCGTTTGTTGGACTGAAATTTGATTGAACACGTATTCATAATCTTAAACTTGGGGATGAAAGTCGCATCATCCGCTCAGCATAATGAAATCATAGCCCGTGGCTCCAGGTCCGGAGACTAGCGACCTTCAATTGACTTAAGAGTTGAAAAAAATGCTTGTCTCATGCACAGCATAAAAAAATAATACAATACAATACAATACAATACAAAGTACTTTAGCATCTAGTATGCTAAGGGGAATTAGCTCAAGTGGTAGAGCGCTCGCTTAGCATGCGAGAGGTAGCGGGATCGATGCCCGCATTCTCCAGTGTCTCCACACTAGCGGAGACTGAGGCCTGACTATTTTTTTTAGGCCTGAGTCGCTTATAGCGCTCCGCCATAGCAACAACAAAATTCGAGCAGTTCAGAAGCAACAAGTTTCTTGCACACATTGAAAACCTTTTGGAGTGGCCCGTACGGGGATTGAACCCGCGACCTTGGCGTTATTAGCACCACGCTCTAACCAGCTGAGCTAACCGGCCAAGACAGTAAACGACTGGCTTTTCTCAGATCCTCCATCTGTTAAGGAACATCACCTAGTCCAGTGTTTTCACAAGGGAATAAAAATCCCACCAACGTTAATATAAGTCCTCTATGAACTAGCCTAGAAGTAATTGACCTTTCCTGCTGGTGGTTCTGATCATGTTGTCTAGAATCCCACATACAGTCATTGAATAACCCCTCAGCATAAGGATCCAATGTACTTTAGATAGATGTCATGAACACAAATTTTTAAAACCACCTCCTCATATTTTGACACACTGTCATTAAAATTCCAAAGTCAGCTCCACAAGTTCAACATGTATGTGCCATGCTATAAGCTCCTGAGCATACCTACTGCTTCTGTTACACATGGGGAGGGTTAAAATCCAGACATCTGCTCTGTGAGACCACTAATAAGCAACCTTTAAACAACTGTACTAACTCAACAGACAATCATCAAAATTGTTCATATCAAGTTGTTCTAAGCAAGTAATCAGAAGGAAAACAATTTTCCTTAACGGTGCTCAGCACAAAGAAATCATAGGCCATGACCCAGGTTTGGAACCTAGGGAACTTCAACTGCCGTAAGCGTTGAAAAACCATGCTTGACTCATGAACAGCATAAAAATAATACAACCCAGACATCCAATGGGAGACTAGGGACCTCCAGGTCCGGAGACTAGGGACCGTCAACTGTCTTATGGGTTGAAGTAACATGCTTGTCTTTTCATGTACACATGGCAGGTCCAAATCCAAGCATCGTCTCTGAGAGACCACTATTAATCAACATTTAACCAACAGTTGTAACTCAACAACCAATCATCAAATTGCTGCATCTAAAGAGGGAGTTGAAGGGCATGCAGTAACTGCAACAACAGTTCAGAAGCAACAAGTTTCTTGCACACATTGAAAACCTTTTGGAGTGGCCCGTACGGGGATTGAACCCGCGACCTTGGCGTTATTAGCACCACGCTCTAACCAGCTGAGCTAACCGGCCAAGACAGTAAACGTCTGGCTTTTCTCAGATCCTCCATCTGTTAAGGAACATCACCTAGTCCAGTGTTTTCACAAGGGAATAAAAATCCCACCAACGTTAATATAAGTCCTCTATGAACTAGCCTAGAAGTAATTGACCTTTCCTGCTGGTGGTTCTGATCATGTTGTCTAGAATCCCACATACAGTCATTGAATAACCCCTCAGCATAAGGATCCAATGTACTTTAGATAGATGTCATGAACACAAATTTTTAAAACCACCTCCTCATATTTTGACACACTGTCATTAAAATTCCAAAGTCAGCTCCACAAGTTCAACATGTATGTGCCATGCTATAAGCTCCTGAGCATACCTACTGCTTCTGTTACACATGGGGAGGGTTAAAATCCAGACATCTGCTCTGTGAGACCACTAATAAGCAACCTTTAAACAACTGTACTAACTCAACAGACAATCATCAAAATTGTTCATATCAAGTTGTTCTAAGCAAGTAATCAGAAGGAAAACAATTTTCCTTAACGGTGCTCAGCACAAAGAAATCATAGGCCATGACCCAGGTTTGGAACCTAGGGAACTTCAACTGCCGTAAGCGTTGAAAAACCATGCTTGACTCATGAACAGCATAAAAATAATACAACCCAGACATCCAATGGGAGACTAGGGACCTCCAGGTCCGGAGACTAGGGACCGTCAACTGTCTTATGGGTTGAAGTAACATGCTTGTCTTTTCATGTACACATGGCAGGTCCAAATCCAAGCATCGTCTCTGAGAGACCACTATTAATCAACATTTAACCAACAGTTGTAACTCAACAACCAATCATCAAATTGCTGCATCTAAAGAGGGAGTTGAAGGGCATGCAGTAAGATGAGATCGTTTGTTGGACTGAAATTTGATTGAACACGTATTCATAATCTTAAACTTGGGGATGAAAGTCGCATCATCCGCTCAGCATAATGAAATCATAGCCCGTGGCTCCAGGTCCGGAGACTAGCGACCTTCAATTGACTTAAGAGTTGAAAAAAATGCTTGTCTCATGCACAGCATAAAAAAATAATACAATACAATACAATACAATACAATACAAAGTACTTTAGCATCTAGTATGCTAAGGGGAATTAGCTCAAGTGGTAGAGCGCTCGCTTAGCATGCGAGAGGTAGCGGGATCGATGCCCGCATTCTCCAGTGTCTCCACACTAGCGGAGACTGAGGCCTGACTATTTTTTTTAGGCCTGAGTCGCTTATAGCGCTCCGCCATAGCAACAACAAAATTCGAGCAGTTCAGAAGCAACAAGTTTCTTGCACACATTGAAAACCTTTTGGAGTGGCCCGTACGCTTTTCTCAGATCCTCCATCTGTTAAGGAACATCACCTAGTCCAGTGTTTTCACAAGGGAATAAAAATCCCACCAACGTTAATATAAGTCCTCTATGAACTAGCCTAGAAGTAATTGACCTTTCCTGCTGGTGGTTCTGATCATGTTGTCTAGAATCCCACATACAGTCATTGAATAACCCCTCAGCATAAGGATCCAATGTACTTTAGATAGATGTCATGAACACAAATTTTTAAAACCACCTCCTCATATTTTGACACACTGTCATTAAAATTCCAAAGTCAGCTCCACAAGTTCAACATGTATGTGCCATGCTATAAGCTCCTGAGCATACCTACTGCTTCTGTTACACATGGGGAGGGTTAAAATCCAGACATCTGCTCTGTGAGACCACTAATAAGCAACCTTTAAACAACTGTACTAACTCAACAGACAATCATCAAAATTGTTCATATCAAGTTGTTCTAAGCAAGTAATCAGAAGGAAAACAATTTTCCTTAACGGTGCTCAGCACAAAGAAATCATAGGCCATGACCCAGGTTTGGAACCTAGGGAACTTCAACTGCCGTAAGCGTTGAAAAACCATGCTTGACTCATGAACAGCATAAAAATAATACAACCCAGACATCCAATGGGAGACTAGGGACCTCCAGGTCCGGAGACTAGGGACCGTCAACTGTCTTATGGGTTGAAGTAACATGCTTGTCTTTTCATGTACACATGGCAGGTCCAAATCCAAGCATCGTCTCTGAGAGACCACTATTAATCAACATTTAACCAACAGTTGTAACTCAACAACCAATCATCAAATTGCTGCATCTAAAGAGGGAGTTGAAGGGCATGCAGTAACTGCAACAACAGTTCAGAAGCAACAAGTTTCTTGCACACATTGAAAACCTTTTGGAGTGGCCCGTACGGGGATTGAACCCGCGACCTTGGCGTTATTAGCACCACGCTCTAACCAGCTGAGCTAACCGGCCAAGACAGTAAACGTCTGGCTTTTCTCAGATCCTCCATCTGTTAAGGAACATCACCTAGTCCAGTGTTTTAATTTTTTAATTTTTTTAATTTATTTTTAATTTTATAGAACTTTATTAATCCCAGAGGGAAATTGCTCAAATTTCGCATATCCCAATTAGGAAACTGGGATCAGAGCGCAGGGGCTGCCAGCTTATGGAGCAGCGCCCCTGGAGCAGATAGGGTTAAGGGCCTTGCTCAAGGGCTCAACAGTGGCAACTTGGCGATGCTGGGGTTCGAACCCCTGACCTTCCGATCAGTAACCCAGTAACCCACAGCCTTAACTGACTGAGCCACCACTGCCCCCTTTCACAAGGGAATAAAAATCCCACCAACGTTAATATAAGTCCTCTATGAACTAGCCTAGAAGTAATTGACCTTTCCTGCTGGTGGTTCTGATCATGTTGTCTAGAATCCCACATACAGTCATTGAATAACCCCTCAGCATAAGGATCCAATGTACTTTAGATAGATGTCATGAACACAAATTTTTAAAACCACCTCCTCATATTTTGACACACTGTCATTAAAATTCCAAAGTCAGCTCCACAAGTTCAACATGTATGTGCCATGCTATAAGCTCCTGAGCATACCTACTGCTTCTGTTACACATGGGGAGGGTTAAAATCCAGACATCTGCTCTGTGAGACCACTAATAAGCAACCTTTAAACAACTGTACTAACTCAACAGACAATCATCAAAATTGTTCATATCAAGTTGTTCTAAGCAAGTAATCAGAAGGAAAACAATTTTCCTTAACGGTGCTCAGCACAAAGAAATCATAGGCCATGACCCAGGTTTGGAACCTAGGGAACTTCAACTGCCGTAAGCGTTGAAAAACCATGCTTGACTCATGAACAGCATAAAAATAATACAACCCAGACATCCAATGGGAGACTAGGGACCTCCAGGTCCGGAGACTAGGGACCGTCAACTGTCTTATGGGTTGAAGTAACATGCTTGTCTTTTCATGTACACATGGCAGGTCCAAATCCAAGCATCGTCTCTGAGAGACCACTATTAATCAACATTTAACCAACAGTTGTAACTCAACAACCAATCATCAAATTGCTGCATCTAAAGAGGGAGTTGAAGGGCATGCAGTAAGATGAGATCGTTTGTTGGACTGAAATTTGTTTGAACACGTATTCATAATCTTAAACTTGGGGATGAAAGTCGCATCATCCGCTCAGCATAATGAAATCATAGCCCGTGGCTCCAGGTCCGGAGACTAGCGACCTTCAATTGACTTAAGAGTTGAAAAAAATGCTTGTCTCATGCACAGCATAAAAAAATAATACAATACAATACAATACAATACAATACAAAGTACTTTAGCATCTAGTATGCTAAGGGGAATTAGCTCAAGTGGTAGAGCGCTCGCTTAGCATGCGAGAGGTAGCGGGATCGATGCCCGCATTCTCCAGTGTCTCCACACTAGCGGAGACTGAGGCCTGACTATTTTTTTTAGGCCTGAGTCGCTTATAGCGCTCCGCCATAGCAACAACAAAATTCGAGCAGTTCAGAAGCAACAAGTTTCTTGCACACATTGAAAACCTTTTGGAGTGGCCCGTACGCTTTTCTCAGATCCTCCATCTGTTAAGGAACATCACCTAGTCCAGTGTTTTCACAAGGGAATAAAAATCCCACCAACGTTAATATAAGTCCTCTATGAACTAGCCTAGAAGTAATTGACCTTTCCTGCTGGTGGTTCTGATCATGTTGTCTAGAATCCCACATACAGTCATTGAATAACCCCTCAGCATAAGGATCCAATGTACTTTAGATAGATGTCATGAACACAAATTTTTAAAACCACCTCCTCATATTTTGACACACTGTCATTAAAATTCCAAAGTCAGCTCCACAAGTTCAACATGTATGTGCCATGCTATAAGCTCCTGAGCATACCTACTGCTTCTGTTACACATGGGGAGGGTTAAAATCCAGACATCTGCTCTGTGAGACCACTAATAAGCAACCTTTAAACAACTGTACTAACTCAACAGACAATCATCAAAATTGTTCATATCAAGTTGTTCTAAGCAAGTAATCAGAAGGAAAACAATTTTCCTTAACGGTGCTCAGCACAAAGAAATCATAGGCCATGACCCAGGTTTGGAACCTAGGGAACTTCAACTGCCGTAAGCGTTGAAAAACCATGCTTGACTCATGAACAGCATAAAAATAATACAACCCAGACATCCAATGGGAGACTAGGGACCTCCAGGTCCGGAGACTAGGGACCGTCAACTGTCTTATGGGTTGAAGTAACATGCTTGTCTTTTCATGTACACATGGCAGGTCCAAATCCAAGCATCGTCTCTGAGAGACCACTATTAATCAACATTTAACCAACAGTTGTAACTCAACAACCAATCATCAAATTGCTGCATCTAAAGAGGGAGTTGAAGGGCATGCAGTAAGATGAGATCGTTTGTTGGACTGAAATTTGATTGAACACGTATTCATAATCTTAAACTTGGGGATGAAAGTCGCATCATCCGCTCAGTTGAAGGGCATGCAGTAAGATGAGATCGTTTGTTGGACTGAAATTTGATTGAACACGTATTCATAATCTTAAACTTGGGGATGAAAGTCGCATCATCCGCTCAGCATAATGAAATCATAGCCCGTGGCTCCAGGTCCGGAGACTAGCGACCTTCAATTGACTTAAGAGTTGAAAAAAATGCTTGTCTCATGCACAGCATAAAAAAATAATACAACTTTAGCATCTAGTATGCTAAGGGGAATTAGCTCAAGTGGTAGAGCGCTCGCTTAGCATGCGAGAGGTAGCTGGATCGATGCCCGCATTCTCCAGTGTCTCCACACTAGCGGAGACTGAGGCCTGACTATTTTTTTTAGGCCTGAGTCGCTTATAGCAACAACAAAATTCGAGCAGTTCAGAAGCAACAAGTTTCTTGCAAACATTGAAAACCTTTTGGAGTGGCCCGTACGGGGATTGAACCCGCGACCTTGGCGTTATTAGCACCACGCTCTAACCAGCTGAGCTAACCGGCCAAGACAGTAAACGTCTGGCTTTTCTCAGATCCTCCATCTGTTAAGGAACATCACCTAGTCCAGTGTTTTCACAAGGGAATAAAAATCCCACCAACGTTAATATAAGTCCTCTATGAACTAGCCTAGAAGTAATTGACCTTTCCTGCTGGTGGTTCTGATCATGTTGTCTAGAATCCCACGTACAGTCATTGAATAACCCCTCAGCATAAAGATCCAATGTACTTTAGATAGATGTCATGAACACAAATTTTTAAAACCACCTCCTCATATTTTGACACACTGTCATTAAAATTCCAAAGTCAGCTCCACAAGTTCAACATGTATGTGCCATGCTATAAGCTCCTGAGCATACCTACTGCTTCTGTTACACATGGGGAGGGTTAAAATCCAGACATCTGCTCTGTGAGACCACTAATAAGCAACCTTTAAACAACTGTACTAACTCAACAGACAATCATCAAAATTGTTCATATCAAGTTGTTCTAAGCAAGTAATCAGAAGGAAAACAATTTTCCTTAACGGTGCTCAGCACAAAGAAATCATAGGCCATGACCCAGGTTTGGAACCTAGGGAACTTCAACTGCCGTAAGCGTTGAAAAACCATGCTTGACTCATGAACAGCATAAAAATAATACAACCCAGACATCCAATGGGAGACTAGGGACCTCCAGGTCCGGAGACTAGGGACCGTCAACTGTCTTATGGGTTGAAGTAACATGCTTGTCTTTTCATGTACACATGGCAGGTCCAAATCCAAGCATCGTCTCTGAGAGACCACTATTAATCAACATTTAACCAACAGTTGTAACTCAACAACCAATCATCAAATTGCTGCATCTAAAGAGGGAGTTGAAGGGCATGCAGTAAGATGAGATCGTTTGTTGGACTGAAATTTGATTGAACACGTATTCATAATCTTAAACTAGGGGATGAAAGTCGCATCATCCGCTCAGCATAATGAAATCATAGCCCGTGGCCCCAGGTCCGGAGACTAGCGACCTTCAATTGACTTAAGAGTTGAAAAAATGCTTGTCTCATGCACAGCATAAAAAAATAATACAACTTTAGCATCTAGTATGCTAAGGGGAATTAGCTCAAGTGGTAGAGCGCTCGCTTAGCATGCGAGAGGTAGCGGGATCGATGCCCGCATTCTCCAGTGTCTCCACACTAGCGGAGACTGAGGCCTGACTATTTTTTTTAAGCCTGAGTCGCTTATAGCTCTCCGCCATAGCAACAACAAAATTCGAGCAGTTCAGAAGCAACAAGTTTCTTGCACACATTGAAAACCTTTTGGAGTGGCCCGTACGGGGATTGAACCCGCGACCTTGGCGTTATTAGCACCACGCTCTAACCAGCTGAGCTAACCGGCCAAGACAGTAAATGTCTGGCTTTTCTCAGATCCTCCATCTGTTAAGGAACATCACCTAGTCCAGTGTTTTCACAAGGGAATAAAAATCCCACCAACGTTAATATAAGTCCTCTATGAACTAGCCTAGAAGTAATTGACCTTTCCTGCTGGTGGTTCTGATCATGTTGTCTAGAATCCCACATACAGTCATTGAATAACCCCTCAGCATAAGGATCCAATGTACTTTAGATAGATGTCATGAACACAAATTTTTAAAACCACGTCCTCATATTTTGACACACTGTCATTAAAATTCCAAAGTCAGCTCCACAAGTTCAACATGTATGTGCCATGCTATAAGCTCCTGAGCATACCTACTGCTTCTGTTACACATGGGGAGGGTTAAAATCCAGACATCTGCTCTGTGAGACCACTAATAAGCAACCTTTAAACAACTGTACTAACTCAACAGACAATCATCAAAATTGTTCATATCAAGTTGTTCTAAGCAAGTAATCAGAAGGAAAACAATTTTCCTTAACGGTGCTCAGCACAAAGAAATCATAGGCCATGACCCAGGTTTGGAACCTAGGGAACTTCAACTGCCGTAAGCGTTGAAAAACCATGCTTGACTCATGAACAGCATAAAAATAATACAACCCAGACATCCAATGGGAGACTAGGGACCTCCAGGTCCGGAGACTAGGGACCGTCAACTGTCTTATGGGTTGAAGTAACATGCTTGTCTTTTCATGTACACATGGCAGGTCCAAATCCAAGCATCGTCTCTGAGAGACCACTATTAATCAACATTTAACCAACAGTTGTAACTCAACAACCAATCATCAAATTGCTGCATCTAAAGAGGGAGTTGAAGGGCATGCAGTAACTGCAACAACAGTTCAGAAGCAACAAGTTTCTTGCACACATTGAAAACCTTTTGGAGTGGCCCGTACGGGGATTGAACCCGCGACCTTGGCGTTATTAGCACCACGCTCTAACCAGCTGAGCTAACCGGCCAAGACAGTAAACGTCTGGCTTTTCTCAGATCCTCCATCTGTTAAGGAACATCACCTAGTCCAGTGTTTTCACAAGGGAATAAAAATCCCACCAACGTTAATATAAGTCCTCTATGAACTAGCCTAGAAGTAATTGACCTTTCCTGCTGGTGGTTCTGATCATGTTGTCTAGAATCCCACATACAGTCATTGAATAACCCCTCAGCATAAGGATCCAATGTACTTTAGATAGATGTCATGAACACAAATTTTTAAAACCACCTCCTCATATTTTGACACACTGTCATTAAAATTCCAAAGTCAGCTCCACAAGTTCAACATGTATGTGCCATGCTATAAGCTCCTGAGCATACCTACTGCTTCTGTTACACATGGGGAGGGTTAAAATCCAGACATCTGCTCTGTGAGACCACTAATAAGCAACCTTTAAACAACTGTACTAACTCAACAGACAATCATCAAAATTGTTCATATCAAGTTGTTCTAAGCAAGTAATCAGAAGGAAAACAATTTTCCTTAACGGTGCTCAGCACAAAGAAATCATAGGCCATGACCCAGGTTTGGAACCTAGGGAACTTCAACTGCCGTAAGCGTTGAAAAACCATGCTTGACTCATGAACAGCATAAAAATAATACAACCCAGACATCCAATGGGAGACTAGGGACCTCCAGGTCCGGAGACTAGGGACCGTCAACTGTCTTATGGGTTGAAGTAACATGCTTGTCTTTTCATGTACACATGGCAGGTCCAAATCCAAGCATCGTCTCTGAGAGACCACTATTAATCAACATTTAACCAACAGTTGTAACTCAACAACCAATCATCAAATTGCTGCATCTAAAGAGGGAGTTGAAGGGCATGCAGTAAGATGAGATCGTTTGTTGGACTGAAATTTGATTGAACACGTATTCATAATCTTAAACTTGGGGATGAAAGTCGCATCATCCGCTCAGCATAATGAAATCATAGCCCGTGGCTCCAGGTCCGGAGACTAGCGACCTTCAATTGACTTAAGAGTTGAAAAAAATGCTTGTCTCATGCACAGCATAAAAAAATAATACAATACAATACAATACAATACAATACAAAGTACTTTAGCATCTAGTATGCTAAGGGGAATTAGCTCAAGTGGTAGAGCGCTCGCTTAGCATGCGAGAGGTAGCGGGATCGATGCCCGCATTCTCCAGTGTCTCCACACTAGCGGAGACTGAGGCCTGACTATTTTTTTTAGGCCTGAGTCGCTTATAGCGCTCCGCCATAGCAACAACAAAATTCGAGCAGTTCAGAAGCAACAAGTTTCTTGCACACATTGAAAACCTTTTGGAGTGGCCCGTACGCTTTTCTCAGATCCTCCATCTGTTAAGGAACATCACCTAGTCCAGTGTTTTCACAAGGGAATAAAAATCCCACCAACGTTAATATAAGTCCTCTATGAACTAGCCTAGAAGTAATTGACCTTTCCTGCTGGTGGTTCTGATCATGTTGTCTAGAATCCCACGTACAGTCATTGAATAACCCCTCAGCATAAGGATCCAATGTACTTTAGATAGATGTCATGAACACAAATTTTTAAAACCACCTCCTCATATTTTGACACACTGTCATTAAAATTCCAAAGTCAGCTCCACAAGTTCAACATGTATGTGCCATGCTATAAGCTCCTGAGCATACCTACTGCTTCTGTTACACATGGGGAGGGTTAAAATCCAGACATCTGCTCTGTGAGACCACTAATAAGCAACCTTTAAACAACTGTACTAACTCAACAGACAATCATCAAAATTGTTCATATCAAGTTGTTCTAAGCAAGTAATCAGAAGGAAAACAATTTTCCTTAACGGTGCTCAGCACAAAGAAATCATAGGCCATGACCCAGGTTTGGAACCTAGGGAACTTCAACTGCCGTAAGCGTTGAAAAACCATGCTTGACTCATGAACAGCATAAAAATAATACAACCCAGACATCCAATGGGAGACTAGGGACCTCCAGGTCCGGAGACTAGGGACCGTCAACTGTCTTATGGGTTGAAGTAACATGCTTGTCTTTTCATGTACACATGGCAGGTCCAAATCCAAGCATCGTCTCTGAGAGACCACTATTAATCAACATTTAACCAACAGTTGTAACTCAACAACCAATCATCAAATTGCTGCATCTAAAGAGGGAGTTGAAGGGCATGCAGTAAGATGAGATCGTTTGTTGGACTGAAATTTGATTGAACACGTATTCATAATCTTAAACTTGGGGATGAAAGTCGCATCATCCGCTCAGCATAATGAAATCATAGCCCGTGGCCCCAGGTCCGGAGACTAGCGACCTTCAATTGACTTAAGAGTTGAAAAAATGCTTGTCTCATGCACAGCATAAAAAATAATACAACTTTAGCATCTAGTATGCTAAGGGGAATTAGCTCAAGTGGTAGAGCGCTCGCTTAGCATGCGAGAGGTAGCGGGATCGATGCCCGCATTCTCCAGTGTCTCCACACTAGCGGAGACTGAGGCCTGACTATTTTTTTTAGGCCTGAGTCGCTTATAGCGCTCCGCCATAGCAACAACAAAATTCGAGCAGTTCAGAAGCAACAAGTTTCTTGCACACATTGAAAACCTTTTGGAGTGGCCCGTACGGGGATTGAACCCGCAACCTTGGCGTTATTAGCACCACGCTCTAACCAGCTGAGCTAACCGGCCAAGACAGTAAACGACTGGCTTTTCTCAGATCCTCCATCTGTTAAGGAACATCACCTAGTCCAGTGTTTTCACAAGGGAATAAAAATCCCACCAACGTTAATATAAGTCCTCTATGAACTAGCCTAGAAGTAATTGACCTTACCTGCTGGTGGTTCTGATCATGTTGTCTAGAATCCCACGTACAGTCATTGAATAACCCCTCAGCATAAGGATCCAATGTACTTTAGATAGATGTCATGAACACAAATTTTTAAAACCACCTCCTCATATTTTGACACACTGTCATTAAAATTCCAAAGTCAGCTCCACAAGTTCAACATGTATGTGCCATGCTATAAGCTCCTGAGCATACCTACTGCTTCTGTTACACATGGGGAGGGTTAAAATCCAGACATCTGCTCTGTGAGACCACTAATAAGCAACCTTTAAACAACTGTACTAACTCAACAGACAATCATCAAAATTGTTCATATCAAGTTGTTCTAAGCAAGTAATCAGAAGGAAAACAATTTTCCTTAACGGTGCTCAGCACAAAGAAATCATAGGCCATGACCCAGGTTTGGAACCTAGGGAACTTCAACTGCCGTAAGCGTTGAAAAACCATGCTTGACTCATGAACAGCATAAAAATAATACAACCCAGACATCCAATGGGAGACTAGGGACCTCCAGGTCCGGAGACTAGGGACCGTCAACTGTCTTATGGGTTGAAGTAACATGCTTGTCTTTTCATGTACACATGGCAGGTCCAAATCCAAGCATCGTCTCTGAGAGACCACTATTAATCAACATTTAACCAACAGTTGTAACTCAACAACCAATCATCAAATTGCTGCATCTAAAGAGGGAGTTGAAGGGCATGCAGTAAGATGAGATCGTTTGTTGGACTGAAATTTGATTGAACACGTATTCATAATCTTAAACTTGGGGATGAAAGTCGCATCATCCGCTCAGCATAATGAAATCATAGCCCGTGGCTCCAGGTCCGGAGACTAGCGACCTTCAATTGACTTAAGAGTTGAAAAAATGCTTGTCTCATGCACAGCATAAAAAAATAATACAACTTTAGCATCTAGTATGCTAAGGGGAATTAGCTCAAGTGGTAGAGCGCTCGCTTAGCATGCGAGAGGTAGCGGGATCGATGCCTGCATTCTCCAGTGTCTCCACACTAGTGGAGACTGAGGCCTGACTATTTTTTTTAGGCCTGAGTCGCTTATAGCAACAACAAAATTCGAGCAGTTCAGAAGCAACAAGTTTCTTGCAAACATTGAAAACCTTTTGGAGTGGCCCGTACGGGGATTGAACCCGCGACCTTGGCGTTATTAGCACCACGCTCTAACCAGCTGAGCTAACCGGCCAAGACAGTAAACGTCTGGCTTTTCTCAGATCCTCCATCTGTTAAGGAACATCACCTAGTCCAGTGTTTTCACAAGGGAATAAAAATCCCACCAACGTTAATATAAGTCCTCTATGAACTAGCCTAGAAGTAATTGACCTTTCCTGCTGGTGGTTCTGATCATGTTGTCTAGAATCCCACGTACAGTCATTGAATAACCCCTCAGCATAAAGATCCAATGTACTTTAGATAGATGTCATGAACACAAATTTTTAAAACCACCTCCTCATATTTTGACACACTGTCATTAAAATTCCAAAGTCAGCTCCACAAGTTCAACATGTATGTGCCATGCTATAAGCTCCTGAGCATACCTACTGCTTCTGTTACACATGGGGAGGGTTAAAATCCAGACATCTGCTCTGTGAGACCACTAATAAGCAACCTTTAAACAACTGTACTAACTCAACAGACAATCATCAAAATTGTTCATATCAAGTTGTTCTAAGCAAGTAATCAGAAGGAAAACAATTTTCCTTAACGGTGCTCAGCACAAAGAAATCATAGGCCATGACCCAGGTTTGGAACCTAGGGAACTTCAACTGCCGTAAGCGTTGAAAAACCATGCTTGACTCATGAACAGCATAAAAATAATACAACCCAGACATCCAATGGGAGACTAGGGACCTCCAGGTCCGGAGACTAGGGACCGTCAACTGTCTTATGGGTTGAAGTAACATGCTTGTCTTTTCATGTACACATGGCAGGTCCAAATCCAAGCATCGTCTCTGAGAGACCACTATTAATCAACATTTAACCAACAGTTGTAACTCAACAACCAATCATCAAATTGCTGCATCTAAAGAGGGAGTTGAAGGGCATGCAGTAAGATGAGATCGTTTGTTGGACTGAAATTTGATTGAACACGTATTCATAATCTTAAACTAGGGGATGAAAGTCGCATCATCCGCTCAGCATAATGAAATCATAGCCCGTGGCCCCAGGTCCGGAGACTAGCGACCTTCAATTGACTTAAGAGTTGAAAAAATGCTTGTCTCATGCACAGCATAAAAAAATAATACAACTTTAGCATCTAGTATGCTAAGGGGAATTAGCTCAAGTGGTAGAGCGCTCGCTTAGCATGCGAGAGGTAGCGGGATCGATGCCCGCATTCTCCAGTGTCTCCACACTAGCGGAGACTGAGGCCTGACTATTTTTTTTAAGCCTGAGTCGCTTATAGCTCTCCGCCATAGCAACAACAAAATTCGAGCAGTTCAGAAGCAACAAGTTTCTTGCACACATTGAAAACCTTTTGGAGTGGCCCGTACGGGGATTGAACCCACAACCTTGGCGTTATTAGCACCACGCTCTAACCAGCTGAGCTAACCGGCCAAGACAGTAAATGACTGGCTTTTCTCAGATCCTCCATCTGTTAAGGAACATCACCTAGTCCAGTGTTTTCACAAGGGAATAAAAATCCCACCAACGTTAATATAAGTCCTCTATGAACTAGCCTAGAAGTAATTGACCTTACCTGCTGGTGGTTCTGATCATGTTGTCTAGAATCCCACGTACAGTCATTGAATAACCCCTCAGCATAAGGATCCAATGTACTTTAGATAGATGTCATGAACACAAATTTTTAAAACCAAATCCTCATATTTTGACACACTGTCATTAAAATTCCAAAGTCAGCTCCACAAGTTCAACATGTATGTGCCATGCTATAAGCTCCTGAGCATACCTACTGCTTCTGTTACACATGGGGAGGGTTAAAATCCAGACATCTGCTCTGTGAGACCACTAATAAGCAACCTTTAAACAACTGTACTAACTCAACAGACAATCATCAAAATTGTTCATATCAAGTTGTTCTAAGCAAGTAATCAGAAGGAAAACAATTTTCCTTAACGGTGCTCAGCACAAAGAAATCATAGGCCATGACCCAGGTTTGGAACCTAGGGAACTTCAACTGCCGTAAGCGTTGAAAAACCATGCTTGACTCATGAACAGCATAAAAATAATACAACCCAGACATCCAATGGGAGACTAGGGACCTCCAGGTCCGGAGACTAGGGACCGTCAACTGTCTTATGGGTTGAAGTAACATGCTTGTCTTTTCATGTACACATGGCAGGTCCAAATCCAAGCATCGTCTCTGAGAGACCACTATTAATCAACATTTAACCAACAGTTGTAACTCAACAACCAATCATCAAATTGCTGCATCTAAAGAGGGAGTTGAAGGGCATGCAGTAAGATGAGATCGTTTGTTGGACTGAAATTTGATTGAACACGTATTCATAATCTTAAACTTGGGGATGAAAGTCGCATCATCCGCTCAGCATAATGAAATCATAGCCCGTGGCTCCAGGTCCGGAGACTAGCGACCTTCAATTGACTTAAGAGTTGAAAAAATGCTTGTCTCATGCACAGCATAAAAAAATAATACAACTTTAGCATCTAGTATGCTAAGGGGAATTAGCTCAAGTGGTAGAGCGCTCGCTTAGCATGCGAGAGGTAGCGGGATCGATGCCTGCATTCTCCAGTGTCTCCACACTAGCGGAGACTGAGGCCTGACTATTTTTTTTAGGCCTGAGTCGCTTATAGCAACAACAATATTCGAGCAGTTCAGAAGCAACAAGTTTCTTGCAAACATTGAAAACCTTTTGGAGTGGCCCATACGGGGATTGAACCCGCGACCTTGGCGTTATTAGCACCACGCTCTAACCAGCTGAGCTAACCGGCCAAGACAGTAAACGTCTGGCTTTTCTCAGATCCTCCATCTGTTAAGGAACATCACCTAGTCCAGTGTTTTCACAAGGGAATAAAAATCCCACCAACGTTAATATAAGTCCTCTATGAACTAGCCTAGAAGTAATTGACCTTTCCTGCTGGTGGTTCTGATCATGTTGTCTAGAATCCCACGTACAGTCATTGAATAACCCCTCAGCATAAGGATCCAATGTACTTTAGATAGATGTCATGAACACAAATTTTTAAAACCACCTCCTCATATTTTGACACACTGTCATTAAAATTCCAAAGTCAGCTCCACAAGTTCAACATGTATGTGCCATGCTATAAGCTCCTGAGCATATCTACTGCTTCTGTTACACATGGGGAGGGTTAAAATCCAGACATCTGCTCTGTGAGACCACTAATAAGCAACCTTTAAACAACTGTACTAACTCAACAGACAATCATCAAAATTGTTCATATCAAGTTGTTCTAAGCAAGTAATCAGAAGGAAAACAATTTTCCTTAACGGTGCTCAGCACAAAGAAATCATAGGCCATGACCCAGGTATGGAACCTAGGGAACTTCAACTGCCGTAAGCGTTGAAAAACCATGCTTGACTCATGAACAGCATAAAAATAATACAACCCAGACATCCAATGGGAGACTAGGGACCTCCAGGTCCGGAGACTAGGGACCGTCAACTGTCTTATGGGTTGAAGTAACATGCTTGTCTTTTCATGTACACATGGCAGGTCCAAATCCAAGCATCGTCTCTGAGAGACCACTATTAATCAACATTTAACCAACAGTTGTAACTCAACAACCAATCATCAAATTGCTGCATCTAAAGAGGGAGTTGAAGGGCATTCCGTAAGATGAGATCGTTTGTTGGACTGAAATTTGATTGAACACGTATTCATAATCTTAAACTTGGGGATGAAAGTCGCATCATCCGCTCAGCATAATGAAATCATAGCCCGTGGCTCCAGGTCCGGAGACTAGCGACCTTCAATTGACTTAAGAGTTGAAAAAATGCTTGTCTCATGCACAGCATAAAAAAATAATACAACTTTAGCATCTAGTATGCTAAGGGGAATTAGCTCAAGTGGTAGAGCGCTCGCTTAGCATGCGAGAGGTAGCGGGATCGATGCCCGCATTCTCCAGTGTCTCCACACTAGCGGAGACTGAGGCCTGACTATTTTTTTTAGGCCTGAGTCGCTTATAGCTCTCCGCCATAGCAACAACAAAATTCGAGCAGTTCAGAAGCAACAAGTTTCTTGCACACATTGAAAACCTTTTGGAGTGGCCCGTACGGGGATTGAACCCGCGACCTTGGCGTTATTAGCACCACGCTCTAACCAGCTGAGCTAACCGGCCAAGACAGTAAACGACTGGCTTTTCTCAGATCCTCCATCTGTTAAGGAACATCACCTAGTCCAGTGTTTTCACAAGGGAATAAAAATCCCACCAACGTTAATATAAGTCCTCTATGAACTAGCCTAGAAGTAATTGACCTTACCTGCTGGTGGTTCTGATCATGTTGTCTAGAATCCCACGTACAGTCATTGAATAACCCCTCAGCATAAGGATCCAATGTACTTTAGATAGATGTCATGAACACAAATTTTTAAAACCACCTCCTCATATTTTGACACACTGTCATTAAAATTCCAAAGTCAGCTCCACAAGTTCAACATGTATGTGCCATGCTATAAGCTCCTGAGCATACCTACTGCTTCTGTTACACATGGGGAGGGTTAAAATCCAGACATCTGCTCTGTGAGACCACTAATAAGCAACCTTTAAACAACTGTACTAACTCAACAGACAATCATCAAAATTGTTCATATCAAGTTGTTCTAAGCAAGTAATCAGAAGGAAAACAATTTTCCTTAACGGTGCTCAGCACAAAGAAATCATAGGCCATGACCCAGGTTTGGAACCTAGGGAACTTCAACTGCCGTAAGCGTTGAAAAACCATGCTTGACTCATGAACAGCATAAAAATAATACAACCCAGACATCCAATGGGAGACTAGGGACCTCCAGGTCCGGAGACTAGGGACCGTCAACTGTCTTATGGGTTGAAGTAACATGCTTGTCTTTTCATGTACACATGGCAGGTCCAAATCCAAGCATCGTCTCTGAGAGACCACTATTAATCAACATTTAACCAACAGTTGTAACTCAACAACCAATCATCAAATTGCTGCATCTAAAGAGGGAGTTGAAGGGCATGCAGTAAGATGAGATCGTTTGTTGGACTGAAATTTGATTGAACACGTATTCATAATCTTAAACTTGGGGATGAAAGAAGAAGAAGAAGAATATTCAATTATTGTCACATGTACTTTTTACAGTACAGCGAAATTTCTTCTTCGCATATCCCAATTAGGAAACTGGGGTCAGAGCGCAGGGTCAGCCAGCTTACAGCACCCCTGGAGCAGATAGGGTTAAGGGCCTTGCTCAAGGGCTCAACAGTGGCAACTTGCCGATGCTGGGGTTCGAACCCCCGACCTTCCGATCAGTAACCCAGAAACCCACAGCCTTAACCGATTGAGCCACCACTGCCCTAGTCGCATCACTGCGAAAGTCGCATCATCCGCTCAGCATAATGAAATCATAGCCCGTGGCTCCAGGTCCGGAGACTAGCGACCTTCAATTGACTTAAGAGTTGAAAAAAATGCTTGTCTCATGCACAGCATAAAAAAATAATACAACTTTAGCATCTAGTATGCTAAGGGGAATTAGCTCAAGTGGTAGAGCGCTCGCTTAGCATGCGAGAGGTAGCGGGATCGATGCCCGCATTCTCCAGTGTCTCCACACTAGCGGAGACTGAGGCCTGACTATTTTTTTTAGGCCTGAGTCGCTTATAGCTCTCCGCCATAGCAACAACAAAATTCGAGCAGTTCAGAAGCAACAAGTTTCTTGCACACATTGTCATTAAAATTCCAAAGTCAGCTCCACAAGTTCAACATGTATGTGCCATGCTATAAGCTCCTGAGCATACCTACTGCTTCTGTTACACATGGGGAGGGTTAAAATCCAGACATCTGCTCTGTGAGACCACTAATAAGCAACCTTTAAACAACTGTACTAACTCAACAGACAATCATCAAAATTGTTCATATCAAGTTGTTCTAAGCAAGTAATCAGAAGGAAAACAATTTTCCTTAACGGTGCTCAGCACAAAGAAATCATAGGCCATGACCCAGGTTTGGAACCTAGGGAACTTCAACTGCCGTAAGCGTTGAAAAACCATGCTTGACTCATGAACAGCATAAAAATAATACAACCCAGACATCCAATGGGAGACTAGGGACCTCCAGGTCCGGAGACTAGGGACCGTCAACTGTCTTATGGGTTGAAGTAACATGCTTGTCTTTTCATGTACACATGGCAGGTCCAAATCCAAGCATCGTCTCTGAGAGACCACTATTAATCAACATTTAACCAACAGTTGTAACTCAACAACCAATCATCAAATTGCTGCATCTAAAGAGGGAGTTGAAGGGCATGCAGTAAGATGAGATCGTTTGTTGGACTGAAATTTGATTGAACACGTATTCATAATCTTAAACTTGTGGATGAAAGTCGCATCATCCGCTCAGCATAATGAAATCATAGCCCGTGGCTCCAGGTCCGGAGACTAGCGACCTTCAATTGACTTAAGAGTTGAAAAAATGCTTGTCTCATGCACAGCATTAAAAAATAATACAACTTTAGCATCCAGTATGCTAAGGGGAATTAGCTCAAGTGGTAGAGCGCTCGCTTAGCATGCGAGAGGTAGCAGGATCGATGCCCGCATTCTCCAGTGTCTCCACACTAGCGGAGACTGAGGCCTGACTGTTTTTTTTAAGCCTGAGTCGCTTATAGCTCTCCGCCATAGCAACAACAAAATTCGAGCAGTTCAGAAGCAACAAGTTTCTTGCACACATTGAAAACCTTTTGGAGTGGCCCGTACGGGGATTGAACCCGCGACCTTGGCGTTATTAGCACCACGCTCTAACCAGCTGAGCTAACCGGCCAAGACAGTAAACGACTGGCTTTTCTCAGATCCTCCATCTGTTAAGGAACATCACCTAGTCCAGTGTTTTCACAAGGGAATAAAAATCCCACCAACGTTAATATAAGTCCTCTATGAACTAGCCTAGAAGTAATTGACCTTACCTGCTGGTGGTTCTGATCATGTTGTCTAGAATCCCACGTACAGTCATTGAATAACCCCTCAGCATAAGGATCCAATGTACTTTAGATAGATGTCATGAACACAAATTTTTAAAACCACCTCCTCATATTTTGACACACTGTCATTAAAATTCCAAAGTCAGCTCCACAAGTTCAACATGTATGTGCCATGCTATAAGCTCCTGAGCATACCTACTGCTTCTGTTACACATGGGGAGGGTTAAAATCCAGACATCTGCTCTGTGAGACCACTAATAAGCAACCTTTAAACAACTGTACTAACTCAACAGACAATCATCAAAATTGTTCATATCAAGTTGTTCTAAGCAAGTAATCAGAAGGAAAACAATTTTCCTTAACGGTGCTCAGCACAAAGAAATCATAGGCCATGACCCAGGTTTGGAACCTAGGGAACTTCAACTGCCGTAAGCGTTGAAAAACCATGCTTGACTCATGAACAGCATAAAAATAATACAACCCAGACATCCAATGGGAGACTAGGGACCTCCAGGTCCGGAGACTAGGGACCGTCAACTGTCTTATGGGTTGAAGTAACATGCTTGTCTTTTCATGTACACATGGCAGGTCCAAATCCAAGCATCGTCTCTGAGAGACCACTATTAATCAACATTTAACCAACAGTTGTAACTCAACAACCAATCATCAAATTGCTGCATCTAAAGAGGGAGTTGAAGGGCATGCAGTAAGATGAGATCGTTTGTTGGACTGAAATTTGATTGAACACGTATTCATAATCTTAAACTTGGGGATGAAAGAAGAAGAAGAAGAATATTCAATTATTGTCACATGTACTTTTTACAGTACAGCGAAATTTCTTCTTCGCATATCCCAATTAGGAAACTGGGGTCAGAGCGCAGGGTCAGCCAGCTTACAGCGCCCCTGGAGCAGATAGGGTTAAGGGCCTTGCTCAAGGGCTCAACAGTGGCAACTTGCCGATGCTGGGGTTCGAACCCCCGACCTTCCGATCAGTAACCCAGAAACCCACAGCCTTAACCGATTGAGCCACCACTGCCCTAGTCGCATCACTGCGAAAGTCGCATCATCCGCTCAGCATAATGAAATCATAGCCCGTGGCTCCAGGTCCGGAGACTAGCGACCTTCAATTGACTTAAGAGTTGAAAAAAATGCTTGTCTCATGCACAGCATAAAAAAATAATACAACTTTAGCATCTAGTATGCTAAGGGGAATTAGCTCAAGTGGTAGAGCGCTCGCTTAGCATGCGAGAGGTAGCGGGATCGATGCCCGCATTCTCCAGTGTCTCCACACTAGCGGAGACTGAGGCCTGACTATTTTTTTTAGGCCTGAGTCGCTTATAGCTCTCCGCCATAGCAACAACAAAATTCGAGCAGTTCAGAAGCAACAAGTTTCTTGCACACATTGTCATTAAAATTCCAAAGTCAGCTCCACAAGTTCAACATGTATGTGCCATGCTATAAGCTCCTGAGCATACCTACTGCTTCTGTTACACATGGGGAGGGTTAAAATCCAGACATCTGCTCTGTGAGACCACTAATAAGCAACCTTTAAACAACTGTACTAACTCAACAGACAATCATCAAAATTGTTCATATCAAGTTGTTCTAAGCAAGTAATCAGAAGGAAAACAATTTTCCTTAACGGTGCTCAGCACAAAGAAATCATAGGCCATGACCCAGGTTTGGAACCTAGGGAACTTCAACTGCCGTAAGCGTTGAAAAACCATGCTTGACTCATGAACAGCATAAAAATAATACAACCCAGACATCCAATGGGAGACTAGGGACCTCCAGGTCCGGAGACTAGGGACCGTCAACTGTCTTATGGGTTGAAGTAACATGCTTGTCTTTTCATGTACACATGGCAGGTCCAAATCCAAGCATCGTCTCTGAGAGACCACTATTAATCAACATTTAACCAACAGTTGTAACTCAACAACCAATCATCAAATTGCTGCATCTAAAGAGGGAGTTGAAGGGCATGCAGTAAGATGAGATCGTTTGTTGGACTGAAATTTGATTGAACACGTATTCATAATCTTAAACTTGTGGATGAAAGTCGCATCATCCGCTCAGCATAATGAAATCATAGCCCGTGGCTCCAGGTCCGGAGACTAGCGACCTTCAATTGACTTAAGAGTTGAAAAAATGCTTGTCTCATGCACAGCATTAAAAAATAATACAACTTTAGCATCTAGTATGCTAAGGGGAATTAGCTCAAGTGGTAGAGCGAGAGGTAGCAGGATCGATGCCCGCATTCTCCAGTGTCTCCACACTAGCGGAGACTGAGGCCTGACTATTTTTTTTTAGGCCTGAGTCGCTTATAGCTCTCCGCCATAGCAACAACAAAATTCGAGCAGTTCAGAAGCAACAAGTTTCTTGCACACATTGAAAACCTTTTGGAGTGGCCCGTACGGGGATTGAACCCGCGACCTTGGCGTTATTAGCACCACGCTCTAACCAGCTGAGCTAACCAGCCAAGACAGTAAACGACTGGCTTTTCTCAGATCCTCCATCTGTTAAGGAACATCACCTAGTCCAGTGTTTTCACAAGGGAATAAAAATCCCACCAACGTTAATATAAGTCCTCTATGAACTAGCCTAGAAGTAATTGACCTTACCTGCTGGTGGTTCTGATCATGTTGTCTAGAATCCCACGTACAGTCATTGAATAACCCCTCAGCATAAGGATCCAATGTACTTTAGATAGATGTCATGAACACAAATTTTTAAAACCACCTCCTCATATTTTGACACACTGTCATTAAAATTCCAAAGTCAGCTCCACAAGTTCAACATGTATGTGCCATGCTATAAGCTCCTGAGCATACCTACTGCTTCTGTTACACATGGGGAGGGTTAAAATCCAGACATCTGCTCTGTGAGACCACTAATAAGCAACCTTTAAACAACTGTACTAACTCAACAGACAATCATCAAAATTGTTCATATCAAGTTGTTCTAAGCAAGTAATCAGAAGGAAAACAATTTTCCTTAACGGTGCTCAGCACAAAGAAATCATAGGCCATGACCCAGGTTTGGAACCTAGGGAACTTCAACTGCCGTAAGCGTTGAAAAACCATGCTTGACTCATGAACAGCATAAAAATAATACAACCCAGACATCCAATGGGAGACTAGGGACCTCCAGGTCCGGAGACTAGGGACCGTCAACTGTCTTATGGGTTGAAGTAACATGCTTGTCTTTTCATGTACACATGGCAGGTCCAAATCCAAGCATCGTCTCTGAGAGACCACTATTAATCAACATTTAACCAACAGTTGTAACTCAACAACCAATCATCAAATTGCTGCATCTAAAGAGGGAGTTGAAGGGCATGCAGTAAGATGAGATCGTTTGTTGGACTGAAATTTGATTGAACACGTATTCATGATCTTAAACTTGTGGATGAAAGTCGCATCATCCGCTCAGCATAATGAAATCATAGCCCGTGGCTCCAGGTCCGGAGACTAGCGACCTTCAATTGACTTAAGAGTTGAAAAAATGCTTGTCTCATGCACAGCATTAAAAAATAATACAACTTTAGCATCTAGTATGCTAAGGGGAATTAGCTCAAGTGGTAGAGCGAGAGGTAGCAGGATCGATGCCCGCATTCTCCAGTGTCTCCACACTAGCGGAGACTGAGGCCTGACTATTTTTTTTAGGCCTGAGTCGCTTATAGCTCTCCGCCATAGCAACAACAAAATTCGAGCAGTTCAGAAGCAACAAGTTTCTTGCACACATTGAAAACCTTTTGGAGTGGCCCGTACGGGGATTGAACCCGCGACCTTGGCGTTATTAGCACCACGCTCTAACCAGCTGAGCTAACCGGCCAAGACAGTAAACGACTGGCTTTTCTCAGATCCTCCATCTGTTAAGGAACATCACCTAGTCCAGTGTTTTCACAAGGGAATAAAAATCCCACCAACGTTAATATAAGTCCTCTATGAACTAGCCTAGAAGTAATTGACCTTACCTGCTGGTGGTTCTGATCATGTTGTCTAGAATCCCACGTACAGTCATTGAATAACCCCTCAGCATAAGGATCCAATGTACTTTAGATAGATGTCATGAACACAAATTTTTAAAACCACCTCCTCATATTTTGACACACTGTCATTAAAATTCCAAAGTCAGCTCCACAAGTTCAACATGTATGTGCCATGCTATAAGCTCCTGAGCATACCTACTGCTTCTGTTACACATGGGGAGGGTTAAAATCCAGACATCTGCTCTGTGAGACCACTAATAAGCAACCTTTAAACAACTGTACTAACTCAACAGACAATCATCAAAATTGTTCATATCAAGTTGTTCTAAGCAAGTAATCAGAAGGAAAACAATTTTCCTTAACGGTGCTCAGCACAAAGAAATCATAGGCCATGACCCAGGTTTGGAACCTAGGGAACTTCAACTGCCGTAAGCGTTGAAAAACCATGCTTGACTCATGAACAGCATAAAAATAATACAACCCAGACATCCAATGGGAGACTAGGGACCTCCAGGTCCGGAGACTAGGGACCGTCAACTGTCTTATGGGTTGAAGTAACATGCTTGTCTTTTCATGTACACATGGCAGGTCCAAATCCAAGCATCGTCTCTGAGAGACCACTATTAATCAACATTTAACCAACAGTTGTAACTCAACAACCAATCATCAAATTGCTGCATCTAAAGAGGGAGTTGAAGGGCATGCAGTAAGATGAGATCGTTTGTTGGACTGAAATTTGATTGAACACGTATTCATAATCTTAAACTTGGGGATGAAAGAAGAAGAAGAAGAATATTCAATTATTGTCACATGTACTTTTTACAGTACAGCGAAATTTCTTCTTCGCATATCCCAATTAGGAAACTGGGGTCAGAGCGCAGGGTCAGCCAGCTTACAGCACCCCTGGAGCAGATAGGGTTAAGGGCCTTGCTCAAGGGCTCAACAGTGGCAACTTGCCGATGCTGGGGTTCGAACCCCCGACCTTCCGATCAGTAACCCAGAAACCCACAGCCTTAACCGATTGAGCCACCACTGCCCTAGTCGCATCACTGCGAAAGTCGCATCATCCGCTCAGCATAATGAAATCATAGCCCGTGGCTCCAGGTCCGGAGACTAGCGACCTTCAATTGACTTAAGAGTTGAAAAAAATGCTTGTCTCATGCACAGCATAAAAAAATAATACAACTTTAGCATCTAGTATGCTAAGGGGAATTAGCTCAAGTGGTAGAGCGCTCGCTTAGCATGCGAGAGGTAGCGGGATCGATGCCCGCATTCTCCAGTGTCTCCACACTAGCGGAGACTGAGGCCTGACTATTTTTTTTAGGCCTGAGTCGCTTATAGCTCTCCGCCATAGCAACAACAAAATTCGAGCAGTTCAGAAGCAACAAGTTTCTTGCACACATTGTCATTAAAATTCCAAAGTCAGCTCCACAAGTTCAACATGTATGTGCCATGCTATAAGCTCCTGAGCATACCTACTGCTTCTGTTACACATGGGGAGGGTTAAAATCCAGACATCTGCTCTGTGAGACCACTAATAAGCAACCTTTAAACAACTGTACTAACTCAACAGACAATCATCAAAATTGTTCATATCAAGTTGTTCTAAGCAAGTAATCAGAAGGAAAACAATTTTCCTTAACGGTGCTCAGCACAAAGAAATCATAGGCCATGACCCAGGTTTGGAACCTAGGGAACTTCAACTGCCGTAAGCGTTGAAAAACCATGCTTGACTCATGAACAGCATAAAAATAATACAACCCAGACATCCAATGGGAGACTAGGGACCTCCAGGTCCGGAGACTAGGGACCGTCAACTGTCTTATGGGTTGAAGTAACATGCTTGTCTTTTCATGTACACATGGCAGGTCCAAATCCAAGCATCGTCTCTGAGAGACCACTATTAATCAACATTTAACCAACAGTTGTAACTCAACAACCAATCATCAAATTGCTGCATCTAAAGAGGGAGTTGAAGGGCATGCAGTAAGATGAGATCGTTTGTTGGACTGAAATTTGATTGAACACGTATTCATAATCTTAAACTTGTGGATGAAAGTCGCATCATCCGCTCAGCATAATGAAATCATAGCCCGTGGCTCCAGGTCCGGAGACTAGCGACCTTCAATTGACTTAAGAGTTGAAAAAATGCTTGTCTCATGCACAGCATTAAAAAATAATACAACTTTAGCATCTAGTATGCTAAGGGGAATTAGCTCAAGTGGTAGAGCGCTCGCTTAGCATGCGAGAGGTAGCAGGATCGATGCCCGCATTCTCCAGTGTCTCCACACTAGCGGAGACTGAGGCCTGACTGTTTTTTTTAAGCCTGAGTCGCTTATAGCTCTCCGCCATAGCAACAACAAAATTCGAGCAGTTCAGAAGCAACAAGTTTCTTGCACACATTGAAAACCTTTTGGAGTGGCCCGTACGGGGATTGAACCCGCGACCTTGGCGTTATTAGCACCACGCTCTAACCAGCTGAGCTAACCGGCCAAGACAGTAAACGACTGGCTTTTCTCAGATCCTCCATCTGTTAAGGAACATCACCTAGTCCAGTGTTTTCACAAGGGAATAAAAATCCCACCAACGTTAATATAAGTCCTCTATGAACTAGCCTAGAAGTAATTGACCTTACCTGCTGGTGGTTCTGATCATGTTGTCTAGAATCCCACGTACAGTCATTGAATAACCCCTCAGCATAAGGATCCAATGTACTTTAGATAGATGTCATGAACACAAATTTTTAAAACCACCTCCTCATATTTTGACACACTGTCATTAAAATTCCAAAGTCAGCTCCACAAGTTCAACATGTATGTGCCATGCTATAAGCTCCTGAGCATACCTACTGCTTCTGTTACACATGGGGAGGGTTAAAAAGGGCATGCAGTAAGATGAGATCGTTTGTTGGACTGAAATTTGATTGAACACGTATTCATAATCTTAAACTTGGGGATGAAAGAAGAAGAAGAAGAATATTCAATTATTGTCACATGTACTTTTTACAGTACAGCGAAATTTCTTCTTCGCATATCCCAATTAGGAAACTGGGGTCAGAGCGCAGGGTCAGCCAGCTTACAGCGCCCCTGGAGCAGATAGGGTTAAGGGCCTTGCTCAAGGGCTCAACAGTGGCAACTTGCCGATGCTGGGGTTCGAACCCCCGACCTTCCGATCAGTAACCCAGAAACCCACAGCCTTAACCGATTGAGCCACCACTGCCCTAGTCGCATCACTGCGAAAGTCGCATCATCCGCTCAGCATAATGAAATCATAGCCCGTGGCTCCAGGTCCGGAGACTAGCGACCTTCAATTGACTTAAGAGTTGAAAAAAATGCTTGTACAGCATAAAAAAATAATACAACTTTAGCATCTAGTATGCTAAGGGGAATTAGCTCAAGTGGTAGAGCGCTCGCTTAGCATGCGAGAGGTAGCGGGATCGATGCCCGCATTCTCCAGTGTCTCCACACTAGCGGAGACTGAGGCCTGACTATTTTTTTTAGGCCTGAGTCGCTTATAGCTCTCCGCCATAGCAACAACAAAATTCGAGCAGTTCAAAAGCAACAAGTTTCTTGCACACATTGTCATTAAAATTCCAAAGTCAGCTCCACAAGTTCAACATGTATGTGCCATGCTATAAGCTCCTGAGCATACCTACTGCTTCTGTTACACATGGGGAGGGTTAAAATCCAGACATCTGCTCTGTGAGACCACTAATAAGCAACCTTTAAACAACTGTACTAACTCAACAGACAATCATCAAAATTGTTCATATCAAGTTGTTCTAAGCAAGTAATCAGAAGGAAAACAATTTTCCTTAACGGTGCTCAGCACAAAGAAATCATAGGCCATGACCCAGGTTTGGAACCTAGGGAACTTCAACTGCCGTAAGCGTTGAAAAACCATGCTTGACTCATGAACAGCATAAAAATAATACAACCCAGACATCCAATGGGAGACTAGGGACCTCCAGGTCCGGAGACTAGGGACCGTCAACTGTCTTATGGGTTGAAGTAACATGCTTGTCTTTTCATGTACACATGGCAGGTCCAAATCCAAGCATCGTCTCTGAGAGACCACTATTAATCAACATTTAACCAACAGTTGTAACTCAACAACCAATCATCAAATTGCTGCATCTAAAGAGGGAGTTGAAGGGCATGCAGTAAGATGAGATCGTTTGTTGGACTGAAATTTGATTGAACACGTATTCATAATCTTAAACTTGTGGATGAAAGTCGCATCATCCGCTCAGCATAATGAAATCATAGCCCGTGGCTCCAGGTCCGGAGACTAGCGACCTTCAATTGACTTAAGAGTTGAAAAAATGCTTGTCTCATGCACAGCATTAAAAAATAATACAACTTTAGCATCTAGTATGCTAAGGGGAATTAGCTCAAGTGGTAGAGCGCTCGCTTAGCATGCGAGAGGTAGCAGGATCGATGCCCGCATTCTCCAGTGTCTCCACACTAGCGGAGACTGAGGCCTGACTATTTTTTTTAGGCCTGAGTCGCTTATAGCTCTCCGCCATAGCAACAACAAAATTCGAGCAGTTCAGAAGCAACAAGTTTCTTGCACACATTGAAAACCTTTTGGAGTGGCCCGTACGGGGATTGAACCCGCGACCTTGGCGTTATTAGCACCACGCTCTAACCAGCTGAGCTAACCGGCCAAGACAGTAAACGACTGGCTTTTCTCAGATCCTCCATCTGTTAAGGAACATCACCTAGTCCAGTGTTTTCACAAGGGAATAAAAATCCCACCAACGTTAATATAAGTCCTCTATGAACTAGCCTAGAAGTAATTGACCTTACCTGCTGGTGGTTCTGATCATGTTGTCTAGAATCCCACGTACAGTCATTGAATAACCCCTCAGCATAAGGATCCAATGTACTTTAGATAGATGTCATGAACACAAATTTTTAAAACCACCTCCTCATATTTTGACACACTGTCATTAAAATTCCAAAGTCAGCTCCACAAGTTCAACATGTATGTGCCATGCTATAAGCTCCTGAGCATACCTACTGCTTCTGTTACACATGGGGAGGGTTAAAATCCAGACATCTGCTCTGTGAGACCACTAATAAGCAACCTTTAAACAACTGTACTAACTCAACAGACAATCATCAAAATTGTTCATATCAAGTTGTTCTAAGCAAGTAATCAGAAGGAAAACAATTTTCCTTAACGGTGCTCAGCACAAAGAAATCATAGGCCATGACCCAGGTTTGGAACCTAGGGAACTTCAACTGCCGTAAGCGTTGAAAAACCATGCTTGACTCATGAACAGCATAAAAATAATACAACCCAGACATCCAATGGGAGACTAGGGACCTCCAGGTCCGGAGACTAGGGACCGTCAACTGTCTTATGGGTTGAAGTAACATGCTTGTCTTTTCATGTACACATGGCAGGTCCAAATCCAAGCATCGTCTCTGAGAGACCACTATTAATCAACATTTAACCAACAGTTGTAACTCAACAACCAATCATCAAATTGCTGCATCTAAAGAGGGAGTTGAAGGGCATGCAGTAAGATGAGATCGTTTGTTGGACTGAAATTTGATTGAACACGTATTCATAATCTTAAACTTGTGGATGAAAGTCGCATCATCCGCTCAGCATAATGAAATCATAGCCCGTGGCTCCAGGTCCGGAGACTAGCGACCTTCAATTGACTTAAGAGTTGAAAAAATGCTTGTCTCATGCACAGCATTAAAAAATAATACAACTTTAGCATCTAGTATGCTAAGGGGAATTAGCTCAAGTGGTAGAGCGCTCGCTTAGCATGCGAGAGGTAGCAGGATCGATGCCCGCATTCTCCAGTGTCTCCACACTAGCGGAGACTGAGGCCTGACTATTTTTTTTAGGCCTGAGTCGCTTATAGCTCTCCGCCATAGCAACAACAAAATTCGAGCAGTTCAGAAGCAACAAGTTTCTTGCACACATTGAAAACCTTTTGGAGTGGCCCGTACGGGGATTGAACCCGCGACCTTGGCGTTATTAGCACCACGCTCTAACCAGCTGAGCTAACCGGCCAAGACAGTAAACGACTGGCTTTTCTCAGATCCTCCATCTGTTAAGGAACATCACCTAGTCCAGTGTTTTCACAAGGGAATAAAAATCCCACCAACGTTAATATAAGTCCTCTATGAACTAGCCTAGAAGTAATTGACCTTACCTGCTGGTGGTTCTGATCATGTTGTCTAGAATCCCACGTACAGTCATTGAATAACCCCTCAGCATAAGGATCCAATGTACTTTAGATAGATGTCATGAACACAAATTTTTAAAACCACCTCCTCATATTTTGACACACTGTCATTAAAATTCCAAAGTCAGCTCCACAAGTTCAACATGTATGTGCCATGCTATAAGCTCCTGAGCATACCTACTGCTTCTGTTACACATGGGGAGGGTTAAAATCCAGACATCTGCTCTGTGAGACCACTAATAAGCAACCTTTAAACAACTGTACTAACTCAACAGACAATCATCAAAATTGTTCATATCAAGTTGTTCTAAGCAAGTAATCAGAAGGAAAACAATTTTCCTTAACGGTGCTCAGCACAAAGAAATCATAGGCCATGACCCAGGTTTGGAACCTAGGGAACTTCAACTGCCGTAAGCGTTGAAAAACCATGCTTGACTCATGAACAGCATAAAAATAATACAACCCAGACATCCAATGGGAGACTAGGGACCTCCAGGTCCGGAGACTAGGGACCGTCAACTGTCTTATGGGTTGAAGTAACATGCTTGTCTTTTCATGTACACATGGCAGGTCCAAATCCAAGCATCGTCTCTGAGAGACCACTATTAATCAACATTTAACCAACAGTTGTAACTCAACAACCAATCATCAAATTGCTGCATCTAAAGAGGGAGTTGAAGGGCATGCAGTAAGATGAGATCGTTTGTTGGACTGAAATTTGATTGAACACGTATTCATAATCTTAAACTTGTGGATGAAAGTCGCATCATCCGCTCAGCATAATGAAATCATAGCCCGTGGCTCCAGGTCCGGAGACTAGCGACCTTCAATTGACTTAAGAGTTGAAAAAATGCTTGTCTCATGCACAGCATTAAAAAATAATACAACTTTAGCATCTAGTATGCTAAGGGGAATTAGCTCAAGTGGTAGAGCGAGAGGTAGCAGGATCGATGCCCGCATTCTCCAGTGTCTCCACACTAGCGGAGACTGAGGCCTGACTATTTTTTTTAGGCCTGAGTCGCTTATAGCTCTCCGCCATAGCAACAACAAAATTCGAGCAGTTCAGAAGCAACAAGTTTCTTGCACACATTGAAAACCTTTTGGAGTGGCCCGTACGGGGATTGAACCCGCGACCTTGGCGTTATTAGCACCACGCTCTAACCAGCTGAGCTAACCGGCCAAGACAGTAAACGACTGGCTTTTCTCAGATCCTCCATCTGTTAAGGAACATCACCTAGTCCAGTGTTTTCACAAGGGAATAAAAATCCCACCAACGTTAATATAAGTCCTCTATGAACTAGCCTAGAAGTAATTGACCTTACCTGCTGGTGGTTCTGATCATGTTGTCTAGAATCCCACGTACAGTCATTGAATAACCCCTCAGCATAAGGATCCAATGTACTTTAGATAGATGTCATGAACACAAATTTTTAAAACCACCTCCTCATATTTTGACACACTGTCATTAAAATTCCAAAGTCAGCTCCACAAGTTCAACATGTATGTGCCATGCTATAAGCTCCTGAGCATACCTACTGCTTCTGTTACACATGGGGAGGGTTAAAATCCAGACATCTGCTCTGTGAGACCACTAATAAGCAACCTTTAAACAACTGTACTAACTCAACAGACAATCATCAAAATTGTTCATATCAAGTTGTTCTAAGCAAGTAATCAGAAGGAAAACAATTTTCCTTAACGGTGCTCAGCACAAAGAAATCATAGGCCATGACCCAGGTTTGGAACCTAGGGAACTTCAACTGCCGTAAGCGTTGAAAAACCATGCTTGACTCATGAACAGCATAAAAATAATACAACCCAGACATCCAATGGGAGACTAGGGACCTCCAGGTCCGGAGACTAGGGACCGTCAACTGTCTTATGGGTTGAAGTAACATGCTTGTCTTTTCATGTACACATGGCAGGTCCAAATCCAAGCATCGTCTCTGAGAGACCACTATTAATCAACATTTAACCAACAGTTGTAACTCAACAACCAATCATCAAATTGCTGCATCTAAAGAGGGAGTTGAAGGGCATGCAGTAAGATGAGATCGTTTGTTGGACTGAAATTTGATTGAACACGTATTCATAATCTTAAACTTGTGGATGAAAGTCGCATCATCCGCTCAGCATAATGAAATCATAGCCCGTGGCTCCAGGTCCGGAGACTAGCGACCTTCAATTGACTTAAGAGTTGAAAAAATGCTTGTCTCATGCACAGCATTAAAAAATAATACAACTTTAGCATCTAGTATGCTAAGGGGAATTAGCTCAAGTGGTAGAGCGAGAGGTAGCAGGATCGATGCCCGCATTCTCCAGTGTCTCCACACTAGCGGAGACTGAGGCCTGACTATTTTTTTTAGGCCTGAGTCGCTTATAGCTCTCCGCCATAGCAACAACAAAATTCGAGCAGTTCAGAAGCAACAAGTTTCTTGCACACATTGAAAACCTTTTGGAGTGGCCCGTACGGGGATTGAACCCGCGACCTTGGCGTTATTAGCACCACGCTCTAACCAGCTGAGCTAACCGGCCAAGACAGTAAACGACTGGCTTTTCTCAGATCCTCCATCTGTTAAGGAACATCACCTAGTCCAGTGTTTTCACAAGGGAATAAAAATCCCACCAACGTTAATATAAGTCCTCTATGAACTAGCCTAGAAGTAATTGACCTTACCTGCTGGTGGTTCTGATCATGTTGTCTAGAATCCCACGTACAGTCATTGAATAACCCCTCAGCATAAGGATCCAATGTACTTTAGATAGATGTCATGAACACAAATTTTTAAAACCACCTCCTCATATTTTGACACACTGTCATTAAAATTCCAAAGTCAGCTCCACAAGTTCAACATGTATGTGCCATGCTATAAGCTCCTGAGCATACCTACTGCTTCTGTTACACATGGGGAGGGTTAAAATCCAGACATCTGCTCTGTGAGACCACTAATAAGCAACCTTTAAACAACTGTACTAACTCAACAGACAATCATCAAAATTGTTCATATCAAGTTGTTCTAAGCAAGTAATCAGAAGGAAAACAATTTTCCTTAACGGTGCTCAGCACAAAGAAATCATAGGCCATGACCCAGGTTTGGAACCTAGGGAACTTCAACTGCCGTAAGCGTTGAAAAACCATGCTTGACTCATGAACAGCATAAAAATAATACAACCCAGACATCCAATGGGAGACTAGGGACCTCCAGGTCCGGAGACTAGGGACCGTCAACTGTCTTATGGGTTGAAGTAACATGCTTGTCTTTTCATGTACACATGGCAGGTCCAAATCCAAGCATCGTCTCTGAGAGACCACTATTAATCAACATTTAACCAACAGTTGTAACTCAACAACCAATCATCAAATTGCTGCATCTAAAGAGGGAGTTGAAGGGCATGCAGTAAGATGAGATCGTTTGTTGGACTGAAATTTGATTGAACACGTATTCATAATCTTAAACTTGGGGATGAAAGAAGAAGAAGAAGAATATTCAATTATTGTCACATGTACTTTTTACAGTACAGCGAAATTTCTTCTTCGCATATCCCAATTAGGAAACTGGGGTCAGAGCGCAGGGTCAGCCAGCTTACAGCGCCCCTGGAGCAGATAGGGTTAAGGGCCTTGCTCAAGGGCTCAACAGTGGCAACTTGCCGATGCTGGGGTTCGAACCCCCGACCTTCCGATCAGTAACCCAGAAACCCACAGCCTTAACCGATTGAGCCACCACTGCCCTAGTCGCATCACTGCGAAAGTCGCATCATCCGCTCAGCATAATGAAATCATAGCCCGTGGCTCCAGGTCCGGAGACTAGCGACCTTCAATTGACTTAAGAGTTGAAAAAAATGCTTGTCTCATGCACAGCATAAAAAAATAATACAACTTTAGCATCTAGTATGCTAAGGGGAATTAGCTCAAGTGGTAGAGCGCTCGCTTAGCATGCGAGAGGTAGCGGGATCGATGCCCGCATTCTCCAGTGTCTCCACACTAGCGGAGACTGAGGCCTGACTATTTTTTTTAGGCCTGAGTCGCTTATAGCTCTCCGCCATAGCAACAACAAAATTCGAGCAGTTCAAAAGCAACAAGTTTCTTGCACACATTGTCATTAAAATTCCAAAGTCAGCTCCACAAGTTCAACATGTATGTGCCATGCTATAAGCTCCTGAGCATACCTACTGCTTCTGTTACACATGGGGAGGGTTAAAATCCAGACATCTGCTCTGTGAGACCACTAATAAGCAACCTTTAAACAACTGTACTAACTCAACAGACAATCATCAAAATTGTTCATATCAAGTTGTTCTAAGCAAGTAATCAGAAGGAAAACAATTTTCCTTAACGGTGCTCAGCACAAAGAAATCATAGGCCATGACCCAGGTTTGGAACCTAGGGAACTTCAACTGCCGTAAGCGTTGAAAAACCATGCTTGACTCATGAACAGCATAAAAATAATACAACCCAGACATCCAATGGGAGACTAGGGACCTCCAGGTCCGGAGACTAGGGACCGTCAACTGTCTTATGGGTTGAAGTAACATGCTTGTCTTTTCATGTACACATGGCAGGTCCAAATCCAAGCATCGTCTCTGAGAGACCACTATTAATCAACATTTAACCAACAGTTGTAACTCAACAACCAATCATCAAATTGCTGCATCTAAAGAGGGAGTTGAAGGGCATGCAGTAAGATGAGATCGTTTGTTGGACTGAAATTTGATTGAACACGTATTCATAATCTTAAACTTGTGGATGAAAGTCGCATCATCCGCTCAGCATAATGAAATCATAGCCCGTGGCTCCAGGTCCGGAGACTAGCGACCTTCAATTGACTTAAGAGTTGAAAAAATGCTTGTCTCATGCACAGCATTAAAAAATAATACAACTTTAGCATCTAGTATGCTAAGGGGAATTAGCTCAAGTGGTAGAGCGCTCGCTTAGCATGCGAGAGGTAGCAGGATCGATGCCCGCATTCTCCAGTGTCTCCACACTAGCGGAGACTGAGGCCTGACTATTTTTTTTAGGCCTGAGTCGCTTATAGCTCTCCGCCATAGCAACAACAAAATTCGAGCAGTTCAGAAGCAACAAGTTTCTTGCACACATTGAAAACCTTTTGGAGTGGCCCGTACGGGGATTGAACCCGCGACCTTGGCGTTATTAGCACCACGCTCTAACCAGCTGAGCTAACCGGCCAAGACAGTAAACGACTGGCTTTTCTCAGATCCTCCATCTGTTAAGGAACATCACCTAGTCCAGTGTTTTCACAAGGGAATAAAAATCCCACCAACGTTAATATAAGTCCTCTATGAACTAGCCTAGAAGTAATTGACCTTACCTGCTGGTGGTTCTGATCATGTTGTCTAGAATCCCACGTACAGTCATTGAATAACCCCTCAGCATAAGGATCCAATGTACTTTAGATAGATGTCATGAACACAAATTTTTAAAACCACCTCCTCATATTTTGACACACTGTCATTAAAATTCCAAAGTCAGCTCCACAAGTTCAACATGTATGTGCCATGCTATAAGCTCCTGAGCATACCTACTGCTTCTGTTACACATGGGGAGGGTTAAAATCCAGACATCTGCTCTGTGAGACCACTAATAAGCAACCTTTAAACAACTGTACTAACTCAACAGACAATCATCAAAATTGTTCATATCAAGTTGTTCTAAGCAAGTAATCAGAAGGAAAACAATTTTCCTTAACGGTGCTCAGCACAAAGAAATCATAGGCCATGACCCAGGTTTGGAACCTAGGGAACTTCAACTGCCGTAAGCGTTGAAAAACCATGCTTGACTCATGAACAGCATAAAAATAATACAACCCAGACATCCAATGGGAGACTAGGGACCTCCAGGTCCGGAGACTAGGGACCGTCAACTGTCTTATGGGTTGAAGTAACATGCTTGTCTTTTCATGTACACATGGCAGGTCCAAATCCAAGCATCGTCTCTGAGAGACCACTATTAATCAACATTTAACCAACAGTTGTAACTCAACAACCAATCATCAAATTGCTGCATCTAAAGAGGGAGTTGAAGGGCATGCAGTAAGATGAGATCGTTTGTTGGACTGAAATTTGATTGAACACGTATTCATAATCTTAAACTTGTGGATGAAAGTCGCATCATCCGCTCAGCATAATGAAATCATAGCCCGTGGCTCCAGGTCCGGAGACTAGCGACCTTCAATTGACTTAAGAGTTGAAAAAATGCTTGTCTCATGCACAGCATTAAAAAATAATACAACTTTAGCATCTAGTATGCTAAGGGGAATTAGCTCAAGTGGTAGAGCGCTCGCTTAGCATGCGAGAGGTAGCAGGATCGATGCCCGCATTCTCCAGTGTCTCCACACTAGCGGAGACTGAGGCCTGACTATTTTTTTTAGGCCTGAGTCGCTTATAGCTCTCCGCCATAGCAACAACAAAATTCGAGCAGTTCAGAAGCAACAAGTTTCTTGCACACATTGAAAACCTTTTGGAGTGGCCCGTACGGGGATTGAACCCGCGACCTTGGCGTTATTAGCACCACGCTCTAACCAGCTGAGCTAACCGGCCAAGACAGTAAACGACTGGCTTTTCTCAGATCCTCCATCTGTTAAGGAACATCACCTAGTCCAGTGTTTTCACAAGGGAATAAAAATCCCACCAACGTTAATATAAGTCCTCTATGAACTAGCCTAGAAGTAATTGACCTTACCTGCTGGTGGTTCTGATCATGTTGTCTAGAATCCCACGTACAGTCATTGAATAACCCCTCAGCATAAGGATCCAATGTACTTTAGATAGATGTCATGAACACAAATTTTTAAAACCACCTCCTCATATTTTGACACACTGTCATTAAAATTCCAAAGTCAGCTCCACAAGTTCAACATGTATGTGCCATGCTATAAGCTCCTGAGCATACCTACTGCTTCTGTTACACATGGGGAGGGTTAAAATCCAGACATCTGCTCTGTGAGACCACTAATAAGCAACCTTTAAACAACTGTACTAACTCAACAGACAATCATCAAAATTGTTCATATCAAGTTGTTCTAAGCAAGTAATCAGAAGGAAAACAATTTTCCTTAACGGTGCTCAGCACAAAGAAATCATAGGCCATGACCCAGGTTTGGAACCTAGGGAACTTCAACTGCCGTAAGCGTTGAAAAACCATGCTTGACTCATGAACAGCATAAAAATAATACAACCCAGACATCCAATGGGAGACTAGGGACCTCCAGGTCCGGAGACTAGGGACCGTCAACTGTCTTATGGGTTGAAGTAACATGCTTGTCTTTTCATGTACACATGGCAGGTCCAAATCCAAGCATCGTCTCTGAGAGACCACTATTAATCAACATTTAACCAACAGTTGTAACTCAACAACCAATCATCAAATTGCTGCATCTAAAGAGGGAGTTGAAGGGCATGCAGTAAGATGAGATCGTTTGTTGGACTGAAATTTGATTGAACACGTATTCATAATCTTAAACTTGTGGATGAAAGTCGCATCATCCGCTCAGCATAATGAAATCATAGCCCGTGGCTCCAGGTCCGGAGACTAGCGACCTTCAATTGACTTAAGAGTTGAAAAAATGCTTGTCTCATGCACAGCATTAAAAAATAATACAACTTTAGCATCTAGTATGCTAAGGGGAATTAGCTCAAGTGGTAGAGCGAGAGGTAGCAGGATCGATGCCCGCATTCTCCAGTGTCTCCACACTAGCGGAGACTGAGGCCTGACTATTTTTTTTAGGCCTGAGTCGCTTATAGCTCTCCGCCATAGCAACAACAAAATTCGAGCAGTTCAGAAGCAACAAGTTTCTTGCACACATTGAAAACCTTTTGGAGTGGCCCGTACGGGGATTGAACCCGCGACCTTGGCGTTATTAGCACCACGCTCTAACCAGCTGAGCTAACCGGCCAAGACAGTAAACGACTGGCTTTTCTCAGATCCTCCATCTGTTAAGGAACATCACCTAGTCCAGTGTTTTCACAAGGGAATAAAAATCCCACCAACGTTAATATAAGTCCTCTATGAACTAGCCTAGAAGTAATTGACCTTACCTGCTGGTGGTTCTGATCATGTTGTCTAGAATCCCACGTACAGTCATTGAATAACCCCTCAGCATAAGGATCCAATGTACTTTAGATAGATGTCATGAACACAAATTTTTAAAACCACCTCCTCATATTTTGACACACTGTCATTAAAATTCCAAAGTCAGCTCCACAAGTTCAACATGTATGTGCCATGCTATAAGCTCCTGAGCATACCTACTGCTTCTGTTACACATGGGGAGGGTTAAAATCCAGACATCTGCTCTGTGAGACCACTAATAAGCAACCTTTAAACAACTGTACTAACTCAACAGACAATCATCAAAATTGTTCATATCAAGTTGTTCTAAGCAAGTAATCAGAAGGAAAACAATTTTCCTTAACGGTGCTCAGCACAAAGAAATCATAGGCCATGACCCAGGTTTGGAACCTAGGGAACTTCAACTGCCGTAAGCGTTGAAAAACCATGCTTGACTCATGAACAGCATAAAAATAATACAACCCAGACATCCAATGGGAGACTAGGGACCTCCAGGTCCGGAGACTAGGGACCGTCAACTGTCTTATGGGTTGAAGTAACATGCTTGTCTTTTCATGTACACATGGCAGGTCCAAATCCAAGCATCGTCTCTGAGAGACCACTATTAATCAACATTTAACCAACAGTTGTAACTCAACAACCAATCATCAAATTGCTGCATCTAAAGAGGGAGTTGAAGGGCATGCAGTAAGATGAGATCGTTTGTTGGACTGAAATTTGATTGAACACGTATTCATAATCTTAAACTTGTGGATGAAAGTCGCATCATCCGCTCAGCATAATGAAATCATAGCCCGTGGCTCCAGGTCCGGAGACTAGCGACCTTCAATTGACTTAAGAGTTGAAAAAATGCTTGTCTCATGCACAGCATTAAAAAATAATACAACTTTAGCATCTAGTATGCTAAGGGGAATTAGCTCAAGTGGTAGAGCGCTCGCTTAGCATGCGAGAGGTAGCAGGATCGATGCCCGCATTCTCCAGTGTCTCCACACTAGCGGAGACTGAGGCCTGACTATTTTTTTTAGGCCTGAGTCGCTTATAGCTCTCCGCCATAGCAACAACAAAATTCGAGCAGTTCAGAAGCAACAAGTTTCTTGCACACATTGAAAACCTTTTGGAGTGGCCCGTACGGGGATTGAACCCGCGACCTTGGCGTTATTAGCACCACGCTCTAACCAGCTGAGCTAACCGGCCAAGACAGTAAACGACTGGCTTTTCTCAGATCCTCCATCTGTTAAGGAACATCACCTAGTCCAGTGTTTTCACAAGGGAATAAAAATCCCACCAACGTTAATATAAGTCCTCTATGAACTAGCCTAGAAGTAATTGACCTTACCTGCTGGTGGTTCTGATCATGTTGTCTAGAATCCCACGTACAGTCATTGAATAACCCCTCAGCATAAGGATCCAATGTACTTTAGATAGATGTCATGAACACAAATTTTTAAAACCACCTCCTCATATTTTGACACACTGTCATTAAAATTCCAAAGTCAGCTCCACAAGTTCAACATGTATGTGCCATGCTATAAGCTCCTGAGCATACCTACTGCTTCTGTTACACATGGGGAGGGTTAAAATCCAGACATCTGCTCTGTGAGACCACTAATAAGCAACCTTTAAACAACTGTACTAACTCAACAGACAATCATCAAAATTGTTCATATCAAGTTGTTCTAAGCAAGTAATCAGAAGGAAAACAATTTTCCTTAACGGTGCTCAGCACAAAGAAATCATAGGCCATGACCCAGGTTTGGAACCTAGGGAACTTCAACTGCCGTAAGCGTTGAAAAACCATGCTTGACTCATGAACAGCATAAAAATAATACAACCCAGACATCCAATGGGAGACTAGGGACCTCCAGGTCCGGAGACTAGGGACCGTCAACTGTCTTATGGGTTGAAGTAACATGCTTGTCTTTTCATGTACACATGGCAGGTCCAAATCCAAGCATCGTCTCTGAGAGACCACTATTAATCAACATTTAACCAACAGTTGTAACTCAACAACCAATCATCAAATTGCTGCATCTAAAGAGGGAGTTGAAGGGCATGCAGTAAGATGAGATCGTTTGTTGGACTGAAATTTGATTGAACACGTATTCATAATCTTAAACTTGTGGATGAAAGTCGCATCATCCGCTCAGCATAATGAAATCATAGCCCGTGGCTCCAGGTCCGGAGACTAGCGACCTTCAATTGACTTAAGAGTTGAAAAAATGCTTGTCTCATGCACAGCATTAAAAAATAATACAACTTTAGCATCTAGTATGCTAAGGGGAATTAGCTCAAGTGGTAGAGCGAGAGGTAGCAGGATCGATGCCCGCATTCTCCAGTGTCTCCACACTAGCGGAGACTGAGGCCTGACTATTTTTTTTAGGCCTGAGTCGCTTATAGCTCTCCGCCATAGCAACAACAAAATTCGAGCAGTTCAGAAGCAACAAGTTTCTTGCACACATTGAAAACCTTTTGGAGTGGCCCGTACGGGGATTGAACCCGCGACCTTGGCGTTATTAGCACCACGCTCTAACCAGCTGAGCTAACCGGCCAAGACAGTAAACGACTGGCTTTTCTCAGATCCTCCATCTGTTAAGGAACATCACCTAGTCCAGTGTTTTCACAAGGGAATAAAAATCCCACCAACGTTAATATAAGTCCTCTATGAACTAGCCTAGAAGTAATTGACCTTACCTGCTGGTGGTTCTGATCATGTTGTCTAGAATCCCACGTACAGTCATTGAATAACCCCTCAGCATAAGGATCCAATGTACTTTAGATAGATGTCATGAACACAAATTTTTAAAACCACCTCCTCATATTTTGACACACTGTCATTAAAATTCCAAAGTCAGCTCCACAAGTTCAACATGTATGTGCCATGCTATAAGCTCCTGAGCATACCTACTGCTTCTGTTACACATGGGGAGGGTTAAAATCCAGACATCTGCTCTGTGAGACCACTAATAAGCAACCTTTAAACAACTGTACTAACTCAACAGACAATCATCAAAATTGTTCATATCAAGTTGTTCTAAGCAAGTAATCAGAAGGAAAACAATTTTCCTTAACGGTGCTCAGCACAAAGAAATCATAGGCCATGACCCAGGTTTGGAACCTAGGGAACTTCAACTGCCGTAAGCGTTGAAAAACCATGCTTGACTCATGAACAGCATAAAAATAATACAACCCAGACATCCAATGGGAGACTAGGGACCTCCAGGTCCGGAGACTAGGGACCGTCAACTGTCTTATGGGTTGAAGTAACATGCTTGTCTTTTCATGTACACATGGCAGGTCCAAATCCAAGCATCGTCTCTGAGAGACCACTATTAATCAACATTTAACCAACAGTTGTAACTCAACAACCAATCATCAAATTGCTGCATCTAAAGAGGGAGTTGAAGGGCATGCAGTAAGATGAGATCGTTTGTTGGACTGAAATTTGATTGAACACGTATTCATAATCTTAAACTTGTGGATGAAAGTCGCATCATCCGCTCAGCATAATGAAATCATAGCCCGTGGCTCCAGGTCCGGAGACTAGCGACCTTCAATTGACTTAAGAGTTGAAAAAATGCTTGTCTCATGCACAGCATTAAAAAATAATACAACTTTAGCATCTAGTATGCTAAGGGGAATTAGCTCAAGTGGTAGAGCGAGAGGTAGCAGGATCGATGCCCGCATTCTCCAGTGTCTCCACACTAGCGGAGACTGAGGCCTGACTATTTTTTTTAGGCCTGAGTCGCTTATAGCTCTCCGCCATAGCAACAACAAAATTCGAGCAGTTCAGAAGCAACAAGTTTCTTGCACACATTGAAAACCTTTTGGAGTGGCCCGTACGGGGATTGAACCCGCGACCTTGGCGTTATTAGCACCACGCTCTAACCAGCTGAGCTAACCGGCCAAGACAGTAAACGACTGGCTTTTCTCAGATCCTCCATCTGTTAAGGAACATCACCTAGTCCAGTGTTTTCACAAGGGAATAAAAATCCCACCAACGTTAATATAAGTCCTCTATGAACTAGCCTAGAAGTAATTGACCTTACCTGCTGGTGGTTCTGATCATGTTGTCTAGAATCCCACGTACAGTCATTGAATAACCCCTCAGCATAAGGATCCAATGTACTTTAGATAGATGTCATGAACACAAATTTTTAAAACCACCTCCTCATATTTTGACACACTGTCATTAAAATTCCAAAGTCAGCTCCACAAGTTCAACATGTATGTGCCATGCTATAAGCTCCTGAGCATACCTACTGCTTCTGTTACACATGGGGAGGGTTAAAATCCAGACATCTGCTCTGTGAGACCACTAATAAGCAACCTTTAAACAACTGTACTAACTCAACAGACAATCATCAAAATTGTTCATATCAAGTTGTTCTAAGCAAGTAATCAGAAGGAAAACAATTTTCCTTAACGGTGCTCAGCACAAAGAAATCATAGGCCATGACCCAGGTTTGGAACCTAGGGAACTTCAACTGCCGTAAGCGTTGAAAAACCATGCTTGACTCATGAACAGCATAAAAATAATACAACCCAGACATCCAATGGGAGACTAGGGACCTCCAGGTCCGGAGACTAGGGACCGTCAACTGTCTTATGGGTTGAAGTAACATGCTTGTCTTTTCATGTACACATGGCAGGTCCAAATCCAAGCATCGTCTCTGAGAGACCACTATTAATCAACATTTAACCAACAGTTGTAACTCAACAACCAATCATCAAATTGCTGCATCTAAAGAGGGAGTTGAAGGGCATGCAGTAAGATGAGATCGTTTGTTGGACTGAAATTTGATTGAACACGTATTCATAATCTTAAACTTGTGGATGAAAGTCGCATCATCCGCTCAGCATAATGAAATCATAGCCCGTGGCTCCAGGTCCGGAGACTAGCGACCTTCAATTGACTTAAGAGTTGAAAAAATGCTTGTCTCATGCACAGCATTAAAAAATAATACAACTTTAGCATCTAGTATGCTAAGGGGAATTAGCTCAAGTGGTAGAGCGAGAGGTAGCAGGATCGATGCCCGCATTCTCCAGTGTCTCCACACTAGCGGAGACTGAGGCCTGACTATTTTTTTTTAGGCCTGAGTCGCTTATAGCTCTCCGCCATAGCAACAACAAAATTCGAGCAGTTCAGAAGCAACAAGTTTCTTGCACACATTGAAAACCTTTTGGAGTGGCCCGTACGGGGATTGAACCCGCGACCTTGGCGTTATTAGCACCACGCTCTAACCAGCTGAGCTAACCGGCCAAGACAGTAAACGACTGGCTTTTCTCAGATCCTCCATCTGTTAAGGAACATCACCTAGTCCAGTGTTTTCACAAGGGAATAAAAATCCCACCAACGTTAATATAAGTCCTCTATGAACTAGCCTAGAAGTAATTGACCTTACCTGCTGGTGGTTCTGATCATGTTGTCTAGAATCCCACGTACAGTCATTGAATAACCCCTCAGCATAAGGATCCAATGTACTTTAGATAGATGTCATGAACACAAATTTTTAAAACCACCTCCTCATATTTTGACACACTGTCATTAAAATTCCAAAGTCAGCTCCACAAGTTCAACATGTATGTGCCATGCTATAAGCTCCTGAGCATACCTACTGCTTCTGTTACACATGGGGAGGGTTAAAATCCAGACATCTGCTCTGTGAGACCACTAATAAGCAACCTTTAAACAACTGTACTAACTCAACAGACAATCATCAAAATTGTTCATATCAAGTTGTTCTAAGCAAGTAATCAGAAGGAAAACAATTTTCCTTAACGGTGCTCAGCACAAAGAAATCATAGGCCATGACCCAGGTTTGGAACCTAGGGAACTTCAACTGCCGTAAGCGTTGAAAAACCATGCTTGACTCATGAACAGCATAAAAATAATACAACCCAGACATCCAATGGGAGACTAGGGACCTCCAGGTCCGGAGACTAGGGACCGTCAACTGTCTTATGGGTTGAAGTAACATGCTTGTCTTTTCATGTACACATGGCAGGTCCAAATCCAAGCATCGTCTCTGAGAGACCACTATTAATCAACATTTAACCAACAGTTGTAACTCAACAACCAATCATCAAATTGCTGCATCTAAAGAGGGAGTTGAAGGGCATGCAGTAAGATGAGATCGTTTGTTGGACTGAAATTTGATTGAACACGTATTCATAATCTTAAACTTGTGGATGAAAGTCGCATCATCCGCTCAGCATAATGAAATCATAGCCCGTGGCTCCAGGTCCGGAGACTAGCGACCTTCAATTGACTTAAGAGTTGAAAAAATGCTTGTCTCATGCACAGCATTAAAAAATAATACAACTTTAGCATCTAGTATGCTAAGGGGAATTAGCTCAAGTGGTAGAGCGAGAGGTAGCAGGATCGATGCCCGCATTCTCCAGTGTCTCCACACTAGCGGAGACTGAGGCCTGACTATTTTTTTTAGGCCTGAGTCGCTTATAGCTCTCCGCCATAGCAACAACAAAATTCGAGCAGTTCAGAAGCAACAAGTTTCTTGCACACATTGAAAACCTTTTGGAGTGGCCCGTACGGGGATTGAACCCGCGACCTTGGCGTTATTAGCACCACGCTCTAACCAGCTGAGCTAACCGGCCAAGACAGTAAACGACTGGCTTTTCTCAGATCCTCCATCTGTTAAGGAACATCACCTAGTCCAGTGTTTTCACAAGGGAATAAAAATCCCACCAACGTTAATATAAGTCCTCTATGAACTAGCCTAGAAGTAATTGACCTTACCTGCTGGTGGTTCTGATCATGTTGTCTAGAATCCCACGTACAGTCATTGAATAACCCCTCAGCATAAGGATCCAATGTACTTTAGATAGATGTCATGAACACAAATTTTTAAAACCACCTCCTCATATTTTGACACACTGTCATTAAAATTCCAAAGTCAGCTCCACAAGTTCAACATGTATGTGCCATGCTATAAGCTCCTGAGCATACCTACTGCTTCTGTTACACATGGGGAGGGTTAAAATCCAGACATCTGCTCTGTGAGACCACTAATAAGCAACCTTTAAACAACTGTACTAACTCAACAGACAATCATCAAAATTGTTCATATCAAGTTGTTCTAAGCAAGTAATCAGAAGGAAAACAATTTTCCTTAACGGTGCTCAGCACAAAGAAATCATAGGCCATGACCCAGGTTTGGAACCTAGGGAACTTCAACTGCCGTAAGCGTTGAAAAACCATGCTTGACTCATGAACAGCATAAAAATAATACAACCCAGACATCCAATGGGAGACTAGGGACCTCCAGGTCCGGAGACTAGGGACCGTCAACTGTCTTATGGGTTGAAGTAACATGCTTGTCTTTTCATGTACACATGGCAGGTCCAAATCCAAGCATCGTCTCTGAGAGACCACTATTAATCAACATTTAACCAACAGTTGTAACTCAACAACCAATCATCAAATTGCTGCATCTAAAGAGGGAGTTGAAGGGCATGCAGTAAGATGAGATCGTTTGTTGGACTGAAATTTGATTGAACACGTATTCATAATCTTAAACTTGTGGATGAAAGTCGCATCATCCGCTCAGCATAATGAAATCATAGCCCGTGGCTCCAGGTCCGGAGACTAGCGACCTTCAATTGACTTAAGAGTTGAAAAAATGCTTGTCTCATGCACAGCATTAAAAAATAATACAACTTTAGCATCTAGTATGCTAAGGGGAATTAGCTCAAGTGGTAGAGCGAGAGGTAGCAGGATCGATGCCCGCATTCTCCAGTGTCTCCACACTAGCGGAGACTGAGGCCTGACTATTTTTTTTAGGCCTGAGTCGCTTATAGCTCTCCGCCATAGCAACAACAAAATTCGAGCAGTTCAGAAGCAACAAGTTTCTTGCACACATTGAAAACCTTTTGGAGTGGCCCGTACGGGGATTGAACCCGCGACCTTGGCGTTATTAGCACCACGCTCTAACCAGCTGAGCTAACCGGCCAAGACAGTAAACGACTGGCTTTTCTCAGATCCTCCATCTGTTAAGGAACATCACCTAGTCCAGTGTTTTCACAAGGGAATAAAAATCCCACCAACGTTAATATAAGTCCTCTATGAACTAGCCTAGAAGTAATTGACCTTACCTGCTGGTGGTTCTGATCATGTTGTCTAGAATCCCACGTACAGTCATTGAATAACCCCTCAGCATAAGGATCCAATGTACTTTAGATAGATGTCATGAACACAAATTTTTAAAACCACCTCCTCATATTTTGACACACTGTCATTAAAATTCCAAAGTCAGCTCCACAAGTTCAACATGTATGTGCCATGCTATAAGCTCCTGAGCATACCTACTGCTTCTGTTACACATGGGGAGGGTTAAAATCCAGACATCTGCTCTGTGAGACCACTAATAAGCAACCTTTAAACAACTGTACTAACTCAACAGACAATCATCAAAATTGTTCATATCAAGTTGTTCTAAGCAAGTAATCAGAAGGAAAACAATTTTCCTTAACGGTGCTCAGCACAAAGAAATCATAGGCCATGACCCAGGTTTGGAACCTAGGGAACTTCAACTGCCGTAAGCGTTGAAAAACCATGCTTGACTCATGAACAGCATAAAAATAATACAACCCAGACATCCAATGGGAGACTAGGGACCTCCAGGTCCGGAGACTAGGGACCGTCAACTGTCTTATGGGTTGAAGTAACATGCTTGTCTTTTCATGTACACATGGCAGGTCCAAATCCAAGCATCGTCTCTGAGAGACCACTATTAATCAACATTTAACCAACAGTTGTAACTCAACAACCAATCATCAAATTGCTGCATCTAAAGAGGGAGTTGAAGGGCATGCAGTAAGATGAGATCGTTTGTTGGACTGAAATTTGATTGAACACGTATTCATAATCTTAAACTTGTGGATGAAAGTCGCATCATCCGCTCAGCATAATGAAATCATAGCCCGTGGCTCCAGGTCCGGAGACTAGCGACCTTCAATTGACTTAAGAGTTGAAAAAATGCTTGTCTCAGGCACAGCATAAAAAAATAATACAACTTTAGCATCTAGTATGCTAAGGGGAATTAGCTCAAGTGGTAGAGCGCTCGCTTAGCATGCGAGAGGTAGCGGGATCGATGCCCGCATTCTCCAGTGTCTCCACACTAGCGGAGACTGAGGCCTGACTATTTTTTTTAGGCCTGAGTCGCTTATAGCTCTCCGCCATAGCAAGAACAAAATTCGAGCAGTTCAGAAGCAACAAGTTTCTTGCACACATTGAAAACCTTTTGGAGTGGCCCGTACAGGGATTGAACCCGCGACCTTGGCGTTATTAGCACCACGCTCTAACCAGCTGAGCTAACCGGCCAAGACAGTAAACGACTGGCTTTTCTCAGATCCTCCATCTGTTAAGGAACATCACCTAGTCCAGTGTTTTCACAAGGGAATAAAAATCCCACCAACGTTAATATAAGTCCTCTATGAACTAGCCTAGAAGTAATTGACCTTACCTGCTGGTGGTTCTGATCATGTTGTCTAGAATCCCACGTACAGTCATTGAATAACCCCTCAGCATAAGGATCCAATGTACTTTAGATAGATGTCATGAACACAAATTTTTAAAACCACCTCCTCATATTTTGACACACTGTCATTAAAATTCCAAAGTCAGCTCCACAAGTTCAACATGTATGTGCCATGCTATAAGCTCCTGAGCATACCTACTGCTTCTGTTACACATGGGGAGGGTTAAAATCCAGACATCTGCTCTGTGAGACCACTAATAAGCAACCTTTAAACAACTGTACTAACTCAACAGACAATCATCAAAATTGTTCATATCAAGTTGTTCTAAGCAAGTAATCAGAAGGAAAACAATTTTCCTTAACGGTGCTCAGCACAAAGAAATCATAGGCCATGACCCAGGTTTGGAACCTAGGGAACTTCAACTGCCGTAAGCGTTGAAAAACCATGCTTGACTCATGAACAGCATAAAAATAATACAACCCAGACATCCAATGGGAGACTAGGGACCTCCAGGTCCGGAGACTAGGGACCGTCAACTGTCTTATGGGTTGAAGTAACATGCTTGTCTTTTCATGTACACATGGCAGGTCCAAATCCAAGCATCGTCTCTGAGAGACCACTATTAATCAACATTTAACCAACAGTTGTAACTCAACAACCAATCATCAAATTGCTGCATCTAAAGAGGGAGTTGAAGGGCATGCAGTAAGATGAGATCGTTTGTTGGACTGAAATTTGATTGAACACGTATTCATAATCTTAAACTTGTGGATGAAAGTCGCATCATCCGCTCAGCATAATGAAATCATAGCCCGTGGCTCCAGGTCCGGAGACTAGCGACCTTCAATTGACTTAAGAGTTGAAAAAATGCTTGTCTCATGCACAGCATTAAAAAATAATACAACTTTAGCATCTAGTATGCTAAGGGGAATTAGCTCAAGTGGTAGAGCGAGAGGTAGCAGGATCGATGCCCGCATTCTCCAGTGTCTCCACACTAGCGGAGACTGAGGCCTGACTATTTTTTTTTAGGCCTGAGTCGCTTATAGCTCTCCGCCATAGCAACAACAAAATTCGAGCAGTTCAGAAGCAACAAGTTTCTTGCACACATTGAAAACCTTTTGGAGTGGCCTGTACGGGGATTGAACCCGCGACCTTGGCGTTATTAGCACCACGCTCTAACCAGCTGAGCTAACCGGCCAAGACAGTAAACGACTGGCTTTTCTCAGATCCTCCATCTGTTAAGGAACATCACCTAGTCCAGTGTTTTCACAAGGGAATAAAAATCCCACCAACGTTAATATAAGTCCTCTATGAACTAGCCTAGAAGTAATTGACCTTACCTGCTGGTGGTTCTGATCATGTTGTCTAGAATCCCACGTACAGTCATTGAATAACCCCTCAGCATAAGGATCCAATGTACTTTAGATAGATGTCATGAACACAAATTTTTAAAACCACCTCCTCATATTTTGACACACTGTCATTAAAATTCCAAAGTCAGCTCCACAAGTTCAACATGTATGTGCCATGCTATAAGCTCCTGAGCATACCTACTGCTTCTGTTACACATGGGGAGGGTTAAAATCCAGACATCTGCTCTGTGAGACCACTAATAAGCAACCTTTAAACAACTGTACTAACTCAACAGACAATCATCAAAATTGTTCATATCAAGTTGTTCTAAGCAAGTAATCAGAAGGAAAACAATTTTCCTTAACGGTGCTCAGCACAAAGAAATCATAGGCCATGACCCAGGTTTGGAACCTAGGGAACTTCAACTGCCGTAAGCGTTGAAAAACCATGCTTGACTCATGAACAGCATAAAAATAATACAACCCAGACATCCAATGGGAGACTAGGGACCTCCAGGTCCGGAGACTAGGGACCGTCAACTGTCTTATGGGTTGAAGTAACATGCTTGTCTTTTCATGTACACATGGCAGGTCCAAATCCAAGCATCGTCTCTGAGAGACCACTATTAATCAACATTTAACCAACAGTTGTAACTCAACAACCAATCATCAAATTGCTGCATCTAAAGAGGGAGTTGAAGGGCATGCAGTAAGATGAGATCGTTTGTTGGACTGAAATTTGATTGAACACGTATTCATAATCTTAAACTTGTGGATGAAAGTCGCATCATCCGCTCAGCATAATGAAATCATAGCCCGTGGCTCCAGGTCCGGAGACTAGCGACCTTCAATTGACTTAAGAGTTGAAAAAATGCTTGTCTCATGCACAGCATTAAAAAATAATACAACTTTAGCATCTAGTATGCTAAGGGGAATTAGCTCAAGTGGTAGAGCGAGAGGTAGCAGGATCGATGCCCGCATTCTCCAGTGTCTCCACACTAGCGGAGACTGAGGCCTGACTATTTTTTTTAGGCCTGAGTCGCTTATAGCTCTCCGCCATAGCAACAACAAAACTCGAGCAGTTCAGAAGCAACAAGTTTCTTGCACACATTGAAAACCTTTTGGAGTGGCCCATACGGGGATTGAACCCGCGACCTTGGCGTTATTAGCACCACGCTCTAACCAGCTGAGCTAACCGGCCAAGACAGTAAACGACTGGCTTTTCTCAGATCCTCCATCTGTTAAGGAACATCACCTAGTCCAGTGTTTTCACAAGGGAATAAAAATCCCACCAACGTTAATATAAGTCCTCTATGAACTAGCCTAGAAGTAATTGACCTTACCTGCTGGTGGTTCTGATCATGTTGTCTAGAATCCCACGTACAGTCATTGAATAACCCCTCAGCATAAGGATCCAATGTACTTTAGATAGATGTCATGAACACAAATTTTTAAAACCACCTCCTCATATTTTGACACACTGTCATTAAAATTCCAAAGTCAGCTCCACAAGTTCAACATGTATGTGCCATGCTATAAGCTCCTGAGCATACCTACTGCTTCTGTTACACATGGGGAGGGTTAAAATCCAGACATCTGCTCTGTGAGACCACTAATAAGCAACCTTTAAACAACTGTACTAACTCAACAGACAATCATCAAAATTGTTCATATCAAGTTGTTCTAAGCAAGTAATCAGAAGGAAAACAATTTTCCTTAACGGTGCTCAGCACAAAGAAATCATAGGCCATGACCCAGGTTTGGAACCTAGGGAACTTCAACTGCCGTAAGCGTTGAAAAACCATGCTTGACTCATGAACAGCATAAAAATAATACAACCCAGACATCCAATGGGAGACTAGGGACCTCCAGGTCCGGAGACTAGGGACCGTCAACTGTCTTATGGGTTGAAGTAACATGCTTGTCTTTTCATGTACACATGGCAGGTCCAAATCCAAGCATCGTCTCTGAGAGACCACTATTAATCAACATTTAACCAACAGTTGTAACTCAACAACCAATCATCAAATTGCTGCATCTAAAGAGGGAGTTGAAGGGCATGCAGTAAGATGAGATCGTTTGTTGGACTGAAATTTGATTGAACACGTATTCATAATCTTAAACTTGTGGATGAAAGTCGCATCATCCGCTCAGCATAATGAAATCATAGCCCGTGGCTCCAGGTCCGGAGACTAGCGACCTTCAATTGACTTAAGAGTTGAAAAAATGCTTGTCTCATGCACAGCATTAAAAAATAATACAACTTTAGCATCTAGTATGCTAAGGGGAATTAGCTCAAGTGGTAGAGCGAGAGGTAGCAGGATCGATGCCCGCATTCTCCAGTGTCTCCACACTAGCGGAGACTGAGGCCTGACTATTTTTTTTTAGGCCTGAGTCGCTTATAGCTCTCCGCCATAGCAACAACAAAATTCGAGCAGTTCAGAAGCAACAAGTTTCTTGCACACATTGAAAACCTTTTGGAGTGGCCTGTACGGGGATTGAACCCGCGACCTTGGCGTTATTAGCACCACGCTCTAACCAGCTGAGCTAACCGGCCAAGACAGTAAACGACTGGCTTTTCTCAGATCCTCCATCTGTTAAGGAACATCACCTAGTCCAGTGTTTTCACAAGGGAATAAAAATCCCACCAACGTTAATATAAGTCCTCTATGAACTAGCCTAGAAGTAATTGACCTTACCTGCTGGTGGTTCTGATCATGTTGTCTAGAATCCCACGTACAGTCATTGAATAACCCCTCAGCATAAGGATCCAATGTACTTTAGATAGATGTCATGAACACAAATTTTTAAAACCACCTCCTCATATTTTGACACACTGTCATTAAAATTCCAAAGTCAGCTCCACAAGTTCAACATGTATGTGCCATGCTATAAGCTCCTGAGCATACCTACTGCTTCTGTTACACATGGGGAGGGTTAAAATCCAGACATCTGCTCTGTGAGACCACTAATAAGCAACCTTTAAACAACTGTACTAACTCAACAGACAATCATCAAAATTGTTCATATCAAGTTGTTCTAAGCAAGTAATCAGAAGGAAAACAATTTTCCTTAACGGTGCTCAGCACAAAGAAATCATAGGCCATGACCCAGGTTTGGAACCTAGGGAACTTCAACTGCCGTAAGCGTTGAAAAACCATGCTTGACTCATGAACAGCATAAAAATAATACAACCCAGACATCCAATGGGAGACTAGGGACCTCCAGGTCCGGAGACTAGGGACCGTCAACTGTCTTATGGGTTGAAGTAACATGCTTGTCTTTTCATGTACACATGGCAGGTCCAAATCCAAGCATCGTCTCTGAGAGACCACTATTAATCAACATTTAACCAACAGTTGTAACTCAACAACCAATCATCAAATTGCTGCATCTAAAGAGGGAGTTGAAGGGCATGCAGTAAGATGAGATCGTTTGTTGGACTGAAATTTGATTGAACACGTATTCATAATCTTAAACTTGTGGATGAAAGTCGCATCATCCGCTCAGCATAATGAAATCATAGCCCGTGGCTCCAGGTCCGGAGACTAGCGACCTTCAATTGACTTAAGAGTTGAAAAAATGCTTGTCTCATGCACAGCATTAAAAAATAATACAACTTTAGCATCTAGTATGCTAAGGGGAATTAGCTCAAGTGGTAGAGCGAGAGGTAGCAGGATCGATGCCCGCATTCTCCAGTGTCTCCACACTAGCGGAGACTGAGGCCTGACTATTTTTTTTAGGCCTGAGTCGCTTATAGCTCTCCGCCATAGCAACAACAAAACTCGAGCAGTTCAGAAGCAACAAGTTTCTTGCACACATTGAAAACCTTTTGGAGTGGCCCATACGGGGATTGAACCCGCGACCTTGGCGTTATTAGCACCACGCTCTAACCAGCTGAGCTAACCGGCCAAGACAGTAAACGACTGGCTTTTCTCAGATCCTCCATCTGTTAAGGAACATCACCTAGTCCAGTGTTTTCACAAGGGAATAAAAATCCCACCAACGTTAATATAAGTCCTCTATGAACTAGCCTAGAAGTAATTGACCTTACCTGCTGGTGGTTCTGATCATGTTGTCTAGAATCCCACGTACAGTCATTGAATAACCCCTCAGCATAAGGATCCAATGTACTTTAGATAGATGTCATGAACACAAATTTTTAAAACCACCTCCTCATATTTTGACACACTGTCATTAAAATTCCAAAGTCAGCTCCACAAGTTCAACATGTATGTGCCATGCTATAAGCTCCTGAGCATACCTACTGCTTCTGTTACACATGGGGAGGGTTAAAATCCAGACATCTGCTCTGTGAGACCACTAATAAGCAACCTTTAAACAACTGTACTAACTCAACAGACAATCATCAAAATTGTTCATATCAAGTTTTTCTAAGCAAGTAATCAGAAGGAAAACAATTTTCCTTAACGGTGCTCAGCACAAAGAAATCATAGGCCATGACCCAGGTTTGGAACCTAGGGAACTTCAACTGCCGTAAGCGTTGAAAAACCATGCTTGACTCATGAACAGCATAAAAATAATACAACCCAGACATCCAATGGGAGACTAGGGACCTCCAGGTCCGGAGACTAGGGACCGTCAACTGTCTTATGGGTTGAAGTAACATGCTTGTCTTTTCATGTACACATGGCAGGTCCAAATCCAAGCATCGTCTCTGAGAGACCACTATTAATCAACATTTAACCAACAGTTGTAACTCAACAACCAATCATCAAATTGCTGCATCTAAAGAGGGAGTTGAAGGGCATGCAGTAAGATGAGATCGTTTGTTGGACTGAAATTTGATTGAACACGTATTCATAATCTTAAACTTGTGGATGAAAGTCGCATCATCCGCTCAGCATAATGAAATCATAGCCCGTGGCTCCAGGTCCGGAGACTAGCGACCTTCAATTGACTTAAGAGTTGAAAAAATGCTTGTCTCATGCACAGCATTAAAAAATAATACAACTTTAGCATCTAGTATGCTAAGGGGAATTAGCTCAAGTGGTAGAGCGAGAGGTAGCAGGATCGATGCCCGCATTCTCCAGTGTCTCCACACTAGCGGAGACTGAGGCCTGGCTATTTTTTTTTAGGCCTGAGTCGCTTATAGCTCTCCGCCATAGCAACAACAAAATTCGAGCAGTTCAGAAGCAACAAGTTTCTTGCACACATTGAAAACCTTTTGGAGTGGCCTGTACGGGGATTGAACCCGCGACCTTGGCGTTATTAGCACCACGCTCTAACCAGCTGAGCTAACCGGCCAAGACAGTAAACGACTGGCTTTTCTCAGATCCTCCATCTGTTAAGGAACATCACCTAGTCCAGTGTTTTCACAAGGGAATAAAAATCCCACCAACGTTAATATAAGTCCTCTATGAACTAGCCTAGAAGTAATTGACCTTACCTGCTGGTGGTTCTGATCATGTTGTCTAGAATCCCACGTACAGTCATTGAATAACCCCTCAGCATAAGGATCCAATGTACTTTAGATAGATGTCATGAACACAAATTTTTAAAACCACCTCCTCATATTTTGACACACTGTCATTAAAATTCCAAAGTCAGCTCCACAAGTTCAACATGTATGTGCCATGCTATAAGCTCCTGAGCATACCTACTGCTTCTGTTACACATGGGGAGGGTTAAAATCCAGACATCTGCTCTGTGAGACCACTAATAAGCAACCTTTAAACAACTGTACTAACTCAACAGACAATCATCAAAATTGTTCATATCAAGTTGTTCTAAGCAAGTAATCAGAAGGAAAACAATTTTCCTTAACGGTGCTCAGCACAAAGAAATCATAGGCCATGACCCAGGTTTGGAACCTAGGGAACTTCAACTGCCGTAAGCGTTGAAAAACCATGCTTGACTCATGAACAGCATAAAAATAATACAACCCAGACATCCAATGGGAGACTAGGGACCTCCAGGTCCGGAGACTAGGGACCGTCAACTGTCTTATGGGTTGAAGTAACATGCTTGTCTTTTCATGTACACATGGCAGGTCCAAATCCAAGCATCGTCTCTGAGAGACCACTATTAATCAACATTTAACCAACAGTTGTAACTCAACAACCAATCATCAAATTGCTGCATCTAAAGAGGGAGTTGAAGGGCATGCAGTAAGATGAGATCGTTTGTTGGACTGAAATTTGATTGAACACGTATTCATAATCTTAAACTTGTGGATGAAAGTCGCATCATCCGCTCAGCATAATGAAATCATAGCCCGTGGCTCCAGGTCCGGAGACTAGCGACCTTCAATTGACTTAAGAGTTGAAAAAATGCTTGTCTCATGCACAGCATTAAAAAATAATACAACTTTAGCATCTAGTATGCTAAGGGGAATTAGCTCAAGTGGTAGAGCGAGAGGTAGCAGGATCGATGCCCGCATTCTCCAGTGTCTCCACACTAGCGGAGACTGAGGCCTGACTATTTTTTTTAGGCCTGAGTCGCTTATAGCTCTCCGCCATAGCAACAACAAAACTCGAGCAGTTCAGAAGCAACAAGTTTCTTGCACACATTGAAAACCTTTTGGAGTGGCCCATACGGGGATTGAACCCGCGACCTTGGCGTTATTAGCACCACGCTCTAACCAGCTGAGCTAACCGGCCAAGACAGTAAACGACTGGCTTTTCTCAGATCCTCCATCTGTTAAGGAACATCACCTAGTCCAGTGTTTTCACAAGGGAATAAAAATCCCACCAACGTTAATATAAGTCCTCTATGAACTAGCCTAGAAGTAATTGACCTTACCTGCTGGTGGTTCTGATCATGTTGTCTAGAATCCCACGTACAGTCATTGAATAACCCCTCAGCATAAGGATCCAATGTACTTTAGATAGATGTCATGAACACAAATTTTTAAAACCACCTCCTCATATTTTGACACACTGTCATTAAAATTCCAAAGTCAGCTCCACAAGTTCAACATGTATGTGCCATGCTATAAGCTCCTGAGCATACCTACTGCTTCTGTTACACATGGGGAGGGTTAAAATCCAGACATCTGCTCTGTGAGACCACTAATAAGCAACCTTTAAACAACTGTACTAACTCAACAGACAATCATCAAAATTGTTCATATCAAGTTGTTCTAAGCAAGTAATCAGAAGGAAAACAATTTTCCTTAACGGTGCTCAGCACAAAGAAATCATAGGCCATGACCCAGGTTTGGAACCTAGGGAACTTCAACTGCCGTAAGCGTTGAAAAACCATGCTTGACTCATGAACAGCATAAAAATAATACAACCCAGACATCCAATGGGAGACTAGGGACCTCCAGGTCCGGAGACTAGGGACCGTCAACTGTCTTATGGGTTGAAGTAACATGCTTGTCTTTTCATGTACACATGGCAGGTCCAAATCCAAGCATCGTCTCTGAGAGACCACTATTAATCAACATTTAACCAACAGTTGTAACTCAACAACCAATCATCAAATTGCTGCATCTAAAGAGGGAGTTGAAGGGCATGCAGTAAGATGAGATCGTTTGTTGGACTGAAATTTGATTGAACACGTATTCATAATCTTAAACTTGTGGATGAAAGTCGCATCATCCGCTCAGCATAATGAAATCATAGCCCGTGGCTCCAGGTCCGGAGACTAGCGACCTTCAATTGACTTAAGAGTTGAAAAAATGCTTGTCTCATGCACAGCATTAAAAAATAATACAACTTTAGCATCTAGTATGCTAAGGGGAATTAGCTCAAGTGGTAGAGCGAGAGGTAGCAGGATCGATGCCCGCATTCTCCAGTGTCTCCACACTAGCGGAGACTGAGGCCTGACTATTTTTTTTTAGGCCTGAGTCGCTTATAGCTCTCCGCCATAGCAACAACAAAATTCGAGCAGTTCAGAAGCAACAAGTTTCTTGCACACATTGAAAACCTTTTGGAGTGGCCTGTACGGGGATTGAACCCGCGACCTTGGCGTTATTAGCACCACGCTCTAACCAGCTGAGCTAACCGGCCAAGACAGTAAACGACTGGCTTTTCTCAGATCCTCCATCTGTTAAGGAACATCACCTAGTCCAGTGTTTTCACAAGGGAATAAAAATCCCACCAACGTTAATATAAGTCCTCTATGAACTAGCCTAGAAGTAATTGACCTTACCTGCTGGTGGTTCTGATCATGTTGTCTAGAATCCCACGTACAGTCATTGAATAACCCCTCAGCATAAGGATCCAATGTACTTTAGATAGATGTCATGAACACAAATTTTTAAAACCACCTCCTCATATTTTGACACACTGTCATTAAAATTCCAAAGTCAGCTCCACAAGTTCAACATGTATGTGCCATGCTATAAGCTCCTGAGCATACCTACTGCTTCTGTTACACATGGGGAGGGTTAAAATCCAGACATCTGCTCTGTGAGACCACTAATAAGCAACCTTTAAACAACTGTACTAACTCAACAGACAATCATCAAAATTGTTCATATCAAGTTGTTCTAAGCAAGTAATCAGAAGGAAAACAATTTTCCTTAACGGTGCTCAGCACAAAGAAATCATAGGCCATGACCCAGGTTTGGAACCTAGGGAACTTCAACTGCCGTAAGCGTTGAAAAACCATGCTTGACTCATGAACAGCATAAAAATAATACAACCCAGACATCCAATGGGAGACTAGGGACCTCCAGGTCCGGAGACTAGGGACCGTCAACTGTCTTATGGGTTGAAGTAACATGCTTGTCTTTTCATGTACACATGGCAGGTCCAAATCCAAGCATCGTCTCTGAGAGACCACTATTAATCAACATTTAACCAACAGTTGTAACTCAACAACCAATCATCAAATTGCTGCATCTAAAGAGGGAGTTGAAGGGCATGCAGTAAGATGAGATCGTTTGTTGGACTGAAATTTGATTGAACACGTATTCATAATCTTAAACTTGTGGATGAAAGTCGCATCATCCGCTCAGCATAATGAAATCATAGCCCGTGGCTCCAGGTCCGGAGACTAGCGACCTTCAATTGACTTAAGAGTTGAAAAAATGCTTGTCTCATGCACAGCATTAAAAAATAATACAACTTTAGCATCTAGTATGCTAAGGGGAATTAGCTCAAGTGGTAGAGCGAGAGGTAGCAGGATCGATGCCCGCATTCTCCAGTGTCTCCACACTAGCGTAGACTGAGGCCTGACTATTTTTTTTAGGCCTGAGTCGCTTATAGCTCTCCGCCATAGCAACAACAAAATTCGAGCAGTTCAGAAGCAACAAGTTTCTTGCACACATTGAAAACCTTTTGGAGTGGCCCGTACGGGGATTGAACCCGCGACCTTGGCGTTATTAGCACCACGCTCTAACCAGCTGAGCTAACCGGCCAAGACAGTAAACGACTGGCTTTTCTCAGATCCTCCATCTGTTAAGGAACATCACCTAGTCCAGTGTTTTCACAAGGGAATAAAAATCCCACCAACGTTAATATAAGTCCTCTATGAACTAGCCTAGAAGTAATTGACCTTACCTGCTGGTGGTTCTGATCATGTTGTCTAGAATCCCACGTACAGTCATTGAATAACCCCTCAGCATAAGGATCCAATGTACTTTAGATAGATGTCATGAACACAAATTTTTAAAACCACCTCCTCATATTTTGACACACTGTCATTAAAATTCCAAAGTCAGCTCCACAAGTTCAACATGTATGTGCCATGCTATAAGCTCCTGAGCATACCTACTGCTTCTGTTACACATGGGGAGGGTTAAAATCCAGACATCTGCTCTGTGAGACCACTAATAAGCAACCTTTAAACAACTGTACTAACTCAACAGACAATCATCAAAATTGTTCATATCAAGTTGTTCTAAGCAAGTAATCAGAAGGAAAACAATTTTCCTTAACGGTGCTCAGCACAAAGAAATCATAGGCCATGACCCAGGTTTGGAACCTAGGGAACTTCAACTGCCGTAAGCGTTGAAAAACCATGCTTGACTCATGAACAGCATAAAAATAATACAACCCAGACATCCAATGGGAGACTAGGGACCTCCAGGTCCGGAGACTAGGGACCGTCAACTGTCTTATGGGTTGAAGTAACATGCTTGTCTTTTCATGTACACATGGCAGGTCCAAATCCAAGCATCGTCTCTGAGAGACCACTATTAATCAACATTTAACCAACAGTTGTAACTCAACAACCAATCATCAAATTGCTGCATCTAAAGAGGGAGTTGAAGGGCATGCAGTAAGATGAGATCGTTTGTTGGACTGAAATTTGATTGAACACGTATTCATAATCTTAAACTTGTGGATGAAAGTCGCATCATCCGCTCAGCATAATGAAATCATAGCCCGTGGCTCCAGGTCCGGAGACTAGCGACCTTCAATTGACTTAAGAGTTGAAAAAATGCTTGTCTCATGCACAGCATTAAAAAATAATACAACTTTAGCATCTAGTATGCTAAGGGGAATTAGCTCAAGTGGTAGAGCGAGAGGTAGAAGGATCGATGCCCGCATTCTCCAGTGTCTCCACACTAGCGGAGACTGAGGCCTGACTATTTTTTTTAGGCCTGAGTCGCTTATAGCTCTCCGCCATAGCAACAACAAAATTCGAGCAGTTCAGAAGCAACAAGTTTCTTGCACACATTGAAAACCTTTTGGAGTGGCCCGTACGGGGATTGAACCCGCGACCTTGGCGTTATTAGCACCACGCTCTAACCAGCTGAGCTAACCGGCCAAGACAGTAAACGACTGGCTTTTCTCAGATCCTCCATCTGTTAAGGAACATCACCTAGTCCAGTGTTTTCACAAGGGAATAAAAATCCCACCAACGTTAATATAAGTCCTCTATGAACTAGCCTAGAAGTAATTGACCTTACCTGCTGGTGGTTCTGATCATGTTGTCTAGAATCCCACGTACAGTCATTGAATAACCCCTCAGCATAAGGATCCAATGTACTTTAGATAGATGTCATGAACACAAATTTTTAAAACCACCTCCTCATATTTTGACACACTGTCATTAAAATTCCAAAGTCAGCTCCACAAGTTCAACATGTATGTGCCATGCTATAAGCTCCTGAGCATACCTACTGCTTCTGTTACACATGGGGAGGGTTAAAATCCAGACATCTGCTCTGTGAGACCACTAATAAGCAACCTTTAAACAACTGTACTAACTCAACAGACAATCATCAAAATTGTTCATATCAAGTTGTTCTAAGCAAGTAATCAGAAGGAAAACAATTTTCCTTAACGGTGCTCAGCACAAAGAAATCATAGGCCATGACCCAGGTTTGGAACCTAGGGAACTTCAACTGCCGTAAGCGTTGAAAAACCATGCTTGACTCATGAACAGCATAAAAATAATACAACCCAGACATCCAATGGGAGACTAGGGACCTCCAGGTCCGGAGACTAGGGACCGTCAACTGTCTTATGGGTTGAAGTAACATGCTTGTCTTTTCATGTACACATGGCAGGTCCAAATCCAAGCATCGTCTCTGAGAGACCACTATTAATCAACATTTAACCAACAGTTGTAACTCAACAACCAATCATCAAATTGCTGCATCTAAAGAGGGAGTTGAAGGGCATGCAGTAAGATGAGATCGTTTGTTGGACTGAAATTTGATTGAACACGTATTCATAATCTTAAACTTGTGGATGAAAGTCGCATCATCCGCTCAGCATAATGAAATCATAGCCCGTGGCTCCAGGTCCGGAGACTAGCGACCTTCAATTGACTTAAGAGTTGAAAAAATGCTTGTCTCATGCACAGCATTAAAAAATAATACAACTTTAGCATCTAGTATGCTAAGGGGAATTAGCTCAAGTGGTAGAGCGCTCGCTTAGCATGCGAGAGGTAGCAGGATCGATGCCCGCATTCTCCAGTGTCTCCACACTAGCGGAGACTGAGGCCTGACTATTTTTTTTAGGCCTGAGTCGCTTATAGCTCTCCGCCATAGCAACAACAAAACTCGAGCAGTTCAGAAGCAACAAGTTTCTTGCACACATTGAAAACCTTTTGGAGTGGCCCATACGGGGATTGAACCCGCGACCTTGGCGTTATTAGCACCACGCTCTAACCAGCTGAGCTAACCGGCCAAGACAGTAAACGACTGGCTTTTCTCAGATCCTCCATCTGTTAAGGAACATCACCTAGTCCAGTGTTTTCACAAGGGAATAAAAATCCCACCAACGTTAATATAAGTCCTCTATGAACTAGCCTAGAAGTAATTGACCTTACCTGCTGGTGGTTCTGATCATGTTGTCTAGAATCCCACGTACAGTCATTGAATAACCCCTCAGCATAAGGATCCAATGTACTTTAGATAGATGTCATGAACACAAATTTTTAAAACCACCTCCTCATATTTTGACACACTGTCATTAAAATTCCAAAGTCAGCTCCACAAGTTCAACATGTATGTGCCATGCTATAAGCTCCTGAGCATACCTACTGCTTCTGTTACACATGGGGAGGGTTAAAATCCAGACATCTGCTCTGTGAGACCACTAATAAGCAACCTTTAAACAACTGTACTAACTCAACAGACAATCATCAAAATTGTTCATATCAAGTTGTTCTAAGCAAGTAATCAGAAGGAAAACAATTTTCCTTAACGGTGCTCAGCACAAAGAAATCATAGGCCATGACCCAGGTTTGGAACCTAGGGAACTTCAACTGCCGTAAGCGTTGAAAAACCATGCTTGACTCATGAACAGCATAAAAATAATACAACCCAGACATCCAATGGGAGACTAGGGACCTCCAGGTCCGGAGACTAGGGACCGTCAACTGTCTTATGGGTTGAAGTAACATGCTTGTCTTTTCATGTACACATGGCAGGTCCAAATCCAAGCATCGTCTCTGAGAGACCACTATTAATCAACATTTAACCAACAGTTGTAACTCAACAACCAATCATCAAATTGCTGCATCTAAAGAGGGAGTTGAAGGGCATGCAGTAAGATGAGATCGTTTGTTGGACTGAAATTTGATTGAACACGTATTCATAATCTTAAACTTGTGGATGAAAGTCGCATCATCCGCTCAGCATAATGAAATCATAGCCCGTGGCTCCAGGTCCGGAGACTAGCGACCTTCAATTGACTTAAGAGTTGAAAAAATGCTTGTCTCATGCACAGCATTAAAAAATAATACAACTTTAGCATCTAGTATGCTAAGGGGAATTAGCTCAAGTGGTAGAGCGCTCGCTTAGCATGCGAGAGGTAGCAGGATCGATGCCCGCATTCTCCAGTGTCTCCACACTAGCGGAGACTGAGGCCTGACTATTTTTTTTAGGCCTGAGTCGCTTATAGCTCTCCGCCATAGCAACAACAAAACTCGAGCAGTTCAGAAGCAACAAGTTTCTTGCACACATTGAAAACCTTTTGGAGTGGCCCATACGGGGATTGAACCCGCGACCTTGGCGTTATTAGCACCACGCTCTAACCAGCTGAGCTAACCGGCCAAGACAGTAAACGACTGGCTTTTCTCAGATCCTCCATCTGTTAAGGAACATCACCTAGTCCAGTGTTTTCACAAGGGAATAAAAATCCCACCAACGTTAATATAAGTCCTCTATGAACTAGCCTAGAAGTAATTGACCTTACCTGCTGGTGGTTCTGATCATGTTGTCTAGAATCCCACGTACAGTCATTGAATAACCCCTCAGCATAAGGATCCAATGTACTTTAGATAGATGTCATGAACACAAATTTTTAAAACCACCTCCTCATATTTTGACACACTGTCATTAAAATTCCAAAGTCAGCTCCACAAGTTCAACATGTATGTGCCATGCTATAAGCTCCTGAGCATACCTACTGCTTCTGTTACACATGGGGAGGGTTAAAATCCAGACATCTGCTCTGTGAGACCACTAATAAGCAACCTTTAAACAACTGTACTAACTCAACAGACAATCATCAAAATTGTTCATATCAAGTTGTTCTAAGCAAGTAATCAGAAGGAAAACAATTTTCCTTAACGGTGCTCAGCACAAAGAAATCATAGGCCATGACCCAGGTTTGGAACCTAGGGAACTTCAACTGCCGTAAGCGTTGAAAAACCATGCTTGACTCATGAACAGCATAAAAATAATACAACCCAGACATCCAATGGGAGACTAGGGACCTCCAGGTCCGGAGACTAGGGACCGTCAACTGTCTTATGGGTTGAAGTAACATGCTTGTCTTTTCATGTACACATGGCAGGTCCAAATCCAAGCATCGTCTCTGAGAGACCACTATTAATCAACATTTAACCAACAGTTGTAACTCAACAACCAATCATCAAATTGCTGCATCTAAAGAGGGAGTTGAAGGGCATGCAGTAAGATGAGATCGTTTGTTGGACTGAAATTTGATTGAACACGTATTCATAATCTTAAACTTGTGGATGAAAGTCGCATCATCCGCTCAGCATAATGAAATCATAGCCCGTGGCTCCAGGTCCGGAGACTAGCGACCTTCAATTGACTTAAGAGTTGAAAAAATGCTTGTCTCATGCACAGCATTAAAAAATAATACAACTTTAGCATCTAGTATGCTAAGGGGAATTAGCTCAAGTGGTAGAGCGCTCGCTTAGCATGCGAGAGGTAGCAGGATCGATGCCCGCATTCTCCAGTGTCTCCACACTAGCGGAGACTGAGGCCTGACTATTTTTTTTAGGCCTGAGTCGCTTATAGCTCTCCGCCATAGCAACAACAAAACTCGAGCAGTTCAGAAGCAACAAGTTTCTTGCACACATTGAAAACCTTTTGGAGTGGCCCATACGGGGATTGAACCCGCGACCTTGGCGTTATTAGCACCACGCTCTAACCAGCTGAGCTAACCGGCCAAGACAGTAAACGACTGGCTTTTCTCAGATCCTCCATCTGTTAAGGAACATCACCTAGTCCAGTGTTTTCACAAGGGAATAAAAATCCCACCAACGTTAATATAAGTCCTCTATGAACTAGCCTAGAAGTAATTGACCTTACCTGCTGGTGGTTCTGATCATGTTGTCTAGAATCCCACGTACAGTCATTGAATAACCCCTCAGCATAAGGATCCAATGTACTTTAGATAGATGTCATGAACACAAATTTTTAAAACCACCTCCTCATATTTTGACACACTGTCATTAAAATTCCAAAGTCAGCTCCACAAGTTCAACATGTATGTGCCATGCTATAAGCTCCTGAGCATACCTACTGCTTCTGTTACACATGGGGAGGGTTAAAATCCAGACATCTGCTCTGTGAGACCACTAATAAGCAACCTTTAAACAACTGTACTAACTCAACAGACAATCATCAAAATTGTTCATATCAAGTTGTTCTAAGCAAGTAATCAGAAGGAAAACAATTTTCCTTAACGGTGCTCAGCACAAAGAAATCATAGGCCATGACCCAGGTTTGGAACCTAGGGAACTTCAACTGCCGTAAGCGTTGAAAAACCATGCTTGACTCATGAACAGCATAAAAATAATACAACCCAGACATCCAATGGGAGACTAGGGACCTCCAGGTCCGGAGACTAGGGACCGTCAACTGTCTTATGGGTTGAAGTAACATGCTTGTCTTTTCATGTACACATGGCAGGTCCAAATCCAAGCATCGTCTCTGAGAGACCACTATTAATCAACATTTAACCAACAGTTGTAACTCAACAACCAATCATCAAATTGCTGCATCTAAAGAGGGAGTTGAAGGGCATGCAGTAAGATGAGATCGTTTGTTGGACTGAAATTTGATTGAACACGTATTCATAATCTTAAACTTGTGGATGAAAGTCACATCATCCGCTCAGCATAATGAAATCATAGCCCGTGGCTCCAGGTCCGGAGACTAGCGACCTTCAATTGACTTAAGAGTTGAAAAAATGCTTGTCTCATGCACAGCATTAAAAAATAATACAACTTTAGCATCTAGTATGCTAAGGGGAATTAGCTCAAGTGGTAGAGCGAGAGGTAGCAGGATCGATGCCCGCATTCTCCAGTGTCTCCACACTAGCGGAGACTGAGGCCTGACTATTTTTTTTAGGCCTGAGTCGCTTATAGCTCTCCGCCATAGCAACAACAAAATTCGAGCAGTTCAGAAGCAGCAAGTTTCTTGCACACATTGAAAACCTTTTGGAGTGGCCCGTACGGGGATTGAACCCGCGACCTTGGCGTTATTAGCACCACGCTCTAACCAGCTGAGCTAACCGGCCAAGACAGTAAACGACTGGCTTTTCTCAGATCCTCCATCTGTTAAGGAACATCACCTAGTCCAGTGTTTTCACAAGGGAATAAAAATCCCACCAACGTTAATATAAGTCCTCTATGAACTAGCCTAGAAGTAATTGACCTTACCTGCTGGTGGTTCTGATCATGTTGTCTAGAATCCCACGTACAGTCATTGAATAACCCCTCAGCATAAGGATCCAATGTACTTTAGATAGATGTCATGAACACAAATTTTTAAAACCACCTCCTCATATTTTGACACACTGTCATTAAAATTCCAAAGTCAGCTCCACAAGTTCAACATGTATGTGCCATGCTATAAGCTCCTGAGCATACCTACTGCTTCTGTTACACATGGGGAGGGTTAAAATCCAGACATCTGCTCTGTGAGACCACTAATAAGCAACCTTTAAACAACTGTACTAACTCAACAGACAATCATCAAAATTGTTCATATCAAGTTGTTCTAAGCAAGTAATCAGAAGGAAAACAATTTTCCTTAACGGTGCTCAGCACAAAGAAATCATAGGCCATGACCCAGGTTTGGAACCTAGGGAACTTCAGCTGCCGTAAGCGTTGAAAAACCATGCTTGACTCATGAACAGCATAAAAATAATACAACCCAGACATCCAATGGGAGACTAGGGACCTCCAGGTCCGGAGACTAGGGACCGTCAACTGTCTTATGGGTTGAAGTAACATGCTTGTCTTTTCATGTACACATGGCAGGTCCAAATCCAAGCATCGTCTCTGAGAGACCACTATTAATCAACATTTAACCAACAGTTGTAACTCAACAACCAATCATCAAATTGCTGCATCTAAAGAGGGAGTTGAAGGGCATGCAGTAAGATGAGATCGTTTGTTGGACTGAAATTTGATTGAACACGTATTCATAATCTTAAACTTGTGGATGAAAGTCGCATCATCCGCTCAGCATAATGAAATCATAGCCCGTGGCTCCAGGTCCGGAGACTAGCGACCTTCAATTGACTTAAGAGTTGAAAAAATGCTTGTCTCATGCACAGCATTAAAAAATAATACAACTTTAGCATCTAGTATGCTAAGGGGAATTAGCTCAAGTGGTAGAGCGCTCGCTTAGCATGCGAGAGGTAGCAGGATCGATGCCCGCATTCTCCAGTGTCTCCACACTAGCGGAGACTGAGGCCTGACTATTTTTTTTAGGCCTGAGTCGCTTATAGCTCTCCGCCATAGCAACAACAAAACTCGAGCAGTTCAGAAGCAACAAGTTTCTTGCACACATTGAAAACCTTTTGGAGTGGCCCATACGGGGATTGAACCCGCGACCTTGGCGTTATTAGCACCACGCTCTAACCAGCTGAGCTAACCGGCCAAGACAGTAAACGACTGGCTTTTCTCAGATCCTCCATCTGTTAAGGAACATCACCTAGTCCAGTGTTTTCACAAGGGAATAAAAATCCCACCAACGTTAATATAAGTCCTCTATGAACTAGCCTAGAAGTAATTGACCTTACCTGCTGGTGGTTCTGATCATGTTGTCTAGAATCCCACGTACAGTCATTGAATAACCCCTCAGCATAAGGATCCAATGTACTTTAGATAGATGTCATGAACACAAATTTTTAAAACCACCTCCTCATATTTTGACACACTGTCATTAAAATTCCAAAGTCAGCTCCACAAGTTCAACATGTATGTGCCATGCTATAAGCTCCTGAGCATACCTACTGCTTCTGTTACACATGGGGAGGGTTAAAATCCAGACATCTGCTCTGTGAGACCACTAATAAGCAACCTTTAAACAACTGTACTAACTCAACAGACAATCATCAAAATTGTTCATATCAAGTTGTTCTAAGCAAGTAATCAGAAGGAAAACAATTTTCCTTAACGGTGCTCAGCACAAAGAAATCATAGGCCATGACCCAGGTTTGGAACCTAGGGAACTTCAACTGCCGTAAGCGTTGAAAAACCATGCTTGACTCATGAACAGCATAAAAATAATACAACCCAGACATCCAATGGGAGACTAGGGACCTCCAGGTCCGGAGACTAGGGACCGTCAACTGTCTTATGGGTTGAAGTAACATGCTTGTCTTTTCATGTACACATGGCAGGTCCAAATCCAAGCATCGTCTCTGAGAGACCACTATTAATCAACATTTAACCAACAGTTGTAACTCAACAACCAATCATCAAATTGCTGCATCTAAAGAGGGAGTTGAAGGGCATGCAGTAAGATGAGATCGTTTGTTGGACTGAAATTTGATTGAACACGTATTCATAATCTTAAACTTGTGGATGAAAGTCACATCATCCGCTCAGCATAATGAAATCATAGCCCGTGGCTCCAGGTCTGGAGACTAGCGACCTTCAATTGACTTAAGAGTTGAAAAAATGCTTGTCTCATGCACAGCATTAAAAAATAATACAACTTTAGCATCTAGTATGCTAAGGGGAATTAGCTCAAGTGGTAGAGCGAGAGGTAGCAGGATCGATGCCCGCATTCTCCAGTGTCTCCACACTAGCGGAGACTGAGGCCTGACTATTTTTTTTAGGCCTGAGTCGCTTATAGCTCTCCGCCATAGCAACAACAAAATTCGAGCAGTTCAGAAGCAGCAAGTTTCTTGCACACATTGAAAACCTTTTGGAGTGGCCCGTACGGGGATTGAACCCGCGACCTTGGCGTTATTAGCACCACGCTCTAACCAGCTGAGCTAACCGGCCAAGACAGTAAACGACTGGCTTTTCTCAGATCCTCCATCTGTTAAGGAACATCACCTAGTCCAGTGTTTTCACAAGGGAATAAAAATCCCACCAACGTTAATATAAGTCCTCTATGAACTAGCCTAGAAGTAATTGACCTTACCTGCTGGTGGTTCTGATCATGTTGTCTAGAATCCCACGTACAGTCATTGAATAACCCCTCAGCATAAGGATCCAATGTACTTTAGATAGATGTCATGAACACAAATTTTTAAAACCACCTCCTCATATTTTGACACACTGTCATTAAAATTCCAAAGTCAGCTCCACAAGTTCAACATGTATGTGCCATGCTATAAGCTCCTGAGCATACCTACTGCTTCTGTTACACATGGGGAGGGTTAAAATCCAGACATCTGCTCTGTGAGACCACTAATAAGCAACCTTTAAACAACTGTACTAACTCAACAGACAATCATCAAAATTGTTCATATCAAGTTGTTCTAAGCAAGTAATCAGAAGGAAAACAATTTTCCTTAACGGTGCTCAGCACAAAGAAATCATAGGCCATGACCCAGGTTTGGAACCTAGGGAACTTCAGCTGCCGTAAGCGTTGAAAAACCATGCTTGACTCATGAACAGCATAAAAATAATACAACCCAGACATCCAATGGGAGACTAGGGACCTCCAGGTCCGGAGACTAGGGACCGTCAACTGTCTTATGGGTTGAAGTAACATGCTTGTCTTTTCATGTACACATGGCAGGTCCAAATCCAAGCATCGTCTCTGAGAGACCACTATTAATCAACATTTAACCAACAGTTGTAACTCAACAACCAATCATCAAATTGCTGCATCTAAAGAGGGAGTTGAAGGGCATGCAGTAAGATGAGATCGTTTGTTGGACTGAAATTTGATTGAACACGTATTCATAATCTTAAACTTGTGGATGAAAGTCGCATCATCCGCTCAGCATAATGAAATCATAGCCCGTGGCTCCAGGTCCGGAGACTAGCGACCTTCAATTGACTTAAGAGTTGAAAAAATGCTTGTCTCATGCACAGCATTAAAAAATAATACAACTTTAGCATCTAGTATGCTAAGGGGAATTAGCTCAAGTGGTAGAGCGCTCGCTTAGCATGCGAGAGGTAGCAGGATCGATGCCCGCATTCTCCAGTGTCTCCACACTAGCGGAGACTGAGGCCTGACTATTTTTTTTAGGCCTGAGTCGCTTATAGCTCTCCGCCATAGCAACAACAAAACTCGAGCAGTTCAGAAGCAACAAGTTTCTTGCACACATTGAAAACCTTTTGGAGTGGCCCATACGGGGATTGAACCCGCGACCTTGGCGTTATTAGCACCACGCTCTAACCAGCTGAGCTAACCGGCCAAGACAGTAAACGACTGGCTTTTCTCAGATCCTCCATCTGTTAAGGAACATCACCTAGTCCAGTGTTTTCACAAGGGAATAAAAATCCCACCAACGTTAATATAAGTCCTCTATGAACTAGCCTAGAAGTAATTGACCTTACCTGCTGGTGGTTCTGATCATGTTGTCTAGAATCCCACGTACAGTCATTGAATAACCCCTCAGCATAAGGATCCAATGTACTTTAGATAGATGTCATGAACACAAATTTTTAAAACCACCTCCTCATATTTTGACACACTGTCATTAAAATTCCAAAGTCAGCTCCACAAGTTCAACATGTATGTGCCATGCTATAAGCTCCTGAGCATACCTACTGCTTCTGTTACACATGGGGAGGGTTAAAATCCAGACATCTGCTCTGTGAGACCACTAATAAGCAACCTTTAAACAACTGTACTAACTCAACAGACAATCATCAAAATTGTTCATATCAAGTTGTTCTAAGCAAGTAATCAGAAGGAAAACAATTTTCCTTAACGGTGCTCAGCACAAAGAAATCATAGGCCATGACCCAGGTTTGGAACCTAGGGAACTTCAACTGCCGTAAGCGTTGAAAAACCATGCTTGACTCATGAACAGCATAAAAATAATACAACCCAGACATCCAATGGGAGACTAGGGACCTCCAGGTCCGGAGACTAGGGACCGTCAACTGTCTTATGGGTTGAAGTAACATGCTTGTCTTTTCATGTACACATGGCAGGTCCAAATCCAAGCATCGTCTCTGAGAGACCACTATTAATCAACATTTAACCAACAGTTGTAACTCAACAACCAATCATCAAATTGCTGCATCTAAAGAGGGAGTTGAAGGGCATGCAGTAAGATGAGATCGTTTGTTGGACTGAAATTTGATTGAACACGTATTCATAATCTTAAACTTGTGGATGAAAGTCACATCATCCGCTCAGCATAATGAAATCATAGCCCGTGGCTCCAGGTCCGGAGACTAGCGACCTTCAATTGACTTAAGAGTTGAAAAAATGCTTGTCTCATGCACAGCATTAAAAAATAATACAACTTTAGCATCTAGTATGCTAAGGGGAATTAGCTCAAGTGGTAGAGCGAGAGGTAGCAGGATCGATGCCCGCATTCTCCAGTGTCTCCACACTAGCGGAGACTGAGGCCTGACTATTTTTTTTAGGCCTGAGTCGCTTATAGCTCTCCGCCATAGCAACAACAAAATTCGAGCAGTTCAGAAGCAGCAAGTTTCTTGCACACATTGAAAACCTTTTGGAGTGGCCCGTACGGGGATTGAACCCGCGACCTTGGCGTTATTAGCACCACGCTCTAACCAGCTGAGCTAACCGGCCAAGACAGTAAACGACTGGCTTTTCTCAGATCCTCCATCTGTTAAGGAACATCACCTAGTCCAGTGTTTTCACAAGGGAATAAAAATCCCACCAACGTTAATATAAGTCCTCTATGAACTAGCCTAGAAGTAATTGACCTTACCTGCTGGTGGTTCTGATCATGTTGTCTAGAATCCCACGTACAGTCATTGAATAACCCCTCAGCATAAGGATCCAATGTACTTTAGATAGATGTCATGAACACAAATTTTTAAAACCACCTCCTCATATTTTGACACACTGTCATTAAAATTCCAAAGTCAGCTCCACAAGTTCAACATGTATGTGCCATGCTATAAGCTCCTGAGCATACCTACTGCTTCTGTTACACATGGGGAGGGTTAAAATCCAGACATCTGCTCTGTGAGACCACTAATAAGCAACCTTTAAACAACTGTACTAACTCAACAGACAATCATCAAAATTGTTCATATCAAGTTGTTCTAAGCAAGTAATCAGAAGGAAAACAATTTTCCTTAACGGTGCTCAGCACAAAGAAATCATAGGCCATGACCCAGGTTTGGAACCTAGGGAACTTCAGCTGCCGTAAGCGTTGAAAAACCATGCTTGACTCATGAACAGCATAAAAATAATACAACCCAGACATCCAATGGGAGACTAGGGACCTCCAGGTCCGGAGACTAGGGACCGTCAACTGTCTTATGGGTTGAAGTAACATGCTTGTCTTTTCATGTACACATGGCAGGTCCAAATCCAAGCATCGTCTCTGAGAGACCACTATTAATCAACATTTAACCAACAGTTGTAACTCAACAACCAATCATCAAATTGCTGCATCTAAAGAGGGAGTTGAAGGGCATGCAGTAAGATGAGATCGTTTGTTGGACTGAAATTTGATTGAACACGTATTCATAATCTTAAACTTGTGGATGAAAGTCGCATCATCCGCTCAGCATAATGAAATCATAGCCCGTGGCTCCAGGTCCGGAGACTAGCGACCTTCAATTGACTTAAGAGTTGAAAAAATGCTTGTCTCATGCACAGCATTAAAAAATAATACAACTTTAGCATCTAGTATGCTAAGGGGAATTAGCTCAAGTGGTAGAGCGCTCGCTTAGCATGCGAGAGGTAGCAGGATCGATGCCCGCATTCTCCAGTGTCTCCACACTAGCGGAGACTGAGGCCTGACTATTTTTTTTAGGCCTGAGTCGCTTATAGCTCTCCGCCATAGCAACAACAAAACTCGAGCAGTTCAGAAGCAACAAGTTTCTTGCACACATTGAAAACCTTTTGGAGTGGCCCATACGGGGATTGAACCCGCGACCTTGGCGTTATTAGCACCACGCTCTAACCAGCTGAGCTAACCGGCCAAGACAGTAAACGACTGGCTTTTCTCAGATCCTCCATCTGTTAAGGAACATCACCTAGTCCAGTGTTTTCACAAGGGAATAAAAATCCCACCAACGTTAATATAAGTCCTCTATGAACTAGCCTAGAAGTAATTGACCTTACCTGCTGGTGGTTCTGATCATGTTGTCTAGAATCCCACGTACAGTCATTGAATAACCCCTCAGCATAAGGATCCAATGTACTTTAGATAGATGTCATGAACACAAATTTTTAAAACCACCTCCTCATATTTTGACACACTGTCATTAAAATTCCAAAGTCAGCTCCACAAGTTCAACATGTATGTGCCATGCTATAAGCTCCTGAGCATACCTACTGCTTCTGTTACACATGGGGAGGGTTAAAATCCAGACATCTGCTCTGTGAGACCACTAATAAGCAACCTTTAAACAACTGTACTAACTCAACAGACAATCATCAAAATTGTTCATATCAAGTTGTTCTAAGCAAGTAATCAGAAGGAAAACAATTTTCCTTAACGGTGCTCAGCACAAAGAAATCATAGGCCATGACCCAGGTTTGGAACCTAGGGAACTTCAGCTGCCGTAAGCGTTGAAAAACCATGCTTGACTCATGAACAGCATAAAAATAATACAACCCAGACATCCAATGGGAGACTAGGGACCTCCAGGTCCGGAGACTAGGGACCGTCAACTGTCTTATGGGTTGAAGTAACATGCTTGTCTTTTCATGTACACATGGCAGGTCCAAATCCAAGCATCGTCTCTGAGAGACCACTATTAATCAACATTTAACCAACAGTTGTAACTCAACAACCAATCATCAAATTGCTGCATCTAAAGAGGGAGTTGAAGGGCATGCAGTAAGATGAGATCGTTTGTTGGACTGAAATTTGATTGAACACGTATTCATAATCTTAAACTTGTGGATGAAAGTCGCATCATCCGCTCAGCATAATGAAATCATAGCCCGTGGCTCCAGGTCCGGAGACTAGCGACCTTCAATTGACTTAAGAGTTGAAAAAATGCTTGTCTCATGCACAGCATTAAAAAATAATACAACTTTAGCATCTAGTATGCTAAGGGGAATTAGCTCAAGTGGTAGAGCGCTCGCTTAGCATGCGAGAGGTAGCAGGATCGATGCCCGCATTCTCCAGTGTCTCCACACTAGCGGAGACTGAGGCCTGACTATTTTTTTTAGGCCTGAGTCGCTTATAGCTCTCCGCCATAGCAACAACAAAACTCGAGCAGTTCAGAAGCAACAAGTTTCTTGCACACATTGAAAACCTTTTGGAGTGGCCCATACGGGGATTGAACCCGCGACCTTGGCGTTATTAGCACCACGCTCTAACCAGCTGAGCTAACCGGCCAAGACAGTAAACGACTGGCTTTTCTCAGATCCTCCATCTGTTAAGGAACATCACCTAGTCCAGTGTTTTCACAAGGGAATAAAAATCCCACCAACGTTAATATAAGTCCTCTATGAACTAGCCTAGAAGTAATTGACCTTACCTGCTGGTGGTTCTGATCATGTTGTCTAGAATCCCACGTACAGTCATTGAATAACCCCTCAGCATAAGGATCCAATGTACTTTAGATAGATGTCATGAACACAAATTTTTAAAACCACCTCCTCATATTTTGACACACTGTCATTAAAATTCCAAAGTCAGCTCCACAAGTTCAACATGTATGTGCCATGCTATAAGCTCCTGAGCATACCTACTGCTTCTGTTACACATGGGGAGGGTTAAAATCCAGACATCTGCTCTGTGAGACCACTAATAAGCAACCTTTAAACAACTGTACTAACTCAACAGACAATCATCAAAATTGTTCATATCAAGTTGTTCTAAGCAAGTAATCAGAAGGAAAACAATTTTCCTTAACGGTGCTCAGCACAAAGAAATCATAGGCCATGACCCAGGTTTGGAACCTAGGGAACTTCAACTGCCGTAAGCGTTGAAAAACCATGCTTGACTCATGAACAGCATAAAAATAATACAACCCAGACATCCAATGGGAGACTAGGGACCTCCAGGTCCGGAGACTAGGGACCGTCAACTGTCTTATGGGTTGAAGTAACATGCTTGTCTTTTCATGTACACATGGCAGGTCCAAATCCAAGCATCGTCTCTGAGAGACCACTATTAATCAACATTTAACCAACAGTTGTAACTCAACAACCAATCATCAAATTGCTGCATCTAAAGAGGGAGTTGAAGGGCATGCAGTAAGATGAGATCGTTTGTTGGACTGAAATTTGATTGAACACGTATTCATAATCTTAAACTTGTGGATGAAAGTCGCATCATCCGCTCAGCATAATGAAATCATAGCCCGTGGCTCCAGGTCCGGAGACTAGCGACCTTCAATTGACTTAAGAGTTGAAAAAATGCTTGTCTCATGCACAGCATTAAAAAATAATACAACTTTAGCATCTAGTATGCTAAGGGGAATTAGCTCAAGTGGTAGAGCGCTCGCTTAGCATGCGAGAGGTAGCGGGATCGATGCCCGCATTCTCCAGTGTCTCCACACTAGCGGAGACTGAGGCCTGACTATTTTTTTTAGGCCTGAGTCGCTTATAGCTCTCCGCCATAGCAACAACAAAACTCGAGCAGTTCAGAAGCAACAAGTTTCTTGCACACATTGAAAACCTTTTGGAGTGGCCCATACGGGGATTGAACCCGCGACCTTGGCGTTATTAGCACCACGCTCTAACCAGCTGAGCTAACCGGCCAAGACAGTAAACGACTGGCTTTTCTCAGATCCTCCATCTGTTAAGGAACATCACCTAGTCCAGTGTTTTCACAAGGGAATAAAAATCCCACCAACGTTAATATAAGTCCTCTATGAACTAGCCTAGAAGTAATTGACCTTACCTGCTGGTGGTTCTGATCATGTTGTCTAGAATCCCACGTACAGTCATTGAATAACCCCTCAGCATAAGGATCCAATGTACTTTAGATAGATGTCATGAACACAAATTTTTAAAACCACCTCCTCATATTTTGACACACTGTCATTAAAATTCCAAAGTCAGCTCCACAAGTTCAACATGTATGTGCCATGCTATAAGCTCCTGAGCATACCTACTGCTTCTGTTACACATGGGGAGGGTTAAAATCCAGACATCTGCTCTGTGAGACCACTAATAAGCAACCTTTAAACAACTGTACTAACTCAACAGACAATCATCAAAATTGTTCATATCAAGTTGTTCTAAGCAAGTAATCAGAAGGAAAACAATTTTCCTTAACGGTGCTCAGCACAAAGAAATCATAGGCCATGACCCAGGTTTGGAACCTAGGGAACTTCAACTGCCGTAAGCGTTGAAAAACCATGCTTGACTCATGAACAGCATAAAAATAATACAACCCAGACATCCAATGGGAGACTAGGGACCTCCAGGTCCGGAGACTAGGGACCGTCAACTGTCTTATGGGTTGAAGTAACATGCTTGTCTTTTCATGTACACATGGCAGGTCCAAATCCAAGCATCGTCTCTGAGAGACCACTATTAATCAACATTTAACCAACAGTTGTAACTCAACAACCAATCATCAAATTGCTGCATCTAAAGAGGGAGTTGAAGGGCATGCAGTAAGATGAGATCGTTTGTTGGACTGAAATTTGATTGAACACGTATTCATAATCTTAAACTTGTGGATGAAAGTCACATCATCCGCTCAGCATAATGAAATCATAGCCCGTGGCTCCAGGTCCGGAGACTAGCGACCTTCAATTGACTTAAGAGTTGAAAAAATGCTTGTCTCATGCACAGCATTAAAAAATAATACAACTTTAGCATCTAGTATGCTAAGGGGAATTAGCTCAAGTGGTAGAGCGAGAGGTAGCAGGATCGATGCCCGCATTCTCCAGTGTCTCCACACTAGCGGAGACTGAGGCCTGACTATTTTTTTTAGGCCTGAGTCGCTTATAGCTCTCCGCCATAGCAACAACAAAATTCGAGCAGTTCAGAAGCAACAAGTTTCTTGCACACATTGAAAACCTTTTGGAGTGGCCCGTACGGGGATTGAACCCGCGACCTTGGCGTTATTAGCACCACGCTCTAACCAGCTGAGCTAACCGGCCAAGACAGTAAACGACTGGCTTTTCTCAGATCCTCCATCTGTTAAGGAACATCACCTAGTCCAGTGTTTTCACAAGGGAATAAAAATCCCACCAACGTTAATATAAGTCCTCTATGAACTAGCCTAGAAGTAATTGACCTTACCTGCTGGTGGTTCTGATCATGTTGTCTAGAATCCCACGTACAGTCATTGAATAACCCCTCAGCATAAGGATCCAATGTACTTTAGATAGATGTCATGAACACAAATTTTTAAAACCACCTCCTCATATTTTGACACACTGTCATTAAAATTCCAAAGTCAGCTCCACAAGTTCAACATGTATGTGCCATGCTATAAGCTCCTGAGCATACCTACTGCTTCTGTTACACATGGGGAGGGTTAAAATCCAGACATCTGCTCTGTGAGACCACTAATAAGCAACCTTTAAACAACTGTACTAACTCAACAGACAATCATCAAAATTGTTCATATCAAGTTGTTCTAAGCAAGTAATCAGAAGGAAAACAATTTTCCTTAACGGTGCTCAGCACAAAGAAATCATAGGCCATGACCCAGGTTTGGAACCTAGGGAACTTCAGCTGCCGTAAGCGTTGAAAAACCATGCTTGACTCATGAACAGCATAAAAATAATACAACCCAGACATCCAATGGGAGACTAGGGACCTCCAGGTCCGGAGACTAGGGACCGTCAACTGTCTTATGGGTTGAAGTAACATGCTTGTCTTTTCATGTACACATGGCAGGTCCAAATCCAAGCATCGTCTCTGAGAGACCACTATTAATCAACATTTAACCAACAGTTGTAACTCAACAACCAATCATCAAATTGCTGCATCTAAAGAGGGAGTTGAAGGGCATGCAGTAAGATGAGATCGTTTGTTGGACTGAAATTTGATTGAACACGTATTCATAATCTTAAACTTGTGGATGAAAGTCGCATCATCCGCTCAGCATAATGAAATCATAGCCCGTGGCTCCAGGTCCGGAGACTAGCGACCTTCAATTGACTTAAGAGTTGAAAAAATGCTTGTCTCATGCACAGCATTAAAAAATAATACAACTTTAGCATCTAGTATGCTACGGGGAATTAGCTCAAGTGGTAGAGTGCTCGCTTAGCATGCGAGAGGTAGCAGGATCGATGCCCGCATTCTCCAGTGTCTCCACACTAGCGGAGACTGAGGCCTGACTATTTTTTTTAGGCCTGAGTCGCTTATAGCTCTCCGCCATAGCAACAACAAAACTCGAGCAGGTCAGAAGCAACAAGTTTCTTGCACACATTGAAAACCTTTTGGAGTGGCCCATACGGGGATTGAACCCGCGACCTTGGCGTTATTAGCACCACGCTCTAACCAGCTGAGCTAACCGGCCAAGACAGTAAACGACTGGCTTTTCTCAGATCCTCCATCTGTTAAGGAACATCACCTAGTCCAGTGTTTTCACAAGGGAATAAAAATCCCACCAACGTTAATATAAGTCCTCTATGAACTAGCCTAGAAGTAATTGACCTTACCTGCTGGTGGTTCTGATCATGTTGTCTAGAATCCCACGTACAGTCATTGAATAACCCCTCAGCATAAGGATCCAATGTACTTTAGATAGATGTCATGAACACAAATTTTTAAAACCACCTCCTCATATTTTGACACACTGTCATTAAAATTCCAAAGTCAGCTCCACAAGTTCAACATGTATGTGCCATGCTATAAGCTCCTGAGCATACCTACTGCTTCTGTTACACATGGGGAGGGTTAAAATCCAGACATCTGCTCTGTGAGACCACTAATAAGCAACCTTTAAACAACTGTACTAACTCAACAGACAATCATCAAAATTGTTCATATCAAGTTGTTCTAAGCAAGTAATCAGAAGGAAAACAATTTTCCTTAACGGTGCTCAGCACAAAGAAATCATAGGCCATGACCCAGGTTTGGAACCTAGGGAACTTCAGCTGCCGTAAGCGTTGAAAAACCATGCTTGACTCATGAACAGCATAAAAATAATACAACCCAGACATCCAATGGGAGACTAGGGACCTCCAGGTCCGGAGACTAGGGACCGTCAACTGTCTTATGGGTTGAAGTAACATGCTTGTCTTTTCATGTACACATGGCAGGTCCAAATCCAAGCATCGTCTCTGAGAGACCACTATTAATCAACATTTAACCAACAGTTGTAACTCAACAACCAATCATCAAATTGCTGCATCTAAAGAGGGAGTTGAAGGGCATGCAGTAAGATGAGATCGTTTGTTGGACTGAAATTTGATTGAACACGTATTCATAATCTTAAACTTGTGGATGAAAGTCGCATCATCCGCTCAGCATAATGAAATCATAGCCCGTGGCTCCAGGTCCGGAGACTAGCGACCTTCAATTGACTTAAGAGTTGAAAAAATGCTTGTCTCATGCACAGCATTAAAAAATAATACAACTTTAGCATCTAGTATGCTAAGGGGAATTAGCTCAAGTGGTAGAGCGAGAGGTAGCAGGATCGATGCCCGCATTCTCCAGTGTCTCCACACTAGCGGAGACTGAGGCCTGACTATTTTTTTTAGGCCTGAGTCGCTTATAGCTCTCCGCCATAGCAACAACAAAATTCGAGCAGTTCAGAAGCAACAAGTTTCTTGCACACATTGAAAACCTTTTGGAGTGGCCCGTACGGGGATTGAACCCGCGACCTTGGCGTCATTAGCACCACGCTCTAACCAGCTGAGCTAACCGGCCAAGACAGTAAACGTCTGGCTTTTCTCAGATCCTCCATCTGTTAAGGAACATCACCTAGTCCAGTGTTTTCACAAGGGAATAAAAATCCCACCAACGTTAATATAAGTCCTCTATGAACTAGCCTAGAAGTAATTGACCTTACCTGCTGGTGGTTCTGATCATGTTGTCTAGAATCCCACGTACAGTCATTGAATAACCCCTCAGCATAAGGATCCAATGTACTTTAGATAGATGTCATGAACACAAATTTTTAAAACCACCTCCTCATATTTTGACACACTGTCATTAAAATTCCAAAGTCAGCTCCACAAGTTCAACATGTATGTGCCATGCTATAAGCTCCTGAGCATACCTACTGCTTCTGTTACACATGGGGAGGGTTAAAATCCAGACATCTGCTCTGTGAGACCACTAATAAGCAACCTTTAAACAACTGTACTAACTCAACAGACAATCATCAAAATTGTTCATATCAAGTTGTTCTAAGCAAGTAATCAGAAGGAAAACAATTTTCCTTAACGGTGCTCAGCACAAAGAAATCATAGGCCATGACCCAGGTTTGGAACCTAGGGAACTTCAACTGCCGTAAGCGTTGAAAAACCATGCTTGACTCATGAACAGCATAAAAATAATACAACCCAGACATCCAATGGGAGACTAGGGACCTCCAGGTCCGGAGACTAGGGACCGTCAACTGTCTTATGGGTTGAAGTAACATGCTTGTCTTTTCATGTACACATGGCAGGTCCAAATCCAAGCATCGTCTCTGAGAGACCACTATTAATCAACATTTAACCAACAGTTGTAACTCAACAACAAATCATCAAATTGCTGCATCTAAAGAGGTAGTTGAAGGGCATGCAGTAAGATGAGATCGTTTGTTGGACTGAAATTTGATTGAACACGTATTCATAATCTTAAACTTGGGGATGAAAGTCGCATCATCCGCTCAGCATAATGAAATCATAGCCCGTGGCTCCAGGTCCGGAGACTAGCGACCTTCAATTGACTTAAGAGTTGAAAAAATGCTTGTCTCATGCACAGCATAAAAAAATAATACAACTTTAGCATCTAGTATGCTAAGGGGAATTAGCTCAAGTGGTAGAGCGCTCGCTTAGCATGCGAGAGGTAGCAGGATCGATGCCCGCATTCTCCAGTGTCTCCACACTAGCGGAGACTGAGGCCTGACTATTTTTTTTCTCCGCCATAGCAACAACAAAATTCGAGCAGTTCAGAAGCAACAAGTTTCTTGCACACATTGAAAACCTTTTGGAGTGGCCCGTACGGGGATTGAACCCGCGACCTTGGCGTCATTAGCACCACGCTCTAACCAGCTGAGCTAACCGGCCAAGACAGTAAACGTCTGGCTTTTCTCAGATCCTCCATCTGTTAAGGAACATCACCTAGTCCAGTGTTTTCACAAGGGAATAAAAATCCCACCAACGTTAATATAAGTCCTCTATGAACTAGCCTAGAAGTAATTGACCTTACCTGCTGGTGGTTCTGATCATGTTGTCTAGAATCCCACGTACAGTCATTGAATAACCCCTCAGCATAAGGATCCAATGTACTTTAGATAGATGTCATAAACACAAATTTTTAAAACCACCTCCTCATATTTTGACACACTGTCATTAAAATTCCAAAGTCAGCTCCACAAGTTCAACATGTATGTGCCATGCTATAAGCTCCTGAGCATACCTACTGCTTCTGTTACACATGGGGAGGGTTAAAATCCAGACATCTGCTCTGTGAGACCACTAATAAGCAACCTTTAAACAACTGTACTAACTCAACAGACAATCATCAAAATTGTTCATATCAAGTTGTTCTAAGCAAGTAATCAGAAGGAAAACAATTTTCCTTAACGGTGCTCAGCACAAAGAAATCATAGGCCATGACCCAGGTTTGGAACCTAGGGAACTTCAACTGCCGTAAGCGTTGAAAAACCATGCTTGACTCATGAACAGCATAAAAATAATACAACCCAGACATCCAATGGGAGACTAGGGACCTCCAGGTCCGGAGACTAGGGACCGTCAACTGTCTTATGGGTTGAAGTAACATGCTTGTCTTTTCATGTACACATGGCAGGTCCAAATCCAAGCATCGTCTCTGAGAGACCACTATTAATCAACATTTAACCAACAGTTGTAACTCAACAACCAATCATCAAATTGCTGCATCTAAAGAGGTAGTTGAAGGGCATGCAGTAAGATGAGATCGTTTGTTGGACTGAAATTTGATTGAACACGTATTCATAATCTTAAACTTGGGGATGAAAGTCGCATCATCCGCTCAGCATAATGAAATCATAGCCCGTGGCTCCAGGTCCGGAGACTAGCGACCTTCAATTGACTTAAGAGTTGAAAAAATGCTTGTCTCATGCACAGCATAAAAAAATAATACAACTTTAGCATCTAGTATGCTAAGGGGAATTAGCTCAAGTGGTAGAGCGCTCGCTTAGCATGCGAGAGGTAGCGGGATCGATGCCCGCATTCTCCAGTGTCTCCACACTAGCGGAGACTGAGGCCTGACTATTTTTTTTAGGCCTGAGTCGCTTATAGCTCTCCGCCATAGCAACAACAAAATTCGAGCAGTTCAGAAGCAACAAGTTTCTTGCACACATTGAAAACCTTTTGGAGTGGCCCGTACGGGGATTGAACCCGCGACCTTGGCGTCATTAGCACCACGCTCTAACCAGCTGAGCTAACCGGCCAAGACAGTAAACGTCTGGCTTTTCTCAGATCCTCCATCTGTTAAGGAACATCACCTAGTCCAGTGTTTTCACAAGGGAATAAAAATCCCACCAACGTTAATATAAGTCCTCTATGAACTAGCCTAGAAGTAATTGACCTTACCTGCTGGTGGTTCTGATCATGTTGTCTAGAATCCCACGTACAGTCATTGAATAACCCCTCAGCATAAGGATCCAATGTACTTTAGATAGATGTCATGAACACAAATTTTTAAAACCACCTCCTCATATTTTGACACACTGTCATTAAAATTCCAAAGTCAGCTCCACAAGTTCAACATGTATGTGCCATGCTATAAGCTCCTGAGCATACCTACTGCTTCTGTTACACATGGGGAGGGTTAAAATCCAGACATCTGCTCTGTGAGACCACTAATAAGCAACCTTTAAACAACTGTACTAACTCAACAGACAATCATCAAAATTGTTCATATCAAGTTGTTCTAAGCAAGTAATCAGAAGGAAAACAATTTTCCTTAACGGTGCTCAGCACAAAGAAATCATAGGCCATGACCCAGGTTTGGAACCTAGGGAACTTCAACTGCCGTAAGCGTTGAAAAACCATGCTTGACTCATGAACAGCATAAAAATAATACAACCCAGACATCCAATGGGAGACTAGGGACCTCCAGGTCCGGAGACTAGGGACCGTCAACTGTCTTATGGGTTGAAGTAACATGCTTGTCTTTTCATGTACACATGGCAGGTCCAAATCCAAGCATCGTCTCTGAGAGACCACTATTAATCAACATTTAACCAACAGTTGTAACTCAACAACCAATCATCAAATTGCTGCATCTAAAGAGGTAGTTGAAGGGCATGCAGTAAGATGAGATCGTTTGTTGGACTGAAATTTGATTGAACACGTATTCATAATCTTAAACTTGGGGATGAAAGTCGCATCATCCGCTCAGCATAATGAAATCATAGCCCGTGGCTCCAGGTCCGGAGACTAGCGACCTTCAATTGACTTAAGAGTTGAAAAAATCCTTGTCTCATGCACAGCATAAAAAAATAATACAACTTTAGCATCTAGTATGCTAAGGGCCTGACTATTTTTTTTAGGCCTGAGTCGCTTATAGCTCTCCGCCATAGCAACAACAAAATTCGAGCAGTTCAGAAGCAACAAGTTTCTTGCACACATTGAAAACCTTTTGGAGTGGCCCGTACGGGGATTGAACCCGCGACCTTGGCGTCATTAGCACCACGCTCTAACCAGCTGAGCTAACCGGCCAAGACAGTAAACGTCTGGCTTTTCTCAGATCCTCCATCTGTTAAGGAACATCACCTAGTCCAGTGTTTTCACAAGGGAATAAAAATCCCACCAACGTTAATATAAGTCCTCTATGAACTAGCCTAGAAGTAATTGACCTTACCTGCTGGTGGTTCTGATCATGTTGTCTAGAATCCCACGTACAGTCATTGAATAACCCCTCAGCATAAGGATCCAATGTACTTTAGATAGATGTCATGAACACAAATTTTTAAAACCACCTCCTCATATTTTGACACACTGTCATTAAAATTCCAAAGTCAGCTCCACAAGTTCAACATGTATGTGCCATGCTATAAGCTCCTGAGCATACCTACTGCTTCTGTTACACATGGGGAGGGTTAAAATCCAGACATCTGCTCTGTGAGACCACTAATAAGCAACCTTTAAACAACTGTACTAACTCAACAGACAATCATCAAAATTGTTCATATCAAGTTGTTCTAAGCAAGTAATCAGAAGGAAAACAATTTTCCTTAACGGTGCTCAGCACAAAGAAATCATAGGCCATGACCCAGGTTTGGAACCTAGGGAACTTCAACTGCCGTAAGCGTTGAAAAACCATGCTTGACTCATGAACAGCATAAAAATAATACAACCCAGACATCCAATGGGAGACTAGGGACCTCCAGGTCCGGAGACTAGGGACCGTCAACTGTCTTATGGGTTGAAGTAACATGCTTGTCTTTTCATGTACACATGGCAGGTCCAAATCCAAGCATCGTCTCTGAGAGACCACTATTAATCAACATTTAACCAACAGTTGTAACTCAACAACCAATCATCAAATTGCTGCATCTAAAGAGGTAGTTGAAGGGCATGCAGTAAGATGAGATCGTTTGTTGGACTGAAATTTGATTGAACACGTATTCATAATCTTAAACTTGGGGATGAAAGTCGCATCATCCGCTCAGCATAATGAAATCATAGCCCGTGGCTCCAGGTCCGGAGACTAGCGACCTTCAATTGACTTAAGAGTTGAAAAAATGCTTGTCTCATGCACAGCATAAAAAAATAATACAACTTTAGCATCTAGTATGCTAAGGGGAATTAGCTCAAGTGGTAGAGCGCTCGCTTAGCATGCGAGAGGTAGCGGGATCGATGCCCGCATTCTCCAGTGTCTCCACACTAGCGGAGACTGAGGCCTGACTATTTTTTTTCTCCGCCATAGCAACAACAAAATTCGAGCAGTTCAGAAGCAACAAGTTTCTTGCACACATTGAAAACCTTTTGGAGTGGCCCGTACGGGGATTGAACCCGCGACCTTGGCGTCATTAGCACCACGCTCTAACCAGCTGAGCTAACCGGCCAAGACAGTAAACGTCTGGCTTTTCTCAGATCCTCCATCTGTTAAGGAACATCACCTAGTCCAGTGTTTTCACAAGGGAATAAAAATCCCACCAACGTTAATATAAGTCCTCTATGAACTAGCCTAGAAGTAATTGACCTTACCTGCTGGTGGTTCTGATCATGTTGTCTAGAATCCCACGTACAGTCATTGAATAACCCCTCAGCATAAGGATCCAATGTACTTTAGATAGATGTCATAAACACAAATTTTTAAAACCACCTCCTCATATTTTGACACACTGTCATTAAAATTCCAAAGTCAGCTCCACAAGTTCAACATGTATGTGCCATGCTATAAGCTCCTGAGCATACCTACTGCTTCTGTTACACATGGGGAGGGTTAAAATCCAGACATCTGCTCTGTGAGACCACTAATAAGCAACCTTTAAACAACTGTACTAACTCAACAGACAATCATCAAAATTGTTCATATCAAGTTGTTCTAAGCAAGTAATCAGAAGGAAAACAATTTTCCTTAACGGTGCTCAGCACAAAGAAATCATAGGCCATGACCCAGGTTTGGAACCTAGGGAACTTCAACTGCCGTAAGCGTTGAAAAACCATGCTTGACTCATGAACAGCATAAAAATAATACAACCCAGACATCCAATGGGAGACTAGGGACCTCCAGGTCCGGAGACTAGGGACCGTCAACTGTCTTATGGGTTGAAGTAACATGCTTGTCTTTTCATGTACACATGGCAGGTCCAAATCCAAGCATCGTCTCTGAGAGACCACTATTAATCAACATTTAACCAACAGTTGTAACTCAACAACCAATCATCAAATTGCTGCATCTAAAGAGGTAGTTGAAGGGCATGCAGTAAGATGAGATCGTTTGTTGGACTGAAATTTGATTGAACACGTATTCATAATCTTAAACTTGGGGATGAAAGTCGCATCATCCGCTCAGCATAATGAAATCATAGCCCGTGGCTCCAGGTCCGGAGACTAGCGACCTTCAATTGACTTAAGAGTTGAAAAAATGCTTGTCTCATGCACAGCATAAAAAAATAATACAACTTTAGCATCTAGTATGCTAAGGGGAATTAGCTCAAGTGGTAGAGCGCTCGCTTAGCATGCGAGAGGTAGCGGGATCGATGCCCGCATTCTCCAGTGTTTCCACACTAGCGGAGACTGAGGCCTGACTATTTTTTTTAGGCCTGAGTCGCTTACAGCTCTCCGCCATAGCAACAACAAAATTCGAGCAGTTCAGAAGCAACAAGTTTCTTGCACACATTGAAAACCTTTTGGAGTGGCCCGTACGGGGATTGAACCCGCGACCTTGGCGTCATTAGCACCACACTCTAACCAGCTGAGCTAACCGGCCAAGACAGTAAACGTCTGGCTTTTCTCAGATCCTCCATCTGTTAAGGAACATCACCTAGTCCAGTGTTTTCACAAGGGAATAAAAATCCCACCAACGTTAATATAAGTCCTCTATGAACTAGCCTAGAAGTAATTGACCTTACCTGCTGGTGGTTCTGATCATGTTGTCTAGAATCCCACGTACAGTCATTGAATAACCCCTCAGCATAAGGATCCAATGTACTTTAGATAGATGTCATAAACACAAATTTTTAAAACCACCTCCTCATATTTTGACACACTGTCATTAAAATTCCAAAGTCAGCTCCACAAGTTCAACATGTATGTGCCATGCTATAAGCTCCTGAGCATACCTACTGCTTCTGTTACACATGGGGAGGGTTAAAATCCAGACATCTGCTCTGTGAGACCACTAATAAGCAACCTTTAAACAACTGTACTAACTCAACAGACAATCATCAAAATTGTTCATATCAAGTTGTTCTAAGCAAGTAATCAGAAGGAAAACAATTTTCCTTAACGGTGCTCAGCACAAAGAAATCATAGGCCATGACCCAGGTTTGGAACCTAGGGAACTTCAACTGCCGTAAGCGTTGAAAAACCATGCTTGACTCATGAACAGCATAAAAATAATACAACCCAGACATCCAATGGGAGACTAGGGACCTCCAGGTCCGGAGACTAGGGACCGTCAACTGTCTTATGGGTTGAAGTAACATGCTTGTCTTTTCATGTACACATGGCAGGTCCAAATCCAAGCATCGTCTCTGAGAGACCACTATTAATCAACATTTAACCAACAGTTGTAACTCAACAACCAATCATCAAATTGCTGCATCTAAAGAGGGAGTTGAAGGGCATGCAGTAAGATGAGATCGTTTGTTGGACTGAAATTTGATTGAACACGTATTCATAATCTTAAACTTGTGGATGAAAGTCGCATCATCCGCTCAGCATAATGAAATCATAGCCCGTGGCTCCAGGTCCGGAGACTAGCGACCTTCAATTGACTTAAGAGTTGAAAAAATGCTTGTCTCATGCACAGCATTAAAAAATAATACAACTTTAGCATCTAGTATGCTAAGGGGAATTAGCTCAAGTGGTAGAGCGAGAGGTAGCAGGATCGATGCCCGCATTCTCCAGTGTCTCCACACTAGCGGAGACTGAGGCCTGACTATTTTTTTTAGGCCTGAGTCGCTTATAGCTCTCCGCCATAGCAACAACAAAATTCGAGCAGTTCAGAAGCAACAAGTTTCTTGCACACATTGAAAACCTTTTGGAGTGGCCCGTACGGGGATTGAACCCGCGACCTTGGCGTCATTAGCACCACGCTCTAACCAGCTGAGCTAACCGGCCAAGACAGTAAACGTCTGGCTTTTCTCAGATCCTCCATCTGTTAAGGAACATCACCTAGTCCAGTGTTTTCACAAGGGAATAAAAATCCCACCAACGTTAATATAAGTCCTCTATGAACTAGCCTAGAAGTAATTGACCTTACCTGCTGGTGGTTCTGATCATGTTGTCTAGAATCCCACGTACAGTCATTGAATAACCCCTCAGCATAAGGATCCAATGTACTTTAGATAGATGTCATGAACACAAATTTTTAAAACCACCTCCTCATATTTTGACACACTGTCATTAAAATTCCAAAGTCAGCTCCACAAGTTCAACATGTATGTGCCATGCTATAAGCTCCTGAGCATACCTACTGCTTCTGTTACACATGGGGAGGGTTAAAATCCAGACATCTGCTCTGTGAGACCACTAATAAGCAACCTTTAAACAACTGTACTAACTCAACAGACAATCATCAAAATTGTTCATATCAAGTTGTTCTAAGCAAGTAATCAGAAGGAAAACAATTTTCCTTAACGGTGCTCAGCACAAAGAAATCATAGGCCATGACCCAGGTTTGGAACCTAGGGAACTTCAACTGCCGTAAGCGTTGAAAAACCATGCTTGACTCATGAACAGCATAAAAATAATACAACCCAGACATCCAATGGGAGACTAGGGACCTCCAGGTCCGGAGACTAGGGACCGTCAACTGTCTTATGGGTTGAAGTAACATGCTTGTCTTTTCATGTACACATGGCAGGTCCAAATCCAAGCATCGTCTCTGAGAGACCACTATTAATCAACATTTAACCAACAGTTGTAACTCAACAACCAATCATCAAATTGCTGCATCTAAAGAGGTAGTTGAAGGGCATGCAGTAAGATGAGATCGTTTGTTGGACTGAAATTTGATTGAACACGTATTCATAATCTTAAACTTGGGGATGAAAGTCGCATCATCCGCTCAGCATAATGAAATCATAGCCCGTGGCTCCAGGTCCGGAGACTAGCGACCTTCAATTGACTTAAGAGTTGAAAAAATGCTTGTCTCATGCACAGCATTAAAAAATAATACAACTTTAGCATCTAGTATGCTAAGGGGAATTAGCTCAAGTGGTAGAGCGCTCGCTTAGCATGCGAGAGGTAGCGGGATCGATGCCCGCATTCTCCAGTGTCTCCACACTAGCGGAGACTGAGGCCTGACTATTTTTTTTAGGCCTGAGTCGCTTATAGCTCTCCGCCATAGCAACAACAAAATTCGAGCAGTTCAGAAGCAACAAGTTTCTTGCACACATTGAAAACCTTTTGGAGTGGCCCGTACGGGGATTGAACCCGCGACCTTGGCGTCATTAGCACCACACTCTAACCAGCTGAGCTAACCGGCCAAGACAGTAAACGTCTGGCTTTTCTCAGATCCTCCATCTGTTAAGGAACATCACCTAGTCCAGTGTTTTCACAAGGGAATAAAAATCCCACCAACGTTAATATAAGTCCTCTATGAACTAGCCTAGAAGTAATTGACCTTACCTGCTGGTGGTTCTGATCATGTTGTCTAGAATCCCACGTACAGTCATTGAATAACCCCTCAGCATAAGGATCCAATGTACTTTAGATAGATGTCATAAACACAAATTTTTAAAACCACCTCCTCATATTTTGACACACTGTCATTAAAATTCCAAAGTCAGCTCCACAAGTTCAACATGTATGTGCCATGCTATAAGCTCCTGAGCATACCTACTGCTTCTGTTACACATGGGGAGGGTTAAAATCCAGACATCTGCTCTGTGAGACCACTAATAAGCAACCTTTAAACAACTGTACTAACTCAACAGACAATCATCAAAATTGTTCATATCAAGTTGTTCTAAGCAAGTAATCAGAAGGAAAACAATTTTCCTTAACGGTGCTCAGCACAAAGAAATCATAGGCCATGACCCAGGTTTGGAACCTAGGGAACTTCAACTGCCGTAAGCGTTGAAAAACCATGCTTGACTCATGAACAGCATAAAAATAATACAACCCAGACATCCAATGGGAGACTAGGGACCTCCAGGTCCGGAGACTAGGGACCGTCAACTGTCTTATGGGTTGAAGTAACATGCTTGTCTTTTCATGTACACATGGCAGGTCCAAATCCAAGCATCGTCTCTGAGAGACCACTATTAATCAACATTTAACCAACAGTTGTAACTCAACAACCAATCATCAAATTGCTGCATCTAAAGAGGTAGTTGAAGGGCATGCAGTAAGATGAGATCGTTTGTTGGACTGAAATTTGATTGAACACGTATTCATAATCTTAAACTTGGGGATGAAAGTCGCATCATCCGCTCAGCATAATGAAATCATAGCCCGTGGCTCCAGGTCCGGAGACTAGCGACCTTCAATTGACTTAAGAGTTGAAAAAATGCTTGTCTCATGCACAGCATAAAAAAATAATACAACTTTAGCATCTAGTATGCTAAGGGGAATTAGCTCAAGTGGTAGAGCGCTCGCTTAGCATGCGAGAGGTAGCGGGATCGATGCCCGCATTCTCCAGTGTTTCCACACTAGCGGAGACTGAGGCCTGACTATTTTTTTTAGGCCTGAGTCGCTTATAGCAACAACAAAATTCGAGCAGTTCAGAAGCAACAAGTTTCTTGCAAACATTGAAAACCTTTTGGAGTGGCCCGTACGGGGATTGAACCCGCGACCTTGGCGTTATTAGCACCACGCTCTAACCAGCTGAGCTAACCGGCCAAGACAGTAAACATCTGGCTTTTCTCAGATCCTCCATCTGTTAAGGAACATCACCTAGTCCAGTGTTTTCACAAGGGAATAAAAATCCCACCAACGTTAATATAAGTCCTCTATGAACTAGCCTAGAAGTAATTGACCTTACCTGCTGGTGGTTCTGATCATGTTGTCTAGAATCCCACGTACAGTCATTGAATAACCCCTCAGCATAAGGATCCAATGTACTTTAGATAGATGTCATGAACACAAATTTTTAAAACCACCTCCTCATATTTTGACACACTGTCATTAAAATTCCAAAGTCAGCTCCACAAGTTCAACATGTATGTGCCATGCTATAAGCTCCTGAGCATACCTACTGCTTCTGTTACACATGGGGAGGGTTAAAATCCAGACATCTGCTCTGTGAGACCACTAATAAGCAACCTTTAAACAACTGTACTAACTCAACAGACAATCATCAAAATTGTTCATATCAAGTTGTTCTAAGCAAGTAATCAGAAGGAAAACAATTTTCCTTAACGGTGCTCAGCACAAAGAAATCATAGGCCATGACCCAGGTTTGGAACCTAGGGAACTTCAACTGCCGTAAGCGTTGAAAAACCATGCTTGACTCATGAACAGCATAAAAATAATACAACCCAGACATCCAATGGGAGACTAGGGACCTCCAGGTCCGGAGACTAGGGACCGTCAACTGTCTTATGGGTTGAAGTAACATGCTTGTCTTTTCATGTACACATGGCAGGTCCAAATCCAAGCATCGTCTCTGAGAGACCACTATTAATCAACATTTAACCAACAGTTGTAACTCAACAACCAATCATCAAATTGCTGCATCTAAAGAGGGAGTTGAAGGGCATGCAGTAAGATGAGATCGTTTGTTGGACTGAAATTTGATTGAACACGTATTCATAATCTTAAACTTGTGGATGAAAGTCGCATCATCCGCTCAGCATAATGAAATCATAGCCCGTGGCGCCAGGTCCGGAGACTAGCGACCTTCAATTGACTTAAGAGTTGAAAAAATGCTTGTCTCATGCACAGCATTAAAAAATAATACAACTTTAGCATCTAGTATGCTAAGGGGAATTAGCTCAAGTGGTAGAGCGAGAGGTAGCAGGATCGATGCCCGCATTCTCCAGTGTCTCCACACTAGCGGAGACTGAGGCCTGACTATTTTTTTTAGGCCTGAGTCGCTTATAGCTCTCCGCCATAGCAACAACAAAATTCGAGCAGTTCAGAAGCAACAAGTTTCTTGCACACATTGAAAACCTTTTGGAGTGGCCCGTACGGGGATTGAACCCGCGACCTTGGCGTCATTAGCACCACGCTCTAACCAGCTGAGCTAACCGGCCAAGACAGTAAACGTCTGGCTTTTCTCAGATCCTCCATCTGTTAAGGAACATCACCTAGTCCAGTGTTTTCACAAGGGAATAAAAATCCCACCAACGTTAATATAAGTCCTCTATGAACTAGCCTAGAAGTAATTGACCTTACCTGCTGGTGGTTCTGATCATGTTGTCTAGAATCCCACGTACAGTCATTGAATAACCCCTCAGCATAAGGATCCAATGTACTTTAGATAGATGTCATGAACACAAATTTTTAAAACCACCTCCTCATATTTTGACACACTGTCATTAAAATTCCAAAGTCAGCTCCACAAGTTCAACATGTATGTGCCATGCTATAAGCTCCTGAGCATACCTACTGCTTCTGTTACACATGGGGAGGGTTAAAATCCAGACATCTGCTCTGTGAGACCACTAATAAGCAACCTTTAAACAACTGTACTAACTCAACAGACAATCATCAAAATTGTTCATATCAAGTTGTTCTAAGCAAGTAATCAGAAGGAAAACAATTTTCCTTAACGGTGCTCAGCACAAAGAAATCATAGGCCATGACCCAGGTTTGGAACCTAGGGAACTTCAACTGCCGTAAGCGTTGAAAAACCATGCTTGACTCATGAACAGCATAAAAATAATACAACCCAGACATCCAATGGGAGACTAGGGACCTCCAGGTCCGGAGACTAGGGACCGTCAACTGTCTTATGGGTTGAAGTAACATGCTTGTCTTTTCATGTACACATGGCAGGTCCAAATCCAAGCATCGTCTCTGAGAGACCACTATTAATCAACATTTAACCAACAGTTGTAACTCAACAACCAATCATCAAATTGCTGCATCTAAAGAGGTAGTTGAAGGGCATGCAGTAAGATGAGATCGTTTGTTGGACTGAAATTTGATTGAACACGTATTCATAATCTTAAACTTGGGGATGAAAGTCGCATCATCCGCTCAGCATAATGAAATCATAGCCCGTGGCTCCAGGTCCGGAGACTAGCGACCTTCAATTGACTTAAGAGTTGAAAAAATGCTTGTCTCATGCACAGCATTAAAAAATAATACAACTTTAGCATCTAGTATGCTAAGGGGAATTAGCTCAAGTGGTAGAGCGCTCGCTTAGCATGCGAGAGGTAGCGGGATCGATGCCCGCATTCTCCAGTGTCTCCACACTAGCGGAGACTGAGGCCTGACTATTTTTTTTAGGCCTGAGTCGCTTATAGCTCTCCGCCATAGCAACAACAAAATTCGAGCAGTTCAGAAGCAACAAGTTTCTTGCACACATTGAAAACCTTTTGGAGTGGCCCGTACGGGGATTGAACCCGCGACCTTGGCGTCATTAGCACCACACTCTAACCAGCTGAGCTAACCGGCCAAGACAGTAAACGTCTGGCTTTTCTCAGATCCTCCATCTGTTAAGGAACATCACCTAGTCCAGTGTTTTCACAAGGGAATAAAAATCCCACCAACGTTAATATAAGTCCTCTATGAACTAGCCTAGAAGTAATTGACCTTACCTGCTGGTGGTTCTGATCATGTTGTCTAGAATCCCACGTACAGTCATTGAATAACCCCTCAGCATAAGGATCCAATGTACTTTAGATAGATGTCATAAACACAAATTTTTAAAACCACCTCCTCATATTTTGACACACTGTCATTAAAATTCCAAAGTCAGCTCCACAAGTTCAACATGTATGTGCCATGCTATAAGCTCCTGAGCATACCTACTGCTTCTGTTACACATGGGGAGGGTTAAAATCCAGACATCTGCTCTGTGAGACCACTAATAAGCAACCTTTAAACAACTGTACTAACTCAACAGACAATCATCAAAATTGTTCATATCAAGTTGTTCTAAGCAAGTAATCAGAAGGAAAACAATTTTCCTTAACGGTGCTCAGCACAAAGAAATCATAGGCCATGACCCAGGTTTGGAACCTAGGGAACTTCAACTGCCGTAAGCGTTGAAAAACCATGCTTGACTCATGAACAGCATAAAAATAATACAACCCAGACATCCAATGGGAGACTAGGGACCTCCAGGTCCGGAGACTAGGGACCGTCAACTGTCTTATGGGTTGAAGTAACATGCTTGTCTTTTCATGTACACATGGCAGGTCCAAATCCAAGCATCGTCTCTGAGAGACCACTATTAATCAACATTTAACCAACAGTTGTAACTCAACAACCAATCATCAAATTGCTGCATCTAAAGAGGTAGTTGAAGGGCATGCAGTAAGATGAGATCGTTTGTTGGACTGAAATTTGATTGAACACGTATTCATAATCTTAAACTTGGGGATGAAAGTCGCATCATCCGCTCAGCATAATGAAATTATAGCCCGTGGCTCCAGGTCCGGAGACTAGCGACCTTCAATTGACTTAAGAGTTGAAAAAATGCTTGTCTCATGCACAGCATTAAAAAATAATACAACTTTAGCATCTAGTATGCTAAGGGGAATTAGCTCAAGTGGTAGAGCGCTCGCTTAGCATGCGAGAGGTAGCGGGATCGATGCCCGCATTCTCCAGTGTCTCCACACTAGCGGAGACTGAGGCCTGACTATTTTTTTTAGGCCTGAGTCGCTTATAGCTCTCCGCCATAGCAACAACAAAATTCGAGCAGTTCAGAAGCAACAAGTTTCTTGCACACATTGAAAACCTTTTGGAGTGGCCCGTACGGGGATTGAACCCGCGACCTTGGCGTCATTAGCACCACACTCTAACCAGCTGAGCTAACCGGCCAAGACAGTAAACGTCTGGCTTATCTCAGATCCTCCATCTGTTAAGGAACATCACCTAGTCCAGTGTTTTCACAAGGGAATAAAAATCCCACCAACGTTAATATAAGTCCTCTATGAACTAGCCTAGAAGTAATTGACCTTACCTGCTGGTGGTTCTGATCATGTTGTCTAGAATCCCACGTACAGTCATTGAATAACCCCTCAGCATAAGGATCCAATGTACTTTAGATAGATGTCATAAACACAAATTTTTAAAACCACCTCCTCATATTTTGACACACTGTCATTAAAATTCCAAAGTCAGCTCCACAAGTTCAACATGTATGTGCCATGCTATAAGCTCCTGAGCATACCTACTGCTTCTGTTACACATGGGGAGGGTTAAAATCCAGACATCTGCTCTGTGAGACCACTAATAAGCAACCTTTAAACAACTGTACTAACTCAACAGACAATCATCAAAATTGTTCATATCAAGTTGTTCTAAGCAAGTAATCAGAAGGAAAACAATTTTCCTTAACGGTGCTCAGCACAAAGAAATCATAGGCCATGACCCAGGTTTGGAACCTAGGGAACTTCAACTGCCGTAAGCGTTGAAAAACCATGCTTGACTCATGAACAGCATAAAAATAATACAACCCAGACATCCAATGGGAGACTAGGGACCTCCAGGTCCGGAGACTAGGGACCGTCAACTGTCTTATGGGTTGAAGTAACATGCTTGTCTTTTCATGTACACATGGCAGGTCCAAATCCAAGCATCGTCTCTGAGAGACCACTATTAATCAACATTTAACCAACAGTTGTAACTCAACAACCAATCATCAAATTGCTGCATCTAAAGAGGTAGTTGAAGGGCATGCAGTAAGATGAGATCGTTTGTTGGACTGAAATTTGATTGAACACGTATTCATAATCTTAAACTTGGGGATGAAAGTCGCATCATCCGCTCAGCATAATGAAATCATAGCCCGTGGCTCCAGGTCCGGAGACTAGCGACCTTCAATTGACTTAAGAGTTGAAAAAATGCTTGTCTCATGCACAGCATAAAAAAATAATACAACTTTAGCATCTAGTATGCTAAGGGGAATTAGCTCAAGTGGTAGAGCGCTCGCTTAGCATGCGAGAGGTAGCGGGATCGATGCCCGCATTCTCCAGTGTTTCCACACTAGCGGAGACTGAGGCCTGACTATTTTTTTTAGGCCTGAGTCGCTTATAGCAACAACAAAATTCGAGCAGTTCAGAAGCAACAAGTTTCTTGCAAACATTGAAAACCTTTTGGAGTGGCCCGTACGGGGATTGAACCCGCGACCTTGGCGTCATTAGCACCACGCTCTAACCAGCTGAGCTAACCGGCCAAGACAGTAAACGTCTGGCTTTTCTCAGATCCTCCATCTGTTAAGGAACATCACCTAGTCCAGTGTTTTCACAAGGGAATAAAAATCCCACCAACGTTAATATAAGTCCTCTATGAACTAGCCTAGAAGTAATTGACCTTACCTGCTGGTGGTTCTGATCATGTTGTCTAGAATCCCACGTACAGTCATTGAATAACCCCTCAGCATAAGGATCCAATGTACTTTAGATAGATGTCATAAACACAAATTTTTAAAACCACCTCCTCATATTTTGACACACTGTCATTAAAATTCCAAAGTCAGCTCCACAAGTTCAACATGTATGTGCCATGCTATAAGCTCCTGAGCATACCTACTGCTTCTGTTACACATGGGGAGGGTTAAAATCCAGACATCTGCTCTGTGAGACCACTAATAAGCAACCTTTAAACAACTGTACTAACTCAACAGACAATCATCAAAATTGTTCATATCAAGTTGTTCTAAGCAAGTAATCAGAAGGAAAACAATTTTCCTTAACGGTGCTCAGCACAAAGAAATCATAGGCCATGACCCAGGTTTGGAACCTAGGGAACTTCAACTGCCGTAAGCGTTGAAAAACCATGCTTGACTCATGAACAGCATAAAAATAATACAACCCAGACATCCAATGGGAGACTAGGGACCTCCAGGTCCGGAGACTAGGGACCGTCAACTGTCTTATGGGTTGAAGTAACATGCTTGTCTTTTCATGTACACATGGCAGGTCCAAATCCAAGCATCGTCTCTGAGAGACCACTATTAATCAACATTTAACCAACAGTTGTAACTCAACAACCAATCATCAAATTGCTGCATCTAAAGAGGTAGTTGAAGGGCATGCAGTAAGATGAGATCGTTTGTTGGACTGAAATTTGATTGAACACGTATTCATAATCTTAAACTTGGGGATGAAAGTCGCATCATCCGCTCAGCATAATGAAATCATAGCCCGTGGCTCCAGGTCCGGAGACTAGCGACCTTCAATTGACTTAAGAGTTGAAAAAATGCTTGTCTCATGCACAGCATTAAAAAATAATACAACTTTAGCATCTAGTATGCTAAGGGGAATTAGCTCAAGTGGTAGAGCGCTCGCTTAGCATGCGAGAGGTAGCGGGATCGATGCCCGCATTCTCCAGTGTTTCCACACTAGCGGAGACTGAGGCCTGACTATTTTTTTTAGGCCTGAGTCGCTTATAGCAACAACAAAATTCGAGCAGTTCAGAAGCAACAAGTTTCTTGCAAACATTGAAAACCTTTTGGAGTGGCCCGTACGGGGATTGAACCCGCGACCTTGGCGTCATTAGCACCACGCTCTAACCAGCTGAGCTAACCGGCCAAGACAGTAAACATCTGGCTTTTCTCAGATCCTCCATCTGTTAAGGAACATCACCTAGTCCAGTGTTTTCACAAGGGAATAAAAATCCCACCAACGTTAATATAAGTCCTCTATGAACTAGCCTAGAAGTAATTGACCTTACCTGCTGGTGGTTCTGATCATGTTGTCTAGAATCCCACGTACAGTCATTGAATAACCCCTCAGCATAAGGATCCAATGTACTTTAGATAGATGTCATGAACACAAATTTTTAAAACCACCTCCTCATATTTTGACACACTGTCATTAAAATTCCAAAGTCAGCTCCACAAGTTCAACATGTATGTGCCATGCTATAAGCTCCTGAGCATACCTACTGCTTCTGTTACACATGGGGAGGGTTAAAATCCAGACATCTGCTCTGTGAGACCACTAATAAGCAACCTTTAAACAACTGTACTAACTCAACAGACAATCATCAAAATTGTTCATATCAAGTTGTTCTAAGCAAGTAATCAGAAGGAAAACAATTTTCCTTAACGGTGCTCAGCACAAAGAAATCATAGGCCATGACCCAGGTTTGGAACCTAGGGAACTTCAACTGCCGTAAGCGTTGAAAAACCATGCTTGACTCATGAACAGCATAAAAATAATACAACCCAGACATCCAATGGGAGACTAGGGACCTCCAGGTCCGGAGACTAGGGACCGTCAACTGTCTTATGGGTTGAAGTAACATGCTTGTCTTTTCATGTACACATGGCAGGTCCAAATCCAAGCATCGTCTCTGAGAGACCACTATTAATCAACATTTAACCAACAGTTGTAACTCAACAACCAATCATCAAATTGCTGCATCTAAAGAGGTAGTTGAAGGGCATGCAGTAAGATGAGATCGTTTGTTGGACTGAAATTTGATTGAACACGTATTCATAATCTTAAACTTGGGGATGAAAGTCGCATCATCCGCTCAGCATAATGAAATCATAGCCCGTGGCTCCAGGTCCGGAGACTAGCGACCTTCAATTGACTTAAGAGTTGAAAAAAATGCTTGTCTCATGCACAGCATAAAAAAATAATACAACTTTAGCATCTAGTATGCTAAGGGGAATTAGCTCAAGTGGTAGAGCGCTCGCTTAGCATGCGAGAGGTAGCGGGATCGATGCCCGCATTCTCCAGTGTCTCCACACTAGCGGAGACTGAGGCCTGACTATTTTTTTTAGGCCTGAGTCGCTTATAGCAACAACAAAATTCGAGCAGTTCAGAAGCAACAAGTTTCTTGCAAACATTGAAAACCTTTTGGAGTGGCCCGTACGGGGATTGAACCCGCGACCTTGGCGTTATTAGCACCACGCTCTAACCAGCTGAGCTAACCGGCCAAGACAGTAAACATCTGGCTTTTCTCAGATCCTCCATCTGTTAAGGAACATCACCTAGTCCAGTGTTTTCACAAGGGAATAAAAATCCCACCAACGTTAATATAAGTCCTCTATGAACTAGCCTAGAAGTAATTGACCTTACCTGCTGGTGGTTCTGATCATGTTGTCTAGAATCCCACGTACAGTCATTGAATAACCCCTCAGCATAAGGATCCAATGTACTTTAGATAGATGTCATGAACACAAATTTTTAAAACCACCTCCTCATATTTTGACACACTGTCATTAAAATTCCAAAGTCAGCTCCACAAGTTCAACATGTATGTGCCATGCTATAAGCTCCTGAGCATACCTACTGCTTCTGTTACACATGGGGAGGGTTAAAATCCAGACATCTGCTCTGTGAGACCACTAATAAGCAACCTTTAAACAACTGTACTAACTCAACAGACAATCATCAAAATTGTTCATATCAAGTTGTTCTAAGCAAGTAATCAGAAGGAAAACAATTTTCCTTAACGGTGCTCAGCACAAAGAAATCATAGGCCATGACCCAGGTTTGGAACCTAGGGAACTTCAACTGCCGTAAGCGTTGAAAAACCATGCTTGACTCATGAACAGCATAAAAATAATACAACCCAGACATCCAATGGGAGACTAGGGACCTCCAGGTCCGGAGACTAGGGACCGTCAACTGTCTTATGGGTTGAAGTAACATGCTTGTCTTTTCATGTACACATGGCAGGTCCAAATCCAAGCATCGTCTCTGAGAGACCACTATTAATCAACATTTAACCAACAGTTGTAACTCAACAACCAATCATCAAATTGCTGCATCTAAAGAGGTAGTTGAAGGGCATGCAGTAAGATGAGATCGTTTGTTGGACTGAAATTTGATTGAACACGTATTCATAATCTTAAACTTGGGGATGAAAGTCGCATCATCCGCTCAGCATAATGAAATCATAGCCCGTGGCTCCAGGTCCGGAGACTAGCGACCTTCAATTGACTTAAGAGTTGAAAAAAATGCTTGTCTCATGCACAGCATAAAAAAATAATACAACTTTAGCATCTAGTATGCTAAGGGGAATTAGCTCAAGTGGTAGAGCGCTCGCTTAGCATGCGAGAGGTAGCGGGATCGATGCCCGCATTCTCCAGTGTCTCCACACTAGCGGAGACTGAGGCCTGACTTTTTTAGGCCTGAGTCGCTTATAGCTCTCCGCCATAGCAACAACAAAATTCGAGCAGTTCAGAAGCAACAAGTTTCTTGCACACATTGAAAACCTTTTGGAGTGGCCCGTACGGGGATTGAACCCGCGACCTTGGCGCTATTAGCACCACGCTCTAACCGGCTGAGCTAACCGGCCAAGACAGTAAACGACTGGCTTTTCTCAGATCCTCCATCTGTTAAGGAACATCACCTAGTCCAGTGTTTTCACAAGGGAATAAAAATCCCACCAACGTTAATATAAGTCCTCTATGAACTAGCCTAGAAGTAATTGACCTTACCTGCTGGTGGTTCTGATCATGTTGTCTAGAATCCCACGTACAGTCATTGAATAACCCCTCAGCATAAGGATCCAATGTACTTTAGATAGATGTCATGAACACAAATTTTTAAAACCACCTCCTCATATTTTGACACACTGTCATTAAAATTCCAAAGTCAGCTCCACAAGTTCAACATGTATGTGCCATGCTATAAGCTCCTGAGCATACCTACTGCTTCTGTTACACATGGGGAGGGTTAAAATCCAGACATCTGCTCTGTGAGACCACTAATAAGCAACCTTTAAACAACTGTACTAACTCAACAGACAATCATCAAAATTGTTCATATCAAGTTGTTCTAAGCAAGTAATCAGAAGGAAAACAATTTTCCTTAACGGTGCTCAGCACAAAGAAATCATAGGCCATGACCCAGGTTTGGAACCTAGGGAACTTCAACTGCCGTAAGCGTTGAAAAACCATGCTTGACTCATGAACAGCATAAAAATAATACAACCCAGACATCCAATGGGAGACTAGGGACCTCCAGGTCCGGAGACTAGGGACCGTCAACTGTCTTATGGGTTGAAGTAACATGCTTGTCTTTTCATGTACACATGGCAGGTCCAAATCCAAGCATCGTCTCTGAGAGACCACTATTAATCAACATTTAACAAACAGTTGTAACTCAACAACCAATCATCAAATTGCTGCATCTAAAGAGGGAGTTGAAGGGCATGCAGTAAGATGAGATCGTTTGTTGGACTGAAATTTGATTGAACACGTATTCATAATCTTAAACTTGGGGATGAAAGTCGCATCATCCGCTCAGCATAATGAAATCATAGCCCGTGGCTCCAGGTCCGGAGACTAGCGACCTTCAATTGACTTAAGAGTTGAAAAAATGCTTGTCTCATGCACAGCATAAAAAAATAATACAACTTTAGCATCTAGTATGCTAAGGGGAATTAGCTCAAGTGGTAGAGCGCTCGCTTAGCATGCGAGAGGTAGCGGGATCGATGCCCGCATTCTCCAGTGTCTCCACACTAGCGGAGACTGAGGCCTGACTATTTTTTTTAGGCCTGAGTCGCTTATAGCTCTCCGCCATAGCAACAACAAAATTCGAGCAGTTCAGAAGCAACAAGTTTCTTGCACACATTGAAAACCTTTTGGAGTGGCCCGTACGGGGATTGAACCCGCGACCTTGGCGCTATTAGCACCACGCTCTAACCAGCTGTGCTAACCGGCCAAGACAGTAAACGACTGGCTTTTCTCAGATCCTCCATCTGTTAAGGAACATCACCTAGTCCAGTGTTTTCACAAGGGAATAAAAATCCCACCAACGTTAATATAAGTCCTCTATGAACTAGCCTAGAAGTAATTGACCTTACCTGCTGGTGGTTCTGATCATGTTGTCTAGAATCCCACGTACAGTCATTGAATAACCCCTCAGCATAAGGATCCAATGTACTTTAGATAGATGTCATGAACACAAATTTTTAAAACCACCTCCTCATATTTTGACACACTGTCATTAAAATTCCAAAGTCAGCTCCACAAGTTCAACATGTATGTGCCATGCTATAAGCTCCTGAGCATACCTACTGCTTCTGTTACACATGGGGAGGGTTAAAATCCAGACATCTGCTCTGTGAGACCACTAATAAGCAACCTTTAAACAACTGTACTAACTCAACAGACAATCATCAAAATTGTTCATATCAAGTTGTTCTAAACAAGTAATCAGAAGGAAAACAATTTTCCTTAACGGTGCTCAGCACAAAGAAATCATAGGCCATGACCCAGGTTTGGAACCTAGGGAACTTCAACTGCCGTAAGCGTTGAAAAACCATGCTTGACTCATGAACAGCATAAAAATAATACAACCCAGACATCCAATGGGAGACTAGGGACCTCCAGGTCCGGAGACTAGGGACCGTCAACTGTCTTATGGGTTGAAGTAACATGCTTGTCTTTTCATGTACACATGGCAGGTCCAAATCCAAGCATCGTCTCTGAGAGACCACTATTAATCAACATTTAACCAACAGTTGTAACTCAACAACCAATCATCAAATTGCTGCATCTAAAGAGGGAGTTGAAGGGCATGCAGTAAGATGAGATCGTTTGTTGGACTGAAATTTGATTGAACACGTATTCATAATCTTAAACTTGGGGATGAAAGTCGCATCATCCGCTCAGCATAATGAAATCATAGCCCGTGGCTCCAGGTCCGGAGACTAGCGACCTTCAATTGACTTAAGAGTTGAAAAAATGCTTGTCTCATGCACAGCATAAAAAAATAATACAACTTTAGCATCTAGTATGCTAAGGGGAATTAGCTCAAGTGGTAGAGCGCTCGCTTAGCATGCGAGAGGTAGCGGGATCGATGCCCGCATTCTCCAGTGTCTCCACACTAGCGGAGACTGAGGCCTGACAATTTTTTTTAGGCCTGAGTCGCTTATAGCTCTCCGCCATAGCAACAACAAAATTCGAGCAGTTCAGAAGCAATAAGTTTCTTGCACACATTGAAAACCTTTTGGAGTGGCCCGTACGGGGATTGAACCCGCGACCTTGGCGTTATTAGCACCACGCTCTAACCAGCTGAGCTAACCGGCCAAGACAGTAAACGACTGGCTTTTCTCAGATCCTCCATCTGTTAAGGAACATCACCTAGTCCAGTGTTTTCACAAGGGAATAAAAATCCCACCAACGTTAATATAAGTCCTCTATGAACTAGCCTAGAAGTAATTGACCTTACCTGCTGGTGGTTCTGATCATGTTGTCTAGAATCCCACGTACAGTCATTGAATAACCCCTCAGCATAAGGATCCAATGTACTTTAGATAGATGTCATAAACACAAATTTTTAAAACCACCTCCTCATATTTTGACACACTGTCATTAAAATTCCAAAGTCAGCTCCACAAGTTCAACATGTATGTGCCATGCTATAAGCTCCTGAGCATACCTACTGCTTCTGTTACACATGGGGAGGGTTAAAATCCAGACATCTGCTCTGTGAGACCACTAATAAGCAACCTTTAAACAACTGTACTAACTCAACAGACAATCATCAAAATTGTTCATATCAAGTTGTTCTAAGCAAGTAATCAGAAGGAAAACAATTTTCCTTAACGGTGCTCAGCACAAAGAAATCATAGGCCATGACCCAGGTTTGGAACCTAGGGAACTTCAACTGCCGTAAGCGTTGAAAAACCATGCTTGACTCATGAACAGCATAAAAATAATACAACCCAGACATCCAATGGGAGACTAGGGACCTCCAGGTCCGGAGACTAGGGACCGTCAACTGTCTTATGGGTTGAAGTAACATGCTTGTCTTTTCATGTACACATGGCAGGTCCAAATCCAAGCATCGTCTCTGAGAGACCACTATTAATCAACATTTAACCAACAGTTGTAACTCAACAACCAATCATCAAATTGCTGCATCTAAAGAGGGAGTTGAAGGGCATGCAGTAAGATGAGATCGTTTGTTGGACTGAAATTTGATTGAACACGTATTCATAATCTTAAACTTGGGGATGAAAGTCGCATCATCCGCTCAGCATAATGAAATCATAGCCCGTGGCTCCAGGTCCGGAGACTAGCGACCTTCAATTGACTTAAGAGTTGAAAAAATGCTTGTCTCATGCACAGCATAAAAAAATAATACAACTTTAGCATCTAGTATGCTAAGGGGAATTAGCTCAAGTGGTAGAGCGCTCGCTTAGCATGCGAGAGGTAGCGGGATCGATGCCCGCATTCTCCAGTGTCTCCACACTAGCGGAGCCTGAGGCCTGACTATTTTTTTTAGGCCTGAGTCGCTTATAGCTCTCCGCCATAGCAACAACAAAATTCGAGCAGTTCAGAAGCAATAAGTTTCTTGCACACATTGAAAACCTTTTGGAGTGGCCCGTACGGGGATTGAACCCGCGACCTTGGCGTTATTAGCACCACGCTCTAACCAGCTGAGCTAACCGGCCAAGACAGTAAACGACTGGCTTTTCTCAGATCCTCCATCTGTTAAGGAACATCACCTAGTCCAGTGTTTTCACAAGGGAATAAAAATCCCACCAACGTTAATATAAGTCCTCTATGAACTAGCCTAGAAGTAATTGACCTTACCTGCTGGTGGTTCTGATCATGTTGTCTAGAATCCCACGTACAGTCATTGAATAACCCCTCAGCATAAGGATCCAATGTACTTTAGATAGATGTCATGAACACAAATTTTTAAAACCACCTCCTCATATTTTGACACACTGTCATTAAAATTCCAAAGTCAGCTCCACAAGTTCAACATGTATGTGCCATGCTATAAGCTCCTGAGCATACCTACTGCTTCTGTTACACATGGGGAGGGTTAAAATCCAGACATCTGCTCTGTGAGACCACTAATAAGCAACCTTTAAACAACTGTACTAACTCAACAGACAATCATCAAAATTGTTCATATCAAGTTGTTCTAAGCAAGTAATCAGAAGGAAAACAATTTTCCTTAACGGTGCTCAGCACAAAGAAATCATAGGCCATGACCCAGGTTTGGAACCTAGGGAACTTCAACTGCCGTAAGCGTTGAAAAACCATGCTTGACTCATGAACAGCATAAAAATAATACAACCCAGACATCCAATGGGAGACTAGGGACCTCCAGGTCCGGAGACTAGGGACCGTCAACTGTCTTATGGGTTGAAGTAACATGCTTGTCTTTTCATGTACACATGGCAGGTCCAAATCCAAGCATCGTCTCTGAGAGACCACTATTAATCAACATTTAACCAACAGTTGTAACTCAACAACCAATCATCAAATTGCTGCATCTAAAGAGGGAGTTGAAGGGCATGCAGTAAGATGAGATCGTTTGTTGGACTGAAATTTGATTGAACACGTATTCATAATCTTAAACTTGGGGATGAAAGTCGCATCATCCGCTCAGCATAATGAAATCATAGCCCGTGGCTCCAGGTCCGGAGACTAGCGACCTTCAATTGACTTAAGAGTTGAAAAAATGCTTGTCTCATGCACAGCATAAAAAAATAATACAACTTTAGCATCTAGTATGCTAAGGGGAATTAGCTCAAGTGGTAGAGCGCTCGCTTAGCATGCGAGAGGTAGCGGGATCGATGCCCGCATTCTCCAGTGTCTCCACACTAGCGGAGCCTGAGGCCTGACTATTTTTTTTAGGCCTGAGTCGCTTATAGCTCTCCGCCATAGCAACAACAAAATTCGAGCAGTTCAGAAGCAATAAGTTTCTTGCACACATTGAAAACCTTTTGGAGTGGCCCGTACGGGGATTGAACCCGCGACCTTGGCGTTATTAGCACCACGCTCTAACCAGCTGAGCTAACCGGCCAAGACAGTAAACGACTGGCTTTTCTCAGATCCTCCATCTGTTAAGGAACATCACCTAGTCCAGTGTTTTCACAAGGGAATAAAAATCCCACCAACGTTAATATAAGTCCTCTATGAACTAGCCTAGAAGTAATTGACCTTACCTGCTGGTGGTTCTGATCATGTTGTCTAGAATCCCACGTACAGTCATTGAATAACCCCTCAGCATAAGGATCCAATGTACTTTAGATAGATGTCATGAACACAAATTTTTAAAACCACCTCCTCATATTTTGACACACTGTCATTAAAATTCCAAAGTCAGCTCCACAAGTTCAACATGTATGTGCCATGCTATAAGCTCCTGAGCATACCTACTGCTTCTGTTACACATGGGGAGGGTTAAAATCCAGACATCTGCTCTGTGAGACCACTAATAAGCAACCTTTAAACAACTGTACTAACTCAACAGACAATCATCAAAATTGTTCATATCAAGTTGTTCTAAGCAAGTAATCAGAAGGAAAACAATTTTCCTTAACGGTGCTCAGCACAAAGAAATCATAGGCCATGACCCAGGTTTGGAACCTAGGGAACTTCAACTGCCGTAAGCGTTGAAAAACCATGCTTGACTCATGAACAGCATAAAAATAATACAACCCAGACATCCAATGGGAGACTAGGGACCTCCAGGTCCGGAGACTAGGGACCGTCAACTGTCTTATGGGTTGAAGTAACATGCTTGTCTTTTCATGTACACATGGCAGGTCCAAATCCAAGCATCGTCTCTGAGAGACCACTATTAATCAACATTTAACCAACAGTTGTAACTCAACAACCAATCATCAAATTGCTGCATCTAAAGAGGGAGTTGAAGGGCATGCAGTAAGATGAGATCGTTTGTTGGACTGAAATTTGATTGAACACGTATTCATAATCTTAAACTTGGGGATGAAAGTCGCATCATCCGCTCAGCATAATGAAATCATAGCCCGTGGCTCCAGGTCCAGAGACTAGCGACCTTCAATTGACTTAAGAGTTGAAAAAATGCTTGTCTCATGCATGCATCAAAAATGCATTCTCCAGTGTCTCCACACTAGCGGAGACTGAGGCCTGACTATTTTTTTAGGCCTGAGTCGCTTATAGCTCTCCGCCATAGCAACAACAAAATTCGAGCAGTTCAGAAGCAATAAGTTTCTTGCACACATTGAAAACCTTTTGGAGTGGCCCGTACGGGGATTGAACCCGCGACCTTGGCGTTATTAGCACCACGCTCTAACCAGCTGAGCTAACCGGCCAAGACAGTAAACGACTGGCTTTTCTCAGATCCTCCATCTGTTAAGGAACATCACCTAGTCCAGTGTTTTCACAAGGGAATAAAAATCCCACCAACGTTAATATAAGTCCTCTATGAACTAGCCTAGAAGTAATTGACCTTACCTGCTGGTGGTTCTGATCATGTTGTCTAGAATCCCACGTACAGTCATTGAATAACCCCTCAGCATAAGGATCCAATGTACTTTAGATAGATGTCATGAACACAAATTTTTAAAACCACCTCCTCATATTTTGACACACTGTCATTAAAATTCCAAAGTCAGCTCCACAAGTTCAACATGTATGTGCCATGCTATAAGCTCCTGAGCATACCTACTGCTTCTGTTACACATGGGGAGGGTTAAAATCCAGACATCTGCTCTGTGAGACCACTAATAAGCAACCTTTAAACAACTGTACTAACTCAACAGACAATCATCAAAATTGTTCATATCAAGTTGTTCTAAGCAAGTAATCAGAAGGAAAACAATTTTCCTTAACGGTGCTCAGCACAAAGAAATCATAGGCCATGACCCAGGTTTGGAACCTAGGGAACTTCAACTGCCGTAAGCGTTGAAAAACCATGCTTGACTCATGAACAGCATAAAAATAATACAACCCAGACATCCAATGGGAGACTAGGGACCTCCAGGTCCGGAGACTAGGGACCGTCAACTGTCTTATGGGTTGAAGTAACATGCTTGTCTTTTCATGTACACATGGCAGGTCCAAATCCAAGCATCGTCTCTGAGAGACCACTATTAATCAACATTTAACCAACAGTTGTAACTCAACAACCAATCATCAAATTGCTGCATCTAAAGAGGGAGTTGAAGGGCATGCAGTAAGATGAGATCGTTTGTTGGACTGAAATTTGATTGAACACGTATTCATAATCTTAAACTTGGGGATGAAAGTCGCATCATCCGCTCAGCATAATGAAATCATAGCCCGTGGCTCCAGGTCCGGAGACTAGCGACCTTCAATTGACTTAAGAGTTGAAAAAATGCTTGTCTCATGCATGCATCAAAAATGCATTCTCCAGTGTCTCCACACTAGCGGAGACTGAGGCCTGACTATTTTTTTAGGCCTGAGTCGCTTATAGCTCTCCGCCATAGCAACAACAAAATTCGAGCAGTTCAGAAGCAATAAGTTTCTTGCACACATTGAAAACCTTTTGGAGTGGCCCGTACGGGGATTGAACCCGCGACCTTGGCGTTATTAGCACCACGCTCTAACCAGCTGAGCTAACCGGCCAAGACAGTAAACGACTGGCTTTTCTCAGATCCTCCATCTGTTAAGGAACATCACCTAGTCCAGTGTTTTCACAAGGGAATAAAAATCCCACCAACGTTAATATAAGTCCTCTATGAACTAGCCTAGAAGTAATTGACCTTACCTGCTGGTGGTTCTGATCATGTTGTCTAGAATCCCACGTACAGTCATTGAATAACCCCTCAGCATAAGGATCCAATGTACTTTAGATAGATGTCATGAACACAAATTTTTAAAACCACCTCCTCATATTTTGACACACTGTCATTAAAATTCCAAAGTCAGCTCCACAAGTTCAACATGTATGTGCCATGCTATAAGCTCCTGAGCATACCTACTGCTTCTGTTACACATGGGGAGGGTTAAAATCCAGACATCTGCTCTGTGAGACCACTAATAAGCAACCTTTAAACAACTGTACTAACTCAACAGACAATCATCAAAATTGTTCATATCAAGTTGTTCTAAGCAAGTAATCAGAAGGAAAACAATTTTCCTTAACGGTGCTCAGCACAAAGAAATCATAGGCCATGACCCAGGTTTGGAACCTAGGGAACTTCAACTGCCGTAAGCGTTGAAAAACCATGCTTGACTCATGAACAGCATAAAAATAATACAACCCAGACATCCAATGGGAGACTAGGGACCTCCAGGTCCGGAGACTAGGGACCGTCAACTGTCTTATGGGTTGAAGTAACATGCTTGTCTTTTCATGTACACATGGCAGGTCCAAATCCAAGCATCGTCTCTGAGAGACCACTATTAATCAACATTTAACCAACAGTTGTAACTCAACAACCAATCATCAAATTGCTGCATCTAAAGAGGGAGTTGAAGGGCATGCAGTAAGATGAGATCGTTTGTTGGACTGAAATTTGATTGAACACGTATTCATAATCTTAAACTTGGGGATGAAAGTCGCATCATCCGCTCAGCATAATGAAATCATAGCCCGTGGCTCCAGGTCCGGAGACTAGCGACCTTCAATTGACTTAAGAGTTGAAAAAATGCTTGTCTCATGCACAGCATAAAAAAATAATACAACTTTAGCATCTAGTATGCTAAGGGGAATTAGCTCAAGTGGTAGAGCGCTCGCTTAGCATGCGAGAGGTAGCGGGATCGATGCCCGCATTCTCCAGTGTCTCCACACTAGCGGAGACTGAGGCCTGACTATTTTTTTAGGCCTGAGTCGCTTATAGCTCTCCGCCATAGCAACAACAAAATTCGAGCAGTTCAGAAGCAATAAGTTTCTTGCACACATTGAAAACCTTTTGGAGTGGCCCGTACGGGGATTGAACCCGCGACCTTGGCGTTATTAGCACCACGCTCTAACCAGCTGAGCTAACCGGCCAAGACAGTAAACGACTGGCTTTTCTCAGATCCTCCATCTGTTAAGGAACATCACCTAGTCCAGTGTTTTCACAAGGGAATAAAAATCCCACCAACGTTAATATAAGTCCTCTATGAACTAGCCTAGAAGTAATTGACCTTACCTGCTGGTGGTTCTGATCATGTTGTCTAGAATCCCACGTACAGTCATTGAATAACCCCTCAGCATAAGGATCCAATGTACTTTAGATAGATGTCATGAACACAAATTTTTAAAACCACCTCCTCATATTTTGACACACTGTCATTAAGATTCCAAAGTCAGCTCCACAAGTTCAACATGTATGTGCCATGCTATAAGCTCCTGAGCATACCTACTGCTTCTGTTACACATGGGGAGGGTTAAAATCCAGACATCTGCTCTGTGAGACCACTAATAAGCAACCTTTAAACAACTGTACTAACTCAACAGACAATCATCAAAATTGTTCATATCAAGTTGTTCTAAGCAAGTAATCAGAAGGAAAACAATTTTCCTTAACGGTGCTCAGCACAAAGAAATCATAGGCCATGACCCAGGTTTGGAACCTAGGGAACTTCAACTGCCGTAAGCGTTGAAAAACCATGCTTGACTCATGAACAGCATAAAAATAATTCAACCCAGACATCCAATGGGAGACTAGGGACCTCCAGGTCCGGAGACTAGGGACCGTCAACTGTCTTATGGGTTGAAGTAACATGCTTGTCTTTTCATGTACACATGGCAGGTCCAAATCCAAGCATCGTCTCTGAGAGACCACTATTAATCAACATTTAACCAACAGTTGTAACTCAACAACCAATCATCAAATTGCTGCATCTAAAGAGGGAGTTGAAGGGCATGCAGTAAGATGAGATCGTTTGTTGGACTGAAATTTGATTGAACACGTATTCATAATCTTAAATCTTAAATCTTAAATGAAAGTCGCATCATCCGCTCAGCATAATGAAATCATAGCCCGTGGCTCCAGGTCCGGAGACTAGCGACCTTCAATTGACTTAAGAGTTGAAAAAATGCTTGTCTCATGCACAGCATAAAAAAATAATACAACTTTAGCATCTAGTATGCTAAGGGGAATTAGCTCAAGTGGTAGAGCGCTCGCTTAGCATGCGGGATCGATGCCCGCATTCTCCAGTGTCTCCACACTAGCGGAGACTGAGGCCTGACTATTTTTTTTAGGCCTGAGTCGCTTATAGCTCTCCGCCATAGCAACAACAAAATTCGAGCAGTTCAGAAGCAACAAGTTTCTTGCACACATTGAAAACCTTTTGGAGTGGCCCGTACGGGGATTGAACCCGCGACCTTGGCGTTATTAGCACCACGCTCTAACCAGCTGAGCTAATCAGCCAAGACAGTAAACGACTGGCTTTGCTCAGATCCTCCATCTGTTAAGGAACATCACCTAGTCCAGTGTTTTCACAAGGGAATAAAAATCCCACCAACGTTAATATAAGTCCTCTATGAACTAGCCTAGAAGTAATTGACCTTACCTGCTTGTGGTTCTGATCATGTTGTCTAGAATCCCACGTACAGTCATTGAATAACCCCTCAGCATAAGGATCCAATGTACTTTAGATAGATGTCATGAACACAAATTTTTAAAACCACCTCCTCATATTTTGACACACTGTCATTAAAATTCCAAAGTCAGCTCCACAAGTTCAACATGTATGTGCCATGCTATAAGCTCCTGAGCATACCTACTGCTTCTGTTACACATGGGGAGGGTTAAAATCCAGACATCTGCTCTGTGAGACCACTAATAAGCAACCTTTAAACAACTGTACTAACTCAACAGACAATCATCAAAATTGTTCATATCAAGTTGTTCTAAGCAAGTAATCAGAAGGAAAACAAGTTTCCTTAACGGTGCCCAGCACAAAGAAATCATAGGCCATGACCCAGGTTTGGAACTTAGGGAACTTCAACTGCCGTAAGCGTTGAAAAACCATGCTTGACTCATGAACAGCATAAAAATAATACAACCCAGACATCCAATGGGAGACTAGGGACCTCCAGGTCCGGAGACTAGGGACCGTCAACTGTCTTATGGGTTGAAGTAACATGCTTGTCTTTTCATGTACACATGGCAGGTCCAAATCCAAGCATCGTCTCTGAGAGACCACTATTAATCAACCTTTAACCAACAGTTGTAACTCAACAACCAATCATCAAATTGCTGCATCTAAAGAGGGAGTTGAAGGGCATGCAGTAAGATGAGATCGTTTGTTGGACTGAAATTTGATTGAACATGTATTCATAATCTTAAACTTGGGGATGAAAGTCGCATCATCCGCTCAGCATAATGAAATCATAGCCCGTGGCTCCAGGTCCGGAGACTAGCGACCTTCAATTGACTTAAGAGTTGAAAAAATGCTTGTCTCATGCACAGCATAAAAAAATAATACAACTTTAGCATCTAGTATGCTAAGGGGAATTAGCTCAAGTGGTAGAGCGCTCGCTTAGCATGCAAGAGGTAGCGGGATCGATGCCCGCATTCTCCAGTGTCTCCACACTAGCGGAGGCTGAGGCCTGACTATTTTTTTTAGGCCTGAGTCCGCTTTTAGCTCTCCGCCATAGCAACAACAAAATTCGAGCAGTTCAGAAGCAACAAGTTTCTTGCACACATTGAAAACCTTTTGGAGTGGCCCATACGGGGATTGAACCCACGACCTTGGCATTATTAGCACCACGCTCTAACCAGCTGAGCTAACCGGCCAAGACAGTAAACGACTGGCTTTTCTCAGATCCTCCATCTGTTAAGGAACATCACCTAGTCCAGTGTTTTCACAAGGGAATAAAAATCCCACCAACGTTAATATAAGTCCTCTATGAACTAGCCTAGAAGTAATTGACCTTACCTGCTGGTGGTTCTGATCATGTTGTCTAGAAACCCACGTACAGTCATTGAATAACCCCTCAGCATAAGGATCCAATGTACTTTAGATAGATGTCATGAACACAAATTTTTAAAACCACCTCCTCATATTTTGACACACTGTCATTAAAATTCCAAAGTCAGCTCCACAAGTTCAACATGTATGTGCCATGCTATAAGCTCCTGAGCATACCTACTGCTTCTGTTACACATGGGGAGGGTTAAAATCCAGACATCTGCTCTGTGAGACCACTAATAAGCAACCTTTAAACAACTGTACTAACTCAACAGACAATCATCAAAATTGTTCATATCAAGTTGTTCTAAGCAAGTAATCAGAAGGAAAACAATTTTCCTTAACGGTGCTCAGCACAAAGAAATCATAGGCCATGACCCAGGTTTGGAACCTAGGGAACTTCAACTGCCGTAAGCGTTGAAAAACCATGCTTGACTCATGAACAGCATAAAAATAATACAACCCAGACATCCAATGGGAGACTAGGGACCTCCAGGTCCGGAGACTAGGGACCGTCAACTGTCTTATGGGTTGAAGTAACATGCTTGTCTTTTCATGTACACATGGCAGGTCCAAATCCAAGCATCGTCTCTGAGAGACCACTATTAATCAGCCTTTAACCAACAGTTGTAACTCAACAACCAATCATCAAATTGCTGCATCTAAAGAAGGAGTTGAAGGGCATGCAGTAAGATGAGATCGTTTGTTGGACTGAAATTTGATTGAACACGTATTCATAATCTTAAATCTTAAATCTTAAATGAAAGTCGCATCATCCGCTCAGCATAATGAAATCATAGCCCGTGGCTCCAGGTCCGGAGACTAGCGACCTTCAATTGACTTAAGAGTTGAAAAAATGCTTGTCTCATGCACAGCATAAAAAAATAATACAACTTTAGCATCTAGTATGCTAAGGGGAATTAGCTCAAGTGGTAGAGCGCTCGCTTAGCATGCGGGATCGATGCCCGCATTCTCCAGTGTCTCCACACTAGCGGAGACTGAGGCCTGACTATTTTTTTTAGGCCTGAGTCGCTTATAGCTCTCCGCCATAGCAACAACAAAATTCGAGCAGTTCAGAAGCAACAAGTTTCTTGCACACATTGAAAACCTTTTGGAGTGGCCCGTACGGGGATTGAACCCGCGACCTTGGCGTTATTAGCACCACGCTCTAACCAGCTGAGCTAATCAGCCAAGACAGTAAACGACTGGCTTTGCTCAGATCCTCCATCTGTTAAGGAACATCACCTAGTCCAGTGTTTTCACAAGGGAATAAAAATCCCACCAACGTTAATATAAGTCCTCTATGAACTAGCCTAGAAGTAATTGACCTTACCTGCTTGTGGTTCTGATCATGTTGTCTAGAATCCCACGTACAGTCATTGAATAACCCCTCAGCATAAGGATCCAATGTACTTTAGATAGATGTCATGAACACAAATTTTTAAAACCACCTCCTCATATTTTGACACACTGTCATTAAAATTCCAAAGTCAGCTCCACAAGTTCAACATGTATGTGCCATGCTATAAGCTCCTGAGCATACCTACTGCTTCTGTTACACATGGGGAGGGTTAAAATCCAGACATCTGCTCTGTGAGACCACTAATAAGCAACCTTTAAACAACTGTACTAACTCAACAGACAATCATCAAAATTGTTCATATCAAGTTGTTCTAAGCAAGTAATCAGAAGGAAAACAAGTTTCCTTAACGGTGCCCAGCACAAAGAAATCATAGGCCATGACCCAGGTTTGGAACTTAGGGAACTTCAACTGCCGTAAGCGTTGAAAAACCATGCTTGACTCATGAACAGCATAAAAATAATACAACCCAGACATCCAATGGGAGACTAGGGACCTCCAGGTCCGGAGACTAGGGACCGTCAACTGTCTTATGGGTTGAAGTAACATGCTTGTCTTTTCATGTACACATGGCAGGTCCAAATCCAAGCATCGTCTCTGAGAGACCACTATTAATCAACCTTTAACCAACAGTTGTAACTCAACAACCAATCATCAAATTGCTGCATCTAAAGAGGGAGTTGAAGGGCATGCAGTAAGATGAGATCGTTTGTTGGACTGAAATTTGATTGAACATGTATTCATAATCTTAAACTTGGGGATGAAAGTCGCATCATCCGCTCAGCATAATGAAATCATAGCCCGTGGCTCCAGGTCCGGAGACTAGCGACCTTCAATTGACTTAAGAGTTGAAAAAATGCTTGTCTCATGCACAGCATAAAAAAATAATACAACTTTAGCATCTAGTATGCTAAGGGGAATTAGCTCAAGTGGTAGAGCGCTCGCTTAGCATGCAAGAGGTAGCGGGATCGATGCCCGCATTCTCCAGTGTCTCCACACTAGCGGAGGCTGAGGCCTGACTATTTTTTTTAGGCCTGAGTCCGCTTTTAGCTCTCCGCCATAGCAACAACAAAATTCGAGCAGTTCAGAAGCAACAAGTTTCTTGCACACATTGAAAACCTTTTGGAGTGGCCCATACGGGGATTGAACCCACGACCTTGGCATTATTAGCACCACGCTCTAACCAGCTGAGCTAACCGGCCAAGACAGTAAACGACTGGCTTTTCTCAGATCCTCCATCTGTTAAGGAACATCACCTAGTCCAGTGTTTTCACAAGGGAATAAAAATCCCACCAACGTTAATATAAGTCCTCTATGAACTAGCCTAGAAGTAATTGACCTTACCTGCTGGTGGTTCTGATCATGTTGTCTAGAAACCCACGTACAGTCATTGAATAACCCCTCAGCATAAGGATCCAATGTACTTTAGATAGATGTCATGAACACAAATTTTTAAAACCACCTCCTCATATTTTGACACACTGTCATTAAAATTCCAAAGTCAGCTCCACAAGTTCAACATGTATGTGCCATGCTATAAGCTCCTGAGCATACCTACTGCTTCTGTTACACATGGGGAGGGTTAAAATCCAGACATCTGCTCTGTGAGACCACTAATAAGCAACCTTTAAACAACTGTACTAACTCAACAGACAATCATCAAAATTGTTCATATCAAGTTGTTCTAAGCAAGTAATCAGAAGGAAAACAATTTTCCTTAACGGTGCTCAGCACAAAGAAATCATAGGCCATGACCCAGGTTTGGAACCTAGGGAACTTCAACTGCCGTAAGCGTTGAAAAACCATGCTTGACTCATGAACAGCATAAAAATAATACAACCCAGACATCCAATGGGAGACTAGGGACCTCCAGGTCCGGAGACTAGGGACCGTCAACTGTCTTATGGGTTGAAGTAACATGCTTGTCTTTTCATGTACACATGGCAGGTCCAAATCCAAGCATCGTCTCTGAGAGACCACTATTAATCAGCCTTTAACCAACAGTTGTAACTCAACAACCAATCATCAAATTGCTGCATCTAAAGAAGGAGTTGAAGGGCATGCAGTAAGATGAGATCGTTTGTTGGACTGAAATTTGATTGAACACGTATTCATAATCTTAAATCTTAAATCTTAAATGAAAGTCGCATCATCCGCTCAGCATAATGAAATCATAGCCCGTGGCTCCAGGTCCGGAGACTAGCGACCTTCAATTGACTTAAGAGTTGAAAAAATGCTTGTCTCATGCACAGCATAAAAAAATAATACAACTTTAGCATCTAGTATGCTAAGGGGAATTAGCTCAAGTGGTAGAGCGCTCGCTTAGCATGCGGGATCGATGCCCGCATTCTCCAGTGTCTCCACACTAGCGGAGACTGAGGCCTGACTATTTTTTTTAGGCCTGAGTCGCTTATAGCTCTCCGCCATAGCAACAACAAAATTCGAGCAGTTCAGAAGCAACAAGTTTCTTGCACACATTGAAAACCTTTTGGAGTGGCCCGTACGGGGATTGAACCCGCGACCTTGGCGTTATTAGCACCACGCTCTAACCAGCTGAGCTAATCAGCCAAGACAGTAAACGACTGGCTTTGCTCAGATCCTCCATCTGTTAAGGAACATCACCTAGTCCAGTGTTTTCACAAGGGAATAAAAATCCCACCAACGTTAATATAAGTCCTCTATGAACTAGCCTAGAAGTAATTGACCTTACCTGCTTGTGGTTCTGATCATGTTGTCTAGAATCCCACGTACAGTCATTGAATAACCCCTCAGCATAAGGATCCAATGTACTTTAGATAGATGTCATGAACACAAATTTTTAAAACCACCTCCTCATATTTTGACACACTGTCATTAAAATTCCAAAGTCAGCTCCACAAGTTCAACATGTATGTGCCATGCTATAAGCTCCTGAGCATACCTACTGCTTCTGTTACACATGGGGAGGGTTAAAATCCAGACATCTGCTCTGTGAGACCACTAATAAGCAACCTTTAAACAACTGTACTAACTCAACAGACAATCATCAAAATTGTTCATATCAAGTTGTTCTAAGCAAGTAATCAGAAGGAAAACAAGTTTCCTTAACGGTGCCCAGCACAAAGAAATCATAGGCCATGACCCAGGTTTGGAACTTAGGGAACTTCAACTGCCGTAAGCGTTGAAAAACCATGCTTGACTCATGAACAGCATAAAAATAATACAACCCAGACATCCAATGGGAGACTAGGGACCTCCAGGTCCGGAGACTAGGGACCGTCAACTGTCTTATGGGTTGAAGTAACATGCTTGTCTTTTCATGTACACATGGCAGGTCCAAATCCAAGCATCGTCTCTGAGAGACCACTATTAATCAACCTTTAACCAACAGTTGTAACTCAACAACCAATCATCAAATTGCTGCATCTAAAGAGGGAGTTGAAGGGCATGCAGTAAGATGAGATCGTTTGTTGGACTGAAATTTGATTGAACATGTATTCATAATCTTAAACTTGGGGATGAAAGTCGCATCATCCGCTCAGCATAATGAAATCATAGCCCGTGGCTCCAGGTCCGGAGACTAGCGACCTTCAATTGACTTAAGAGTTGAAAAAATGCTTGTCTCATGCACAGCATAAAAAAATAATACAACTTTAGCATCTAGTATGCTAAGGGGAATTAGCTCAAGTGGTAGAGCGCTCGCTTAGCATGCGAGAGGTAGCGGGATCGATGCCCGCATTCTCCAGTGTGTCCACACTAGCGGAGACTGAGGCCTGACTATTTTTTTTAGGCCTGAGTCGCTTATAGCTCTCCGCAATAGCAACAACAAAATTCGAGCAGTTCAGAAGCAACAAGTTTCTTGCACACATTGAAGACCTTTTGGAGTGGCACGTACGGGGATTGAACCCGCGACCTTGGCGTTATTAGCACCACGCTCTAACCAGCTGAGCTAATCAGCCAAGACAGTAAACGACTGGCTTTTCTCAGATCCTCCATCTGTTAAGGAACATCACCTAGTCCAGTGTTTTCACAAGGGAATAAAAATCCCACCAACGTTAATATAAGTCCTCTATGAACTAGCCTAGAAGTAATTGACCTTACCTGCTGGTGGTTCTGATCATGTTGTCTAGAATCCCACGTACAGTCATTGAATAACCCCTCAGCATAAGGATCCAATGTAGTTTAGATAGATGTCATGAACACAAATTTTTAAAACCACCTCCTCATATTTTGACACACTGTCATTAAAATTCCAAAGTCAGCTCCACAAGTTCAACATGTATGTGCCATGCTATAAGCTCCTGAGCATACCTACTGCTTCTGTTACACATGGGGAGGGTTAAAATCCAGACATCTGCTCTGTGAGACCACTAATAAGCTGTAACGCTGGGATTATTATAAATCCTTTTGTCACACAAATACGGATTCGGGAATCTAGGAATGAGAGGTGAAACACCACTTCCGGTATTGCGCAACCGCGGCTGGACAATAATAGACGCGACACAAGAGCAAGTAGTGTAAATAAACCAAAGTGTATTATACAAAAACCAATAACCAAACAAACACGGTGCACCAAAACCAATATATACAAATATAATACAAAAATAAACAATGTGTAGGGTGTATGCAGGGGTGTGTGAGTGTGTATGAGTGGAAGTCCAGGGTGTAATGTATTGCGGAAATGAAATATGAATTGGAGAGATTTATTCTCTGCCTCACCAGGATTGAAGTCGCCACTGGGAGCAAGAGTAACGGAATGAGAGGTGAATAGTGAGTGTCCAATGAGAATAATCCAAAAACTGATCATCCACAGGGAAGCAACAGACTAACTCTCTCTCTCTGAAACACACAGCGCGCTGGGGAAATCTCTCCGTGCTGGCTTCCATGCCGGTTCCGGCTTTATGCCGGATCACGTGATCCGTTCTCATCCGGGTCCCTCGCGGCGTGATCGCGCATGCGCGTGGGAGCTCGCCCAGTGACCAACACTGTCATAGGGGACGTTAAAACCATTCGGGCACATCTTAGGCTACAGGTGAGCAGCATTAGCTCTTCAATTAATAACCTATAAAATGTCCCTTTATGTGGCCGCGCTACATAGACCCCCCCCCCAAGCCTCCGGCGTCTGAGGAGAACGTCCGTAAAAACGCTTTAAGTTCACCACATTAAAAGTGTCGGTTTTTTGTGGATTGCCCCAAGACACAGTGTAATTAATTGGTCCTCGTGTCTTTGTAATTTCAGCTGGACCTTCCCACTTAGGCGCTAGCTTGGCTGAAAACATTTTTGCTGCGGAGGAGAGTGGGTGCGTTTTAATCCAAACTAGATCTCCCGGTTGAAAGTGCGCATCTTTCCTCCGGGCATTGTAGTATCTGGCTTGTTTGGATTGTTGCTGTTTCACTCTTGATTTCACCTCCTCCGTGATCCGTTGTTGCCTTTCCAGAAGTGAATAAGCTGTGTGATTTGGTGTTGGGGGATGATTAATGAGCCTTTCCAGAGGACCCTTAAGCTGTCGACCAAGTGTGAGTTCTGCCGGCGTTTTCCCAGTGGTTTCTTGTTGGGCTGTGTTGATGGCGAATCTCAGTTCCGCTAACCATTGGTCCCAGTTTTGGTGGTGGTCCCCGACATATGAAGCGATCATCACCTTTAAAGTTCTGTTTACTCGCTCCTTCAGGTTGGTTTGTGGGTGGTAGCTCGTAGTTAGCTTTTGGACGCTCCCCCAGGTTTGGCAGAGGTGTGCCAGCAGCTGAGACGTAAACTGGGGTCCTCGATCGGATACTAGAAATTTGGGGACTCCCCATCTAGTAAAGATTTCTTCTCTCAGCACTTTTACCAGCTTTGGCGTCTTTACATCCCTAAGGGGAAACATTTCCACCCATTTGGTGAAATAATCCACCACCACCAAAAGATATTCATTCCGCCTTTTACTTCTTGGAAAAGGACCCATGATGTCCAGTCCCACGGTGTGTCCCGGCTCTGGAACCATGGTACTCTGTAGTAAGCCACTGGGTTTAGAGTTGTCATTTTTGTACTGTTGGCACACGCTGCAGGTTCGCACATAATGCCATACGTCCTTCCGCACCGTCGGCCACCATGCCACATCTAATAACCTTAACAAGGTCTTTAATTGCCCTAGGTGTCCTCCCAGTGGATTGTCGTGGTAGTAGTGTAAAAAGTTTTTTATTAGTGACTGGGGACAACGAGCTGAAATTTTTCTCCGTCTCTTACGGGTACCCGGCGATATAACGCGCCCTGATGATGTTCGAAGGCGACCCTCTGATCTTTTATGCCTCTTGGGTGATCTTTAGAGAGCAGCTCCGTGATTTTGGTGTCATTCAGTTGCGCTTGGGTTATCTCACACAGGTCATTAGGTAAGTCGGATGACAATTTTGTGGTTATGATGGCAAGACATGGAGCTGTGCCTACTTGTAGCGGGGGGGGCGCCCGGGAAAGCGCATCGGGTCCCAGATTCAGACAGCCTTTTCTGTGATGAACCGAAAATATGAACTGCTGTAGGCGTAATGTCCATCGGGTGAGACGAGAGCTGGTTTTCGGGCAGTTGAAGGCCCATGACAGGGCGGCATGGTCTGTAAAGACCTCGAAAGCGCGACCTTCTAAGTAGTGTCTCCACTTTTCTACAGCCCAAACCACGGCCAAACACTCCTTCTCTGATGTGGAGTAATTCTGCTCAGCTCCTCTCAACATTCGCGATGCGTACGCTACCGCTCGTTCTCCTTCTGCTGATTTCTGGGTGAGAATGGCTCCCAGGCCCACTTCGCTGGCGTCTGTGTGTACTTGGAACGGCATATTTAGGTTGGGTTGAATTAGTACTGGTGGGTTTTGAAGGGCGTATTTGATGTTCGCCATGGCGGTCTGGCATTCTTCTGTCCACTCCCATTTTACCCCCTTCTTTTTCAAATGATTTAATGGGGAAGTCATATCGGCAAAGTGGGGAATGAATTTGTGATACCATCCGGCGAGACCTAGAAAACGCTGAAGAGATTTTACGTCTTGTGGAGGAGGATATTCAGCCACCGCCAGGGTTTTCTCTGGGTCCAACTGCACGCCTTCTTCAGAGATGATATGGCCTAGGAACTTCAGCCGCCTTTTGAAGAAATGACATTTCTTCATGTTGAGGGAGAGGTTGGCCTGGGTAAGTTTGGAGAATACTGCATTAAGATGTTTGATGTGCTGCTCCGGTGTTTTGGAGTAGATTATGATGTCGTCTATATATACAAAGCAATATTTCCCCCTTATTTCAGCCAAGACTTTCTCCATCAAACGCTGGAAGGTGGCTGCGGCGTTTCTGAGTCCGTAGGGCATGGACCGAAATTGAAACAGCCCTTTGGTGGTGATGAAGGCGGTCTTCTCACAGCTGTCTTTCTCCATCTCCACCTGCCAGTAACCTGATTGCAGATCCAATGTTGAGAACCAGGAGGCGCCATCCAGTGATTCTAAGATGTCATGTATAATTGGGATTGGATAAGCATCAGGTTTGGTCTTGCTGTTTAGCTTTCTATAATCCACGCAAAAACGGTAAGTCCCATCGGGTTTAGGTACTAACACAACAGGTGAAGCCCAGGGTGAACATGAAGGTTGGATGATTTTATCCTTCAGCATCTGGTCTACTTGATCTTCTATAATGGTCTTTTTAATGGGTGATACTCTATAGGCTCTGGATTTAAATGGAGTGTCATCTGATAAAGTGATAGTGTGTCTCACTACTGCTGTTTTGCCTAGTGTGTTGGAGGTGGTGAGTGGCCAAGCAGCCATGAGTTTCAGCAGCTCCTCTTCATTGTCGGTGTCCCATGTTGTCGTGATCTCAGGGTTTTTTTCCGCAGCTTGGAGCTCGTCGGATGTCACTGGCAAGGCGAGGTAAAGATTGGCGGTAGCTGGGAGCTGAAGGGGTCTTTGTTGCATCAGCAATGATGGAGCACAGTGGGGTGGGGACGTTATAAATGGATGGTAAACGATCCCCTCCTCTGTTTTCAGTGCATATTCTCCTCCATCGATGTCCAGGATGGCTCCTGTTGCTTTTAGGAAGTCGAGTCCCACAATCAGAGAGAATGCCAGGTGAGCGTCACTCATGATGAATGTCTTTATCTCACATTCGATGTTGTGCCACTTGTACTGTAACAAGGCGTGTGTTTGTGCTTGATGTATCTTTCCATCAGCCATGACGAACTTCTGCGGAGATGGAAGTCCAACTTGGTTCTCCTGATCTTTGAGCGTCTGCCACAGATGGTTCCTCATCAGTGTATAAGAACTTCCCGTGTCCACCACCGCATTCACCTTTCTTCCTTGCACCGTCACTGGAACCAGGAGGAGAGATGGAGCTGGTAGAGGTTGAGCAATGGAGAGTCCTGCTGTGAACTTTGAAGGAGCTCTCTCACCGGTCTTCTTATGACTCTTCTCCTTGTTCTGCTGAGAGTCCACCTTCTGCCAGTAATCTCTGGAGCTCTTACAATCTTTTTCCACCCTTGAACCTATCTTCACGAGCTGTTCCACTGTGGTTACCGTTCCCCTCAGACATCCAGCTACTCTGGGGTTGATATTGTTCAGGATTCTCCCCACCAGTTCTTCCTCTGAGATATCCGGCTTCCACTTCAGACAGAGGGCGCGATAGTCATAGGCGAAGTCCCGCAGGCGTTGACCCGGCTGCTGTACCAGCGACCTCAAATTTTCCTCCACTTCCGTGAGATAGTCATCAGGTAAGAATGCCGCCATAAACGCCTGTTTGAAAGACATCCAGTCCCTTACCTTTCCTTTCTCTGCCTTCCACCAGCTCAGAGCAGGTCCACTTAAAACTGTGCTGAGGGTTCCTAGCAGTTCTGGGCTGGGCAGTGGTCTGATCTCCAGATAGTTCTCACACTGTTCGATGAAGTGGAGTACATCTGCTGTCTCAGAAGCTTCACCAAAGGCTGGAAACTCCAGGCGGATGGGTGGTCGACCATAAAAGGAAGAAGAAGAGGGAGAAACTGAGGAGGTAAGCTGAGCAGAAGAGTGTGTAGGAACACCAGGAGGCATGTCATAAGTTTCGTGACTGATGGATGGCTTTACCTTTGGTATAGATGTCGTGATCGGAGTGCTGGGAGATTGTAGAACCGGCGATTGGAGAGATGCAGGGGTGTAGGCCTGTAATCTTTGGATGGAGGGCGTACTCGTGAAGCGGAGTTTTTTCATCTGGTTTTCCCAGATCACGTCACGTCGGAGAAAACAGTCAGTAACAGCCCTTTCCAGCTTCTCTAAGGCCTCTTGGCAGTAGCGCTCCAGCCCTTCTAAGCCAGCGTCCACCGCCTCACGGAAACTGGTTTCTCTGTTTAGACTGCTGTTTACGGATTGTCTAAAATCCTGCTCCAACTTGCCCACTTTGTCTGAGAGCGCCTCCACATCCGCCTTGCATTGATTTAGTTCATTGTTCATTGTTTGCACAACATTTATATCAGACCCATGAGTAATAACATCATCATCATCGTCATCATCATGTCTATCAGATATGTACAGTGAACTAATTAAAGATGTTATTTCAGCAGTAGGGTTACGGCGGGTTACAAATGCATCCTCTCTCTGCATCACCTTACTCTCTATAGCAAAGTCGGCCTTCATAGCACCACTAGCGTTAGCATTAGCGTTAGCATTAGCGCTAGCGTTAGCATTAGCGTCCATGTTGTACAGCCACGTCACACAAAACCGGAAAATATCCAAATTATAGATTCCCCGTACGGGCCACCACTATGTAACGCTGGGATTATTATAAATCCTTTTGTCACACAAATACGGATTCGGGAATCTAGGAATGAGAGGTGAAACACCACTTCCGGTATTGCGCAACCGCGGCGGGACAATAATAGACGCGACACAAGAGCAAGTAGTGTAAATAAACCAAAGTGTATTATACAAAAACCAATAACCAAACAAACACGGTGCACCAAAACCAATATATACAAATATAATACAAAAATAAACAATGTGTAGGGTGTATGCAGGGGTGTGTGAGTGTGTATGAGTGGAAGTCCAGGGTGTAATGTATTGCGGAAATGAAATATGAATTGGAGAGATTTATTCTCTGCCTCACCAGGATTGAAGTCGCCACTGGGAGCAACAGTAACGGAATGAGAGGTGAATAGTGAGTGTCCAATGAGAATAATCCAAAAACTGATCATCCACAGGGAAGCAACAGACTAACTCTCTCTCTCTGAAACACACAGCGCGCTGGGGAAATCTCTCCGTGCTGGCTTCCATGCCGGTTCCGGCTTTATGCCGGATCACGTGATCCGTTCTCATCCGGGTCCCTCGCGGCGTGATCGCGCATGCGCGTGGGAGCTCGCCCAGTGACCAACACTGTCATAGGGGACGTTAAAACCATTCGGGCACATCTTAGGCTACAGGTGAGCAGCATTAGCTCTTCAATTAATAACCTATAAAATGTCCCTTTATGTGGCCGCGCTACATAGAAACCTTTAAACAACTGTACTAACTCAACAGACAATCATCAAAATTGTTCATATCAAGTTGTTCTAAGCAAGTAATCAGAAGGAAAACAAGTTTCCTTAACGGTGCTCAGCACAAAGAAATCATAGGCCATGACCCAGGTTTGGAACCTAGGGAACTTCAACTGCCGTAAGCATTGAAAAACCATGCTTGACTCATGAGCAGCATAAAAATAATACAACGCAGACATCTAATGGGAGACTAGGGACCTCCAGGTCCGGAGACTAGGGACCGTCAACTGTCTTATGGGTTGAAGTAACATGCTTGTCTTTTCATGTACACATGGCAGGTCCAAATCCAAGCATCGTCTCTGAGAGACCACTATTAATCAGCCTTTAACCAACAGTTGTAACTCAACAACCAATCATCAAATTGCTGCATCTAAAGAAGGAGTTGAAGGGCATGCAGTAAGATGAGATCGTTTGTTGGACTGAAATTTGATTGAACATGTATTCATAATCTTAAACTTGGGGATGAAATTCGCATCATCCGCTCAGCATAATGAAATCATAGCCGGCGGCTCCAGGTCCGGAGACTAGCGACCTTCAATTGACTTAAGAGTTGAAAAAATGCTTGTCTCATGCACAGCATAAAAAAATAATAAAACTTTAGCGTCTAGTATGCTAAGGGGAATTAGCTCAAGTGGTAGAGCGCTCGATTAGCATGCGAGAGGTAGCGGGATCGATGCCCGCATTCTCCAGTGTCTCCACACTAGCGGAGACTGAGTCCTGACTATTTTTTTTTAGGCCTGAGTCGCTTATAGCTCTCCGCCATAGCAACAACAAAATTCGAGCAGTTCAGAAGCAACAAGTTTCTTGCACACATTGAAAACCTTTTGGAGTGGCCCGTACGGGGATTGAACCCACGACCTTGGCGTTATTAGCACCACGCTCTAACCACCTGAGCTAACCGGCCAAGACAGTAAATGACTGGCTTTTCTCAGATCCTCCATCTGTTAAGGAACATCACCTAGTCCAGTGTTTTCACAAGGGAATAAAAATCCCACCAACGTTAATATAAGTCCTCTATGAACTAGCCTAGAAGTAATTGACCTTACCTGCTTGTGGTTCTGATCATGTTGTCTAGAATCCCACGTACAGTCATTGAATAACCCCTCAGCATAAGGATCCAATGTAGTTTAGATAGATGTCATGAACACAAATTTTTAAAACCACCTCCTCATACTTTGACACACTGTCATTAAAATTCCAAAGTCAGCTCCACAAGTTCAACATGTATGTGCCATGCTATAAGCTCCTGAGCATACCTACTGCTTCTGTTACACATGGGGAGGGTTAAAATCCAGACATCTGCTCTGTGAGACCACTAATAAGCAACCTTTAAACAACTGTACTAACTCAACAGACAATCATCAAAATTGTTCATATCAAGTTGTTCTAAGCAAGTAATCAGAAGGAAAACAAGTTTCCTTAACGGTGCCCAGCACAAAGAAATCATAGGCCATGACCCAGGTTTGGAACTTAGGGAACTTCAACTGCCGTAAGCGTTGAAAAACCATGCTTGACTCATGAACAGCATAAAAATAATACAACCCAGACATCCAATGGGAGACTAGGGACCTCCAGGTCCGGAGACTAGGGACCGTCAACTGTCTTATGGGTTGAAGTAACATGCTTGTCTTTTCATGTACACATGGCAGGTCCAAATCCAAGCATCGTCTCTGAGAGACCACTATTAATCAACCTTTAACCAACAGTTGTAACTCAACAACCAATCATCAAATTGCTGCATCTAAAGAGGGAGTTGAAGGGCATGCAGTAAGATGAGATCGTTTGTTGGACTGAAATTTGATTGAACATGTATTCATAATCTTAAACTTGGGGATGAAAGTCGCATCATCCGCTCAGCATAATGAAATCATAGCCCGTGGCTCCAGGTCCGGAGACTAGCGACCTTCAATTGACTTAAGAGTTGAAAAAATGCTTGTCTCATGCACAGCATAAAAAAATAATACAACTTTAGCATCTAGTATGCTAAGGGGAATTAGCTCAAGTGGTAGAGCGCTCGCTTAGCATGCTCCACACTAGCGGAGACTGAGGCCTCACTATTTTTTTTAGGCCTGAGTCGCTTATAGCTCTCCGCCATAGCAACAACAAAATTCGAGCAGTTCAGAAGCAACAAGTTTCTTGCACACATTGAAAACCTTTTGGAGTGGCCCGTATGGGGATTGAACCCACGACCTTGGCGTTATTAGCACCACGCTCTAACCAGCTGAGCTAACCGGCCAAGACAGTAAATGACTGGCTTTTCTCAGATCCTCCATCTGTTAAGGAACATCACCTAGTCCAGTGTTTTCACAAGGGAATAAAAATCCCACCAACGTTAATATAAGTCCTCTATGAACTAGCCTAGAAGTAATTGACCTTACCTGCTTGTGGTTCTGATCATGTTGTCTAGAATCCCACGTACAGTCATTGAATAACCCCTCAGCATAAGGATCCAATGTAGTTTAGATAGATGTCATGAACACAAATTTTTTAAACCACCTCCTCATACTTTGACACACTGTCATTAAAATTCCAAAGTCAGCTCCACAAGTTCAACATGTATGTGCCATGCTATAAGCTCCTGAGCATACCTACTGCTTCTGTTACACATGGGGAGGGTTAAAATCCAGACATCTGCTCTGTGAGACCACTAATAAGCAACCTTTAAACAACTGTACTAACTCAACAGACAATCATCAAAATTGTTCATATCAAGTTGTTCTAAGCAAGTAATCAGAAGGAAAACAAGTTTCCTTAACGGTGCCCAGCACAAAGAAATCATAGGCCATGACCCAGGTTTGGAACTTAGGGAACTTCAACTGCCGTAAGCGTTGAAAAACCATGCTTGACTCATGAACAGCATAAAAATAATACAACCCAGACATCCAATGGGAGACTAGGGACCTCCAGGTCCGGAGACTAGGGACCGTCAACTGTCTTATGGGTTGAAGTAACATGCTTGTCTTTTCATGTACACATGGCAGGTCCAAATCCAAGCATCGTCTCTGAGAGACCACTATTAATCAACCTTTAACCAACAGTTGTAACTCAACAACCAATCATCAAATTGCTGCATCTAAAGAGGGAGTTGAAGGGCATGCAGTAAGATGAGATCGTTTGTTGGACTGAAATTTGATTGAACATGTATTCATAATCTTAAACTTGGGGATGAAAGTCGCATCATCTGCTCAGCATAATGAAATCATAGCCCGTGGCTCCAGGTCCGGAGACTAGCGACCTTCAATTGACTTAAGAGTTGAAAAAATGCTTGTCTCATGCACAGCATAAAAAAATAATACAACTTTAGCATCTAGTATGCTAAGGGGAATTAGCTCAAGTGGTAGAGCGCTCGCTTAGCATGCTAAACACTAGCGGAGACTGAGGCCTGACTCTTTTTTTTAGGCCTGAGTCGCTTATAGCTCTCCGCCATAGCAACAACAAAATTCGAGCAGTTCAGAAGCAACAAGTTTCTTGCACACATTGAAAACCTTTTGGAGTGGCCCGTACGGGGATTGGACACGCGACCTTGGCGTTATTAGCACCACGCTCTAACCAGCTGAGCTAACCGGCCAAGACAGTAAATGACTGGCTTTTCTCAGATCCTCCATCTGTTAAGGAACATCACCTAGTCCAGTGTTTTCACAAGGGAATAAAAATCCCACCAACGTTAATATAAGTCCTCTATGAACTAGCCTAGAAGTAATTGACCTTACCTGCTTGTGGTTCTGATCATGTTGTCTAGAATCCCACGTACCGTCATTGAATAACCCCTCAGCATAAGGATCCAATGTAGTTTAGATAGATTCAATTCAATTCAATTCAATTTTATTTATATAGCGCTTTTAACAATGGTCATTGTCTCAAAGCAGCTTCACAAAAATTTAAGAAATTTAATTTAACAAAAAAAAAAAAAAAAAAAAAATAAATTTTATATATATATATATATATATAGAATAATTATATATAAAGTAATAAGTAAATAAATAAAATTATAATAGAAAATAAATAAATAAAAACAAATAATAATAATAATAATTATAGAAAAGAAAATAATTGGAATTGTGGATGTGTGAGAAAAATGTGCAGATAATAATGAGATGAATGAATGAAATGTCTCTGATGAGCAAGCCAAGGGTGACGGCGACGGTGGCAAGGAAAAACTCCCTGAGATGGCATTAGGAAGAAACCTTGAGAGGAACCAGACTCAACAGGGAACCCATCCTCATTTGGGCGATAACAGATAGAAATGATATAACATCTTGTGTTGTGCAGGTGAAAAATCAATATGACAGAAATTATTTAAATGGTCATGAAGACCAGTTCAGCATAGGGACGAGTCAGTAGGTGCAGAGGGCAGATGAGGTCTGGATCACTGGAAGCACAGGAGCAGCATGTGTAGCTCCATCATAAAGCTGAATCCAGCTGGAGCTGGTCCTTCTCTGGATGCCTCAGGAACCTCGCAGGGTCGGCCTTTGTCTACTGAAGCTGGCAAAATCTCCCGATGCCTCGGGATGGGTAGAGAAATACAGAACAGATGGGGAGAATTAGCGTAGTTGCCATTCGGTATAGGTGTACTGGAGTATGAGTACTGGGATGAGTTATGTGTATGCCAGATTAAAAAGATGCGTCTTGAGTCTACTTTTGAACTGAGAAACCGTGTCTGCTCCCCGGACACTGTCTGGAAGGCTATTCCAAAGCTTTGGAGCTAAATATGAAAAAGCCCTACCCCCTTTTGTAGATTTTGAAATTCTGGGAACTACCAGAAGTCCGGAGTTTTGTGATCTTAAGGCGCGTGGTGGATTGTAGCGTATCAGAAGACTGGTTAGGTATGTGGGAGCTAAACCATTTAAGGCCTTGTATGTAAGTAATACTATTTTGTAATTTATTCTAAACTGAACAGGTAGCCAGTGCAGGGATGATAATATTGGGGTTATATGATCATATTTTCTGGATCTAGTGAGAACCCTGGCAGCTGCATTTTGGATTAACTGAAGCTTGTTTATTGAGGATGCAGGACAACCACCTAGTAATGCATTACAATAGTCCAGTCTGGAGGTCATGAATGCATGAACTAGTTTTTCTGCATCAGATACGGATAAGATGTTCCTAAGTTTAGCAATATTTCGAAGATGGAAAAAGGCTGTTTTTGTGATATTTGAAATGTGATTTTCAAAAGACAAGTTACTGTCTAATATTACTCCCAGATCTTTTACTGCTGAGCTGGTAATAACAGTACATCCTTCTAAGCGCAAGCTGAATTGTGAAAGCTGTTGTGTGCTGGTTTTTGGGCCAATAAGTAATATCTCTGTCTTATCTGAATTTAATAAAAGAAAGTTATTGGTCATCCAATCTTTTATGTCCTGGACACACTCAGTTAATCTAGACAACTTAGGTATTTCGTCTGGTTTAGTTGAGATATATAATTGGGTATCATCAGCATAACAATGGAAACTAATCCCATGTCTTCTAATGATGTTACCCAAGGGAAGCATGTATATTGAGAACAACAGAGGTCCTAAAACTGACCCTTGTGGGACCCCATATTTCACTGGCATTATACCAGACGGTTCTCCATTTAGATCTACAAAATGGTAGCGATCAGACAGGTAAGATCTAAACCATTTTAGTGCCTGTCCCTGAATGCCTATATAATTTTGTAAGCGATCTATGAGAATATTATGATCTATAGTGTCGAATGCAGCACTAAGATCGAGCAGGACTAGCAATGAGATGCAGCCTTGGTCTGAAGCTAAAAACAAGTCATTTGTAATCTTAACTAGTGCAGTTTCTGTGCTATGATGGGGCCTGAAACCTGACTGAAATTCTTCAAGGATGTTGTTATCCTGCAAGAATGTGCAAATTTGAGCTGATACTACTTTTTCTAGTATTTTTGATATGAACGGGAGGTTTGAGATCGGTCTGTAATTTTTTATTTCATTCGCGTCCAAATTAGATTTTTTAAGAAGCGGCTTAATAACTGCTAACTTGAAAGGTTTAGGGACGTGACCTAGATGTAATGAAGAATTAATAATGTTTAGGAGTGGCTCTCCAACCGTAAGCATCACTTCTTTTAAAAATCTGGTTGGGATTGGGTCTAACAGGCACGTTGTTGATTTAGCCGAGGTGATGAGTTTATACAGCTCTTCCTGTCCTATACCTGTAAAGCAGTGAAAATCTAAATGTGAAGCTATAGGCTGAACTGGATCGTGAGATACTATTAGAGGTTGAACCTCCATTATTTTCTTCCTGATATTATTGATTTTTTCATTAAAGAAGTCCATAAAGTCTTCACTTCTAAACTGTGATGGGATACTCTCTGCGGGCATCTTAGGTTTTGTTAAGCGAGCCACTGTACTAAATAAGAACCTGGGATTGTTTTGGTTTCTTGCTATCAGTTGGCTAAGATGCTCGGTCCTAGCAGTTTTTAGAGCCTGTCTATAGCTGCACATACTGTCTTTATACGCAATTCGAAAAACTTCTAATTTAGTTTTCCTCCATTTTCGCTCGAGGTTACGGGTTGCTCTCTTTAGGGCGCGAGTATGACTGTTGTACCACGGTGCCAATGTTTTATCTCTGACTTTTTTTAATCTGATGGGAGCAACAGTGTCTAATGTACTGGTAAAAATAGTGCCCATGCTGCTAGTCACTTCATCTAGATCATCTGCATTTAGGGGTCTAATAAGAAATTGGGACAGATCCGGCAGATTACTTGTGAATCTGTCTTTAGTGGTGGGATTCATATTTCTAACAGATTGATAGCGTGGGGAGACACAGCTAATCTGTTCTACGGGTAGAGTATATGTCAGGAGGTGATGATCTGTGATATCATCACTTTGAGGTATGATCTCTATATTAGAGACATCTATACCATGGGATATAATTAAATCTAGCGTATGATTAAAGCGGTGAGTTGCTCCAATTATATTTTGCTTAACCCCAAAGGAATTTAGTAAATCCATAAATGTGAGTGCTAAAGCGTCGTTAGCATCATCTACATGAATGTTAAAGTCTCCTACTATCAATACTTTGTCAGAGTTAACCAATAGGTCTGATAGCAGATGTCCAAATTCTTTAAGAAAATCGCCATATGGCCCCGGGGGTCTGTACACGGTGGCCAAGGTAAAATATAGCAAGGGTTTATTACGTATTTCATTTAGTGCAACATTAATGATAAGCACTTCGAATGAATTAAACCTGGGCCTTATTTTCTGGGTAACAGTGAGTACATCATTGTAGATAGTGGCGACACCACCGCCGCGACCAATTAGACGGGGCTCGTGCTTATAGAAATATCCTGACGGAGTAGACTCATTCAGACCAAAATATTCATTTGGTTTAAGCCAGGTTTCAGTGAGACAGAGTGCGTCAAGGCAATAATCTGAGATAATTTCATTAACAATAAGTGCTTTAGGCGCAAGGGATCTAATGTTGAGTAGTCCAAACTTTAGAGGTGGATTTTGACTACTTATTTTGCCTTTTTCTGGTTTTATGGTTATCAGATTGTTTCGGGCAAATTTAACAAATTTATTCTTTTTTCTCAGTATTCGGGGAACAGACACAGTTTCTATAGGACAAGCTATGTGTGTGCGTCTATCACTACGGTGAGTTGTGATGTGGCTAATATGTTTGGAATCTACAGTATGACTTACCGCCAGTCAGATGGTTCGTAGTGTTCTGGAGATGTTGTCAGAGAGGACCGCTGCTCCAGCTCTGCTAGGGTGTAGGCCATCGGTGTGATAGAGCCTAGGACGCTCCCAGAAAACATTCCAGTTATCAACAAAGCGTAATTTCTGTTGTTGACACCAAGATTGTAACCATTCATTAAAAGCAAATAATCTACTGAACTTCTCGATTCCTCGCTGAAATGTGGGAAGCGGTCCAGATACGATGATCATTGTCGTGGGTGATGTGCTGCGGACCTTCTCGACCAGGCTCCTGAAGTCCTTCTTTAGGATCTCCGTCTGCCTCAGCCTGGTGTCGTTCGTGCCGGCATGAAGAACCACAGCTCCAATGTTCCTCCTCAGGGCAGCAGGCACCTGTGCAGCAACATCAAGAACACGTGCACCAGGTAAACAGCGTGTGTGCACCTTACCTTTAGCCGTGGTAGCACACACGTGACGAACGATGGAGTCTCCGATGACCAGGACGTCGTGTGCCGTCTCGCGGAGAGGAGCGAAGCGGTTTTGGGTCGAGATGTCGAAGACGGGTGGTGGTGGTGGAGAGGTCCTCGCCCGGGGCTTGGCGTGCTTCTTCCGCTGCTGCTGTATCCAGGGTCCGTGGTATCCCGGCGCCGGGGTGTAGGAACACTGGGCGGGATGCGTCCTTGGTGTGTTGGACCTGGGCAGAGAAACACGCGGGGTTGAGGTTGTAGGAGAATTCTCATGCCGAGAATTTACCTGGGACAGATGAGTGTCGGTCTGCGTCGATTCCAACGTGGCTTTCCGCTGCTGTAACCGGGCCAGCTTCACCTGTAGCTCACGGATCAGCTTCTCCACGGCCTCCACCTCCAAATCCACCGAGTGCAGCTCTAATGTCTCCTCACCTGCACTCAGAGGCAGAATCACAACCGACATGGTGTCTAAACACGGAAAATAATCGGTGTGAGGAAGCGAAAACAAACTTTAGAAACAAACAAACAAACGTGATAGCCGGGCTAGCGATGCTAATGCTAATTAGCGATGCTAATGCCGGCTAAAAGCGGTGTGCTGCAAAACAATTAAAACTTAACGATATAACACGCGTTTCGAGTAAATATATTATAAGATACTTATCCGTTTTATGTACACTCTTCGTAAGGGGACGAAAAAAGTTTAAAAGTTGGTCAGTATGGTGGAGCTCGGAAAAAAGCAGCTTCTCAGTGTCCTCGTACGGAGGAAGTGACGTCAGCCGAGTATCGTCGATGTCATGAACACAAATTTTTAAAACCACCTCCTCATATTTTGACACACTGTCATTAAAATTCCAAAGTCAGCTCCACAAGTTCAACATGTATGTGCCATGCTATAAGCTCCTGAGCATACCTACTGGTTCTGTTACACATGGGGAGGGTTAAAATCCAGACATCTGCTCTGTGAGACCACTACTAAGCAACCTTTAAACAACTGTACTAACTCAACAGACAATCATCAAAATTGTTCATATCAAGTTGTTCTAAGCAAGTAATCAGAAGGAAAACAAGTTTCCTTAACGGTGCTCAGCACAAAGAAATCATAGGCCATGACCCAGGTTTGGAACCTAGGGAACTTCAACTGCCGTAAGCGTTGAAAAACCATGCTTGACTCATGAACAGCATAAAAATAATACAACCCAGACATCCAATGGGAGACTAGGGACCTCCAGGTCCGGAGACTAGGGACCGTCAACTGTCTAATGGGTTGAAGTAACATGCTTGTCTTTTCATGTACACATGGCAGGTCCAAATCCAAGCATCGTCTCTGAGAGACCACTATTAATCAACCTTTAACCAACAGTTGTAACTCAACAACCAATCATCAAATTGCTGCATCTAAAGAGGGAGTTGAAGGGCATGCCGTAAGTTGAGATCGTTTGTTGGACTGAAATTTGATTGAACATGTATTCATAATCTTAAACTTGGGGATGAAAGTCGCATCATCCGCTCAGCATAATGAAATCATAGCCCGTGGCTCCAGGTCCGGAGACTAGCGACCTTCAATTGACTTAAGAGTTGAAAAAATGCTTGTCTCATGCACAGCATAAAAAAATAATACAACTTTAGCATCTAGTATGCTAAGGGGAATTAGCTCAAGTGGTAGAGCGCTCGCTTAGCATGCTCCACACTAGCGGAGACTGAGGCCTGACTATTTTTTTTAGGCCTGAGTCGCTTATAGCTCTCCGCCATAGGAACAACAAAACTCGAGCAGTTCAGAAGCAACAAGTTTCTTGCACACATTGAAAACCTTTTGGACTGGCCCGTACGGGGATTGAACCCGCGACCTTGGCGTTATTAGCACCACGCTCTAACCAGCTGAGCTAACCGGCCAAGACAGTAAATGACTGGCTTTTCTCAGATCCTCCATCTGTTAAGAAACATCACCTAGTCCAGTGTTTTCACAAGGGAATAAAAATCCCACCAACGTTAATATAAGTCCTCTATGAACTAGCCTAGAAGTAATTGACCTTACCTGCTTGTGGTTCTGATCATGTTGTCTAGAATCCCACGTACAGTCATTGAATAACCCCTCAGCATAAGGATCCAATGTAGTTTAGATAGATGTCATGAACACAAATTTTTAAAACCACCTCCTCATATTTTGACACACTGTCATTAAAATTCCAAAGTCAGCTCCACAAGTTCAACATGTATGTGCCATGCTATAAGCTCCTGAGCATACCTACTGGTTCTGTTACACATGGGGAGGGTTAAAATCCAGACATCTGCTCTGTGAGACCACTAATAAGCAACCTTTAAACAACTGTACTAACTCAACAGACAATCATCAAAATTGTTCATATCAAGTTGTTCTAAGCAAGTAATCAGAAGGAAAACAAGTTTCCTTAACGGTGCTCAGCACAAAGAAATCATAGGCCATGACCCAGGTTTGGAACCTAGGGAACTTCAACTGCCGTAAGCGTTGAAAAACCATGCTTGACTCATGAACAGCATAAAAATAATACAACCCAGACATCCAATGGGAGACTAGGGACCTCCAGGAACAACAAAACTCGAGCAGTTCAGAGGAACAACAAAACTCGAGCAGTTCAGAAGCAACAAGTTTCTTGCACACATTGAAAACCTTTTAGAGTGGCCCGTACGGGGATTGAACCCGCAACCTTGGCGTTATTAGCACCACGCTCTAACCAGCTGAGCTAACCGGCCAAGACAGTAAATGACTGGCTTTTCTCAGATCCTCCATCTGTTAAGGAACATCACCTAGTCCAGTGTTTTCACAAGGTAATAAAAATCCCACCAACGTTAATATAAGTCCTCTATGAACTAGCCTAGAAGTAATTGACCTTACCTGCTTGTGGTTCTGATCATGTTGTCTAGAATCCCACGTACAGTCATTGAATAACCCCTCAGCATAACGATCCAATGTAGTTTAGATAGATGTCATGAACACAAATTTTTAAAACCACCTCCTCATATTTTGACACACTGTCATTAAAATTCCAAAGTCAGCTCCACAAGTTCAACATGTATGTGCCATGCTATAAGCTCCTGAGCATACCTACTGGTTCTGTTACACATGGGGAGGGTTAAAATCCAGACATCTGCTCTGTGAGACCACTACTAAGCAACCTTTAAACAACTGTACTAACTCAACAGACAATCATCAAAATTGTTCATATCAAGTTGTTCTAAGCAAGTAATCAGAAGGAAAACAAGTTTCCTTAACGGTGCTCAGCACAAAGAAATCATAGGCCATGACCCAGGTTTGGAACCTAGGGAACTTCAACTGCCGTAAGCGTTGAAAAACCATGCTTGACTCATGAACAGCATAAAAATAATACAACCCAGACATCCAATGGGAGACTAGGGACCTCCAGGTCCGGAGACTAGGGACCGTCAACTGTCTTATGGGTTGAAGTAACATGCTTGTCTTTTCATGTACACATGGCAGGTCCAAATCCAAGCATCGTCTCTGAGAGACCACTATTAATCAACCTTTAACCAACAGTTGTAACTCAACAACCAATCATCAAATTGCTGCATCTAAAGAGGGAGTTGAAGGGCATGCAGTAAGATGAGATCGTTTGTTGGACTGAAATTTGATTGAACATGTATTCATAATCTTAAACTTGGGGATGAAAGTCGCATCATCCGCTCAGCATAATGAAATCATAGCCCGTGGCTCCAGGTCCGGAGACTAGCGACCTTCAATTGACTTAAGAGTTGAAAAAATGCTTGTCTCATGCACAGCATAAAAAAATAATACAACTTTAGCATCTAGTATGCTAAGTGGAATTAGCTCAAGTGGTAGAGCGATCGCTTAGCATGCTCCACACTAGCGGAGACTGAGGCCTGACTATTTTTTTTAGGCCTGAGTCGCTTATAGCTCTCCGCCATAGCAACAACAAAATTCGAGCAGTTCAGAAGCAACAAGTTTCTTGCACACATTGAAAACCTTTTGGAGTGGCCCGTGCGGGGATTGAACCCACGACCTTGGCGTTATTAGCACCACGCTCTAACCAGCTGAGCTAACCGGCCAAGACAGTAAATGACTGGCTTTTCTCAGATCCTCCATCTGTTAAGGAACATCACCTAGTCCAGTGTTTTCACAAGGGAATAAAAATCCCACCAACGTTAATATAAGTCCTCTATGAACTAGCCTAGAAGTAATTGACCTTACCTGCTTGTGGTTCTGATCATGTTGTCTAGAATCCCACGTACAGTCATTGAATAACCCCTCAGCATAAGGATCCAATGTAGTTTAGATAGATGTCATGAACACAAATTTTTAAAACCACCTCCTCATATTTTGACACACTGTCATTAAAATTCCAAAGTCAGCTCCACAAGTTCAACATGTATGTGCCATGCTATAAGCTCCTGAGCATACCTACTGGTTCTGTTACACATGGGGAGGGTTAAAATCCAGACATCTGCTCTGTGAGACCACTACTAAGCAACCTTTAAACAACTGTACTAACTCAACAGACAATCATCAAAATTGTTCATATCAAGTTGTTCTAAGCAAGTAATCAGAAGGAAAACAAGTTTCCTTAACGGTGCTCAGCACAAAGAAATCATAGGCCATGACCCAGGTTTGGAACCTAGGGAACTTCAACTGCCGTAAGCGTTGAAAAACCATGCTTGACTCATGAACAGCATAAAAATAATACAACCCAGACATCCAATGGGAGACTAGGGACCTCCAGGTCCGGAGACTAGGGACCGTCAACTGTCTTATGGGTTGAAGTAACATGCTTGTCTTTTCATGTACACATGGCAGGTCCAAATCCAAGCATCGTCTCTGAGAGACCACTATTAATCAACCTTTAACCAACAGTTGTAACTCAACAACCAATCATCAAATTGCTGCATCTAAAGAGGGAGTTGAAGGGCATGCAGTAAGATGAGATCGTTTGTTGGACTGAAATTTGATTGAACATGTATTCATAATCTTAAACTTGGGGATGAAAGTCGCATCATCCGCTCAGCATAATGAAATCATAGCCCGTGGCTCCAGGTCCGGAGACTAGCGACCTTCAATTGACTTAAGAGTTGAAAAAATGCTTGTCTCATGCACAGCATAAAAAAATAATACAACTTTAGCATCTAGTATGCTAAGTGGAATTAGCTCAAGTGGTAGAGCGATCGCTTAGCATGCTCCACACTAGCGGAGACTGAGGCCTGACTATTTTTTTTAGGCCTGAGTCGCTTATAGCTCTCCGCCATAGCAACAACAAAATTCGAGCAGTTCAGAAGCAACAAGTTTCTTGCACACATTGAAAACCTTTTGGAGTGGCCCGTGCGGGGATTGAACCCACGACCTTGGCGTTATTAGCACCACGCTCTAACCAGCTGAGCTAACCGGCCAAGACAGTAAATGACTGGCTTTTCTCAGATCCTCCATCTGTTAAGGAACATCACCTAGTCCAGTGTTTTCACAAGGGAATAAAAATCCCACCAACGTTAATATAAGTCCTCTATGAACTAGCCTAGAAGTAATTGACCTTACCTGCTTGTGGTTCTGATCATGTTGTCTAGAATCCCACGTACAGTCATTGAATAACCCCTCAGCATAAGGATCCAATGTAGTTTAGATAGATGTCATGAACACAAATTTTTAAAACCACCTCCTCATATTTTGACACACTGTCATTAAAATTCCAAAGTCAGCTCCACAAGTTCAACATGTATGTGCCATGCTATAAGCTCCTGAGCATACCTACTGCTTCTGTTACACATGGGGAGGGTTAAAATCCAGACATCTGCTCTGTGAGACCACTAATAAGCAACCTTTAAACAACTGTACTAACTCAACAGACAATCATGAAAATTGTTCATATCAAGTTGTTCTAAGCAAGTAATCAGAAGGAAAACAAGTTTCCTTAACGGTGCTCAGCACAAAGAAATCATAGGCCATGACCCAGGTTTGGAACCTAGGGAACTTCAACTGCCGTAAGCCTTGAAAAACCATGCTTGACTCATGAACAGCATAAAAATAATACAACCCAGACATCCAATGGGAGACTAGGGACCTCCAGGTCCGGAGACTAGGGACCGTCAACTGTCTTATGGGTTGAAGTAACATGCTTGTCTTTTCATGTACACATGGCAGGTCCAAATCCAAGCATCGTCTCTGAGAGACCACTATTAATCAACCTTTAACCAACAGTTGTAACTCAACAACCAATCATCAAATTGCTGCATCTAAAGAGGGAGTTGAAGGGCATGCCGTAAGTTGAGATCGTTTGTTGGACTGAAATTTGATTGAACATGTATTCATAATCTTAAACTTGGGGATGAAAGTCGCATCATCCGCTCAGCATAATGAAATCATAGCCCGTGGCTCCAGGTCCGGAGACTAGCGACCTTCAATTGACTTAAGAGTTGAAAAAATGCTTGTCTCATGCACAGCATAAAAAAATAATACAACTTTAGCATCTAGTATGCTAAGGGGAATTAGCTCAAGTGGTAGAGCGCTCGCTTAGCATGCTCCACACTAGCGGAGACTGAGGCCTGACTATTTTTTTTAGGCCTGAGTCGCTTATAGCTCTCCGCCATAGGAACAACAAAACTCGAGCAGTTCAGAAGCAACAAGTTTCTTGCACACATTGAAAACCTTTTGGACTGGCCCGTACGGGGATTGAACCCGCGACCTTGGCGTTATTAGCACCACGCTCTAACCAGCTGAGCTAACCGGCCAAGACAGTAAATGACTGGCTTTTCTCAGATCCTCCATCTGTTAAGAAACATCACCTAGTCCAGTGTTTTCACAAGGGAATAAAAATCCCACCAACGTTAATATAAGTCCTCTATGAACTAGCCTAGAAGTAATTGACCTTACCTGCTTGTGGTTCTGATCATGTTGTCTAGAATCCCACGTACAGTCATTGAATAACCCCTCAGCATAAGGATCCAATGTAGTTTAGATAGATGTCATGAACACAAATTTTTAAAACCACCTCCTCATATTTTGACACACTGTCATTAAAATTCCAAAGTCAGCTCCACAAGTTCAACATGTATGTGCCATGCTATAAGCTCCTGAGCATACCTACTGGTTCTGTTACACATGGGGAGGGTTAAAATCCAGACATCTGCTCTGTGAGACCACTAATAAGCAACCTTTAAACAACTGTACTAACTCAACAGACAATCATCAAAATTGTTCATATCAAGTTGTTCTAAGCAAGTAATCAGAAGGAAAACAAGTTTCCTTAACGGTGCTCAGCACAAAGAAATCATAGGCCATGACCCAGGTTTGGAACCTAGGGAACTTCAACTGCCGTAAGCGTTGAAAAACCATGCTTGACTCATGAACAGCATAAAAATAATACAACCCAGACATCCAATGGGAGACTAGGGACCTCCAGGAACAACAAAACTCGAGCAGTTCAGAGGAACAACAAAACTCGAGCAGTTCAGAAGCAACAAGTTTCTTGCACACATTGAAAACCTTTTGGAGTGGCCCGTACGGGGATTGAACCCGCGACCTTGGCGTTATTAGCACCACGCTCTAACCAGCTGAGCTAACCGGCCAAGACAGTAAATGACTGGCTTTTCTCAGATCCTCCATCTGTTAAGGAACATCACCTAGTCCAGTGTTTTCACAAGGGAATAAAAATCCCACCAACGTTAATATAAGTCCTCTATGAACTAGCCTAGAAGTAATTGACCTTACCTGCTTGTGGTTCTGATCATGTTGTCTAGAATCCCACGTACAGTCATTGAATAACCCCTCAGCATAACGATCCAATGTAGTTTAGATAGATGTCATGAACACAAATTTTTAAAACCACCTCCTCATATTTTGACACACTGTCATTAAAATTCCAAAGTCAGCTCCACAAGTTCAACATGTATGTGCCATGCTATAAGCTCCTGAGCATACCTACTGGTTCTGTTACACATGGGGAGGGTTAAAATCCAGACATCTGCTCTGTGAGACCACTACTAAGCAACCTTTAAACAACTGTACTAACTCAACAGACAATCATCAAAATTGTTCATATCAAGTTGTTCTAAGCAAGTAATCAGAAGGAAAACAAGTTTCCTTAACGGTGCTCAGCACAAAGAAATCATAGGCCATGACCCAGGTTTGGAACCTAGGGAACTTCAACTGCCGTAAGCGTTGAAAAACCATGCTTGACTCATGAACAGCATAAAAATAATACAACCCAGACATCCAATGGGAGACTAGGGACCTCCAGGTCCGGAGACTAGGGACCGTCAACTGTCTTATGGGTTGAAGTAACATGCTTGTCTTTTCATGTACACATGGCAGGTCCAAATCCAAGCATCGTCTCTGAGAGACCACTATTAATCAACCTTTAACCAACAGTTGTAACTCAACAACCAATCATCAAATTGCTGCATCTAAAGAGGGAGTTGAAGGGCATGCAGTAAGATGAGATCGTTTGTTGGACTGAAATTTGATTGAACATGTATTCATAATCTTAAACTTGGGGATGAAAGTCGCATCATCCGCTCAGCATAATGAAATCATAGCCCGTGGCTCCAGGTCCGGAGACTAGCGACCTTCAATTGACTTAAGAGTTGAAAAAATGCTTGTCTCATGCACAGCATAAAAAAATAATACAACTTTAGCATCTAGTATGCTAAGTGGAATTAGCTCAAGTGGTAGAGCGATCGCTTAGCATGCTCCACACTAGCGGAGACTGAGGCCTGACTATTTTTTTTAGGCCTGAGTCGCTTATAGCTCTCCGCCATAGCAACAACAAAATTCGAGCAGTTCAGAAGCAACAAGTTTCTTGCACACATTGAAAACCTTTTGGAGTGGCCCGTGCGGGGATTGAACCCACGACCTTGGCGTTATTAGCACCACGCTCTAACCAGCTGAGCTAACCGGCCAAGACAGTAAATGACTGGCTTTTCTCAGATCCTCCATCTGTTAAGGAACATCACCTAGTCCAGTGTTTTCACAAGGGAATAAAAATCCCACCAACGTTAATATAAGTCCTCTATGAACTAGCCTAGAAGTAATTGACCTTACCTGCTTGTGGTTCTGATCATGTTGTCTAGAATCCCACGTACAGTCATTGAATAACCCCTCAGCATAAGGATCCAATGTAGTTTAGATAGATGTCATGAACACAAATTTTTAAAACCACCTCCTCATATTTTGACACACTGTCATTAAAATTCCAAAGTCAGCTCCACAAGTTCAACATGTATGTGCCATGCTATAAGCTCCTGAGCATACCTACTGCTTCTGTTACACATGGGGAGGGTTAAAATCCAGACATCTGCTCTGTGAGACCACTAATAAGCAACCTTTAAACAACTGTACTAACTCAACAGACAATCATGAAAATTGTTCATATCAAGTTGTTCTAAGCAAGTAATCAGAAGGAAAACAAGTTTCCTTAACGGTGCTCAGCACAAAGAAATCATAGGCCATGACCCAGGTTTGGAACCTAGGGAACTTCAACTGCCGTAAGCCTTGAAAAACCATGCTTGACTCATGAACAGCATAAAAATAATACAACCCAGACATCCAATGGGAGACTAGGGACCTCCAGGTCCGGAGACTAGGGACCGTCAACTGTCTTATGGGTTGAAGTAACATGCTTGTCTTTTCATGTACACATGGCAGGTCCAAATCCAAGCATCGTCTCTGAGAGACCACTATTAATCAACCTTTAACCAACAGTTGTAACTCAACAACCAATCATCAAATTGCTGCATCTAAAGAGGGAGTTGAAGGGCATGCCGTAAGTTGAGATCGTTTGTTGGACTGAAATTTGATTGAACATGTATTCATAATCTTAAACTTGGGGATGAAAGTCGCATCATCCGCTCAGCATAATGAAATCATAGCCCGTGGCTCCAGGTACGGAGACTAGCGACCTTCAATTGACTTAAGAGTTGAAAAAATGCTTGTCTCATGCACAGCATAAAAAAATAATACAACTTTAGCATCTAGTATGCTAAGGGGAATTAGCTCAAGTGGTAGAGCGCTCGCTTAGCATGCTCCACACTAGCGGAGACTGAGGCCTGACTATTTTTTTTAGGCCTGAGTCGCTTATAGCTCTCCGCCATAGGAACAACAAAACTCGAGCAGTTCAGAAGCAACAAGTTTCTTGCACACATTGAAAACCTTTTGGACTGGCCCGTACGGGGATTGAACCCGCGACCTTGGCGTTATTAGCACCACGCTCTAACCAGCTGAGCTAACCGGCCAAGACAGTAAATGACTGGCTTTTCTCAGATCCTCCATCTGTTAAGAAACATCACCTAGTCCAGTGTTTTCACAAGGGAATAAAAATCCCACCAACGTTAATATAAGTCCTCTATGAACTAGCCTAGAAGTAATTGACCTTACCTGCTTGTGGTTCTGATCATGTTGTCTAGAATCCCACGTACAGTCATTGAATAACCCCTCAGCATAAGGATCCAATGTAGTTTAGATAGATGTCATGAACACAAATTTTTAAAACCACCTCCTCATATTTTGACACACTGTCATTAAAATTCCAAAGTCAGCTCCACAAGTTCAACATGTATGTGCCATGCTATAAGCTCCTGAGCATACCTACTGGTTCTGTTACACATGGGGAGGGTTAAAATCCAGACATCTGCTCTGTGAGACCACTAATAAGCAACCTTTAAACAACTGTACTAACTCAACAGACAATCATCAAAATTGTTCATATCAAGTTGTTCTAAGCAAGTAATCAGAAGGAAAACAAGTTTCCTTAACGGTGCTCAGCACAAAGAAATCATAGGCCATGACCCAGGTTTGGAACCTAGGGAACTTCAACTGCCGTAAGCGTTGAAAAACCATGCTTGACTCATGAACAGCATAAAAATAATACAACCCAGACATCCAATGGGAGACTAGGGACCTCCAGGAACAACAAAACTCGAGCAGTTCAGAGGAACAACAAAACTCGAGCAGTTCAGAAGCAACAAGTTTCTTGCACACATTGAAAACCTTTTGGAGTGGCCCGTACGGGGATTGAACCCGCGACCTTGGCGTTATTAGCACCACGCTCTAACCAGCTGAGCTAACCGGCCAAGACAGTAAATGACTGGCTTTTCTCAGATCCTCCATCTGTTAAGGAACATCACCTAGTCCAGTGTTTTCACAAGGGAATAAAAATCCCACCAACGTTAATATAAGTCCTCTATGAACTAGCCTAGAAGTAATTGACCTTACCTGCTTGTGGTTCTGATCATGTTGTCTAGAATCCCACGTACAGTCATTGAATAACCCCTCAGCATAAGGATCCAATGTAGTTTAGATAGATGTCATGAACACAAATTTTTAAAACCACCTCCTCATATTTTGACACACTGTCATTAAAATTCCAAAGTCAGCTCCACAAGTTCAACATGTATGTGCCATGCTATAAGCTCCTGAGCATACCTACTGGTTCTGTTACACATGGGGAGGGTTAAAATCCAGACATCTGCTCTGTGAGACCACTACTAAGCAACCTTTAAACAACTGTACTAACTCAACAGACAATCATCAAAATTGTTCATATCAAGTTGTTCTAAGCAAGTAATCAGAAGGAAAACAAGTTTCCTTAACGGTGCTCAGCACAAAGAAATCATAGGCCATGACCCAGGTTTGGAACCTAGGGAACTTCAACTGCCGTAAGCGTTGAAAAACCATGCTTGACTCATGAACAGCATAAAAATAATACAACCCAGACATCCAATGGGAGACTAGGGACCTCCAGGTCCGGAGACTAGGGACCGTCAACTGTCTTATGGGTTGAAGTAACATGCTTGTCTTTTCATGTACACATGGCAGGTCCAAATCCAAGCATCGTCTCTGAGAGACCACTATTAATCAACCTTTAACCAACAGTTGTAACTCAACAACCAATCATCAAATTGCTGCATCTAAAGAGGGAGTTGAAGGGCATGCAGTAAGATGAGATCGTTTGTTGGACTGAAATTTGATTGAACATGTATTCATAATCTTAAACTTGGGGATGAAAGTCGCATCATCCGCTCAGCATAATGAAATCATAGCCCGTGGCTCCAGGTCCGGAGACTAGCGACCTTCAATTGACTTAAGAGTTGAAAAAATGCTTGTCTCATGCACAGCATAAAAAAATAATACAACTTTAGCATCTAATATGCTAAGTGGAATTAGCTCAAGTGGTAGAGCGATCGCTTAGCATGCTCCACACTAGCGGAGACTGAGGCCTGACTATTTTTTTTAGGCCTGAGTCGCTTATAGCTCTCCGCCATAGCAACAACAAAATTCGAGCAGTTCAGAAGCAACAAGTTTCTTGCACACATTGAAAACCTTTTGGAGTGGCCCGTGCGGGGATTGAACCCACGACCTTGGCGTTATTAGCACCACGCTCTAACCAGCTGAGCTAACCGGCCAAGACAGTAAATGACTGGCTTTTCTCAGATCCTCCATCTGTTAAGGAACATCACCTAGTCCAGTGTTTTCACAAGGGAATAAAAATCCCACCAACGTTAATATAAGTCCTCTATGAACTAGCCTAGAAGTAATTGACCTTACCTGCTTGTGGTTCTGATCATGTTGTCTAGAATCCCACGTACAGTCATTGAATAACCCCTCAGCATAAGGATCCAATGTAGTTTAGATAGATGTCATGAACACAAATTTTTAAAACCACCTCCTCATATTTTGACACACTGTCATTAAAATTCCAAAGTCAGCTCCACAAGTTCAACATGTATGTGCCATGCTATAAGCTCCTGAGCATACCTACTGCTTCTGTTACACATGGGGAGGGTTAAAATCCAGACATCTGCTCTGTGAGACCACTAATAAGCAACCTTTAAACAACTGTACTAACTCAACAGACAATCATGAAAATTGTTCATATCAAGTTGTTCTAAGCAAGTAATCAGAAGGAAAACAATTTTCCTTAACGGTGCTCAGCACAAAGAAATCATAGGCCATGACCCAGGTTTGGAACCTAGGGAACTTCAACTGCCGTAAGCCTTGAAAAACCATGCTTGACTCATGAACAGCATAAAAATAATACAACCCAGACATCCAATGGGAGACTAGGGACCTCCAGGTCCGGAGACTAGGGACCGTCAACTGTCTTATGGGTTGAAGTAACATGCTTGTCTTTTCATGTACACATGGCAGGTCCAAATCCAAGCATCGTCTCTGAGAGACCACTATTAATCACCCTTTAACCAACAGTTGTAACTCAACAACCAATCATCAAATTGCTGCATCTAAAGAGGGAGTTGAAGGGCATGCAGTAAGATGAGATCGTTTGTTGGACTGAAATTTGATTGAACATGTATTCATAATCTTAAACTTGGGGATGAAAGTCGCATCATCCGCTCAGCATAATGAAATCATAGCCCGTGGCTCCAGGTCCGGAGACTAGCGACCTTCAATTGACTTAAGAGTTGAAAAAATGCTTGTCTCATGCACAGCATAAAAAAATAATACAACTTTAGCATCTAGTATGCTAAGGGGAATTAGCTCAAGTGGTAGAGCGCTCGCTTAGCATGCTCCACACTAGCGGAGACTGAGGCCTGACTATTTTTTTTAGGCCTGAGTCGCTTATAGCTCTCCGCCATAGCAACAACAAAATTCGAGCAGTTCAGAAGCAACAAGTTTCTTGCACACATTGAAAACCTTTTGGAATTGCCCGTACGGGGATTGAACCCACGACCTTGGCGTTATTAGCACCACGCTCTAACCAGCAGATCCTCCATCTGTTAAGGAACATCACCTAGTCCAGTGTTTTCACAAGGGAATAAAAATCCCACCAACGTTAATATAAGTCCTCTATGAACTAGCCTAGAAGTAATTGACCTTACCTGCTTGTGGTTCTGATCATGTTGTCTAGAATCCCACGTACAGTCATTGAATAACCCCTCAGCATATGGATCCAATGTAGTTTAGATAGATGTCATGAACACAAATTTTTAAAACCACCTCCTCATATTTTGACACACTGTCATTAAAATTCCAAAGTCAGCTCCACAAGTTCAACATGTATGTGCCATGCTATAAGCTCCTGAGCATACCTACTGCTTCTGTTACACATGGGGAGGGTTAAAATCCAGACATCTGCTCTGTGAGACCACTAATAAGCAACCTTTAAACAACTGTACTAACTCAACAGACAATCATCAAAATTGTTCATATCAAGTTGTTCTAAGCAAGTAATCAGAAGGAAAACAAGTTTCCTTAACGGTGCTCAGCACAAAGAAATCATAGGCCATGACCCAGGTTTGGAACCTAGGGAACTTCAACTGCCGTAAGCGTTGAAAAACCATGCTTGACTCATGAGCAGCATAAAAATAATACAACCCAGACATCCAATGGGAGACTAGGGACCTCCAGGTCCGGACACTAGGGACCGTCAACTGTCTTATGGGTTGAAGTAACATGCTTGTCTTTTCATGTACACATGGCAGGTCCAAATCCAAGCATCGTCTCTGAGAGACCACTATTAATCAGCCTTTAACCAACAGTTGTAAGTCAACAACCAATCATCAAATTGCTGCATCAAAAGAAGGAGTTGAAGGGCATGCAGTAAGATGAGATCGTTTGTTGGACTGAAATTTGATTGAACATGTATTCATAATCTTAAACTTGGGGATGAAATTCGCATCATCCGCTCAGCATAATGAAATCATAACCCGCGGCTCCAGGTCCGGAGACTAGCGACCTTCAATTGACTTAAGAGTTGAAAAAATGCTTGTCTCATGCACAGCATAAAAAAATAATACAACTTTAGCATCTAGTATGCTAAGGGGAATTAGCTCAAGTGGTAGAGCGCTCGCTTAGCATGCTCCACACTAGCGGAGACTGAGGCCTGACTATTTTTTTTAGGCCTGAGTCGCTTATAGCTCTCCGCCATAGCAACAACAAAATTCGAGCAGTTCAGAAGCAACAAGTTTCTTGCACACATTGAAAACCTTTTGGAGTGGCCCGTACGGGGATTGAACCCGCGACCTTGGCGTTATTAGCACCACGCTCTAACCAGCTGAGCTAACCGGCCAAGACAGTAAATGACTGGCTTTTCTCAGATCCTCCATCTGTTAAGGAACATCACCTAGTCCAGTGTTTTCACAAGGGAATAAAAATCCCACCAACGTTAATATAAGTCCTCTATGAACTAGCCTAGAAGTAATTGACCTTACCTGCTTGTGGTTCTGATCATGTTGTCTAGAATCCCACGTACAGTCATTGAATAACCCCTCAGCATAAGGATCCAATGTAGTTTAGATAGATGTCATGAACACAAATTTTTAAAACCACCTCCTCATATTTTGACACACTGTCATTAAAATTCCAAAGTCAGCTCCACAAGTTCAACATGTATGTGCCATGCTATAAGCTCCTGAGCATACCTACTGCTTCTGTTACACATGGGGAGGGTTAAAATCCAGACATCTGCTCTGTGAGACCACTAATAAGCAACCTTTAAACAACTGTACTAACTCAACAGACAATCATCAAAATTGTTCATATCAAGTTGTTCTAAGCAAGTAATCAGAAGGAAAACAAGTTTCCTTAACGGTGCTCAGCACAAAGAAATCATAGGCCATGACCCAGGTTTGGAACCTAGGGAACTTCAACTGCCGTAAGCGTTGAAAAACCATGCTTGACTCATGAACAGCATAAAAATAATACAACCCAGACATCCAATGGGAGACTAGGGACCTCCAGGTCCGGAGACTAGGGACCGTCAACTGTCTTATGGGTTGAAGTAACATGCTTGTCTTTTCATGTACACATGGCAGGTCCAAATCCAAGCATCGTCTCTGAGAGACCACTATTAATCAACCTTTAACCAACAGTTGTAACTCAACAACCAATCATCAAATTGCTGCATCTAAAGAGGGAGTTGAAGGGCATGCAGTAAGATGAGATCATTTGTTGGACTGAAATTTGATTGAACATGTATTCATAATCTTAAACTTGGGGATGAAAGTCGCATCATCCGCTCAGCATAATGAAATCATAGCCCGTGGCTCCAGGTCCGGAGACTAGCGACCTTCAATTGACTTAAGAGTTGAAAAAATACTTGTCTCATGCACAGCATAAAAAATAATACAACTTTAGCATCTAGTATGCTAAGGGGAATTAGCTGAAGTGGTAGAGCGCTCGCTTAGCATGCTCCACACTAGCGGAGAAGACTGAGGCCTGACTATTTTTTCCAGGCCTGAGTCGCTTATAGCTCTCCGCCATAGCAACAACGAAATTCGAGCAGTTCAGAAGCAACAAGTTTCTTAAACACATTGAAAACCTTTTGGAGTGGCCCGTACGGGGATTGAACCCGCGACCTTGGCATTATTAGCACCACGCTCCAACCAGCTGAGCTAACCGGCCAAGACAATAAACGACTGGCTTTTCTCTGATCCTCCATCTGTTAAGGAACATCACCTAGTCCAGTGTTTTCACAAGGGAATAAAAATCCCACCAACGTTAATATAAGTCCTCTATGAACTAGCCTAGAAGTAATTGACCTTACCTGCTTGTGGTTCTGATCATGTTGTCTAGAATCCCACGTACAGTCATTGAATAACCCCTCAGCATAAGGATCCAATGTAGTTTAGATAGATGTCATGAACACAAATTTTTAAAACCACCTCCTCATATTTTGACACACTGTCATTAAAATTCCACAGTCAGCTCCACAAGTTCAACATGTATGTGCCATGCTATAAGCTCCTGAGCATACCTACTGCTTCTGTTACACATGGGGAGGGTTAAAATCCAGACATCTGCTCTGTGAGACCACTAATAAGCAACCTTTAAACAACTGTACTAACTCAACAGACAATCATCAAAATTGTTCATATCAAGTTGTTCTAAGCAAGTAATCAGAAGGAAAACAAGTTTCCTTAACGGTGCTCAGCACAAAGAAATCATAGGCCATGACCCAGGTTTGGAACCTAGGGAATTTCAACTGCCGTAAGCGTTGAAAAACCATGCTTGAATTATGAACAGCATAAAAATAATACAACCCAGACATCCAATGGGAGACTAGGGACCTCCAGGTCCGGAGCCTAGGGACCGTCAACTGTCTTATGGGTTGAAGTAACATGCTTGTCTTTTCATGTACACATCGCGGGTCCAAATACAAGCATCGTCTCTGAGAGACCACTATTAAGCAACCTTTAACCAACAGTTGTAACTCAACAACCAATCATCAAATTGCTGCACCTAAAGAGGGAGTTGAAGTCATGCAGTAAGATGAGATCGTTTGTTGGACTGAAATTTGATTGAACATGTATTCATAATCTTAAACTTGGGGATGAAAGTCGCATCATCCGCTCAGCATAATGAAATCATAGCCCGTGTCCCCAGGTCCGGAGACTAGCGACCTTCAATTGACTTAAGAGTTGAAAAAATGCTTGTCTCATGCACAGCATAAAAAAATAATACAACTTTAGCATCTAGTTTGCTAAGGGGAATTAGCTCAAGTGGTAGAGCGCTCGCTTAGCATGTGAGAGGTAGCGGGATCGATGCCCGCATTCTCCAGTGTCTCCACACTAGCGGAGACTGAGGCCTGACTATTTTTTTTAGGCCTGAGTCGCTTATAGCTCTCCGCCATAGCAACAACAAAATTCGAGCAGTTCAGAAGCAACAAGTTTCTTGCACACATTGAAAACCTTTTGGAGTGACCCGTACGGGGATTGAACCACGCTCTAACCAGCTGAGCTAACCGGCCAAGACAGTAAATGACTGGCTTTTCTCAGATCCTCCATCTGTTAAGGAACATCACCTAGTCCAGTGTTTTCACAAGGGAATAAAAATCCCACCAACGTTAATATAAGTCCTCTATGAACTAGCCTAGAACTAATTGACCTTACCTGCTTGTGGTTCTGATCATGTTGTCTAGAATCCCACGTACAGTCATTGAATAACCCCTCAGCATAAGGATCCAATGTAGTTTAGATAGATGTCATGAACACAAATTTTTAAAACCACCTCCTCATATTTTGACACACTGTCATTAAAATTCCACAGTCAGCTCCACAAGTTCAACATGTATGTGCCATGCTATAAGCTCCTGAGCATACCTACTGGTTCTGTTACACATGGGGAGGGTTATAATCCAGATATCTGCTCTGTGAGACCACTAATAAGCAACCTTTAAACAACTGTACTAACTCAACAGACAATCATCAAAATTGTTCATATCAAGTTGTTCTAAGCAAGTAATCAGAAGGAAAACAAGTTTCCTTAACGGTGCTCAGCACAAAGAAATCATAGGCCATGACCCCAGGTTTGGAACCTAGGGAACTTCAACTGCCATAAGCGTTGAAAAACCATGCTTGACTCATGAACAGCATAAAAATAATACAACCCAGACATCCAATGGGAGACTAGGGACCTCCAGGTCCGGAGACTAGTGACCGTCAACTGTCTTATGGGTTGAAGTAACATGCTTGTCTTTTCATGTACACATGGTGGGTCCAAATCCAAGCATCGTCTCTGAGAGACCACTATTAAGCAACCTTTAACCAACAGTTGTAACTCAACAACCAATCATCAAATTGCTGCATCTAAAGAGGGAGTTGAAGGGCATGCAGTAAGATGAGATCGTTTGTTGGACTGAAATTTGATTGAACATGTAATCATAATCTTAAACTTGGGGAAACACTGGGGAAAGACTGGGCATCACCTAGTCCAGTGCTTTCACAAGGGAATAAAAATCCCACCAACGTTAATATAAGTCCTCTATGAACTAGCCTAGAAATAATTGACCTTACCTGCTTGTGGTTCTGATCATGTTGTCTAGAATCCCACGTACAGTCTTTGAATAACACCTCAGCATAAGGATCCAATGTAGTTTAGATAGATGTCATGAACACAAATTTTTAAAACCACCTCCTCATATTTTGACACACTGTCATTAAAATTCCACAGTCAGCTCCACAAGTTCAACATGTATGTGCCATGCTATACGCTCCTGAGCATACCTACTGGTTCTGTTACACATGGGGAGAGTTAAAATCCAGACATCTGCTCTGTGAGACCACTAATAAGCAACCTTTAAACATCTGTACTAACTCAACAGACAATCAAATTCAAATTCAAATTTTATTAGTCACATACACAATCATACACAGTATAATATGCAGTGAAATGCTTTATACGACCGCCAGTGACCTTAAAAAAACAAAACAAAAGCTTGTACGTAAAATAAATAATCAATAAAAAGGAAATACTAAATAAATAATTTTAACTAGTAAAATTAACTGTACAATAAGGGCATAATAAAATATTACAAAAATATAGAAATATAGGGTAGAGTATATATGTATATAGAATTAAAGTGTCAGTGGTTGTGCAAATATGCATGAAAGGTGACATGTGCAATTGTCCAGATGTATGAGTATTTAGTGCAAGTGTGTATGAATTTGTCCATGATTGTCCAGTCAGTGTTGTGAGCTTAAAAGATGTTATTAGTCCTGTGTGGAGGTGTGATTGAGAGATCTTATCGCCTGCGGGAAGAAGCTCCTCCTCAGCCTCTCTGTGTTGGCCTTTAGGGAGCGGAATCGCTTCCCAGACCTCAACAAAGAGAACAGTCCATTACTGGGGTGACTGAGGTCCTTCATGATCTTCCTGGCCTTAGTCCAGCACCGCTTGCTGTAGATGGAGTGCAGGTCAGGGAGCTCAGTGCGGATGATGCGCTCGGCTGATCGCACCACCCTCTGTAGAGCTCGTCTGTCCTGCATGGTGCTGTTCCCAAACCAGGTCGTGATGTTTCCCGTCAGGATGCTCTCTATGGTGCAGGAGTAGAAGTTCCTGAGCACCTTGGAGGGCAGTCTAAAGTCTCTCAAGCGTCTGAGGTGGTAGAGACGCTGCCGGGCTTTTTTCACCACGGTGTTGATGTGACAGGACCATGACAGGTCCTGCGTGATGTGAACACCGAGGTATCTGAAGCTGTCCACTCTCTCCACTGGGCTCCTGTTGATGACGGGGGTCTGGTAGTTCCTCTCCTGCTTTGTACTAAAGTCCACTATCAGCTCCTTTGTCTTACTGACGTTCAGGAGGAGATTGTTCCTCTGGCACCAGTTCTCCAGATTTCCAATCTCCTCTAGGTAGTCCGACTCATCATTGTTGGTGATCAGTCCGACCACGACGGTGTCGTCAGCAAACTTGATGATGGAGGTGGAGTTGGTAGTGGCCACGCAGTCGTGGGTGTACAAAGAGTACAGCAGGGGGCTCAGAACACAACCCTGGGGGCTCCAGTGCTGAGAGTGAGTGTGGCTGAGACATGTCCGCCCATCCTTACTGCCTGTGGTCTGCCAGTCAGAAAATTGGAGATCCACTGACATATAGATGAGCTCAGTCCCAGGTGCTCCAGCTTGGTGGTGAGTGTGGAGGGAATTATGGTATTAAAAGCAGAGCTGTAGTCGATGAAGAGCATTTTAACATAATTCCCTTTCCTAGTGTCCAGGTGAGTGAGCGATGTGTGGAAGAGATGAGAGATTGCATCGTCTGTGGAGCGGTTCTGACGGTATGCAAACTGTAGTGGGTCCAGTGTGTCGGGTAGTGAAGAAATGATGACGTCTCTGATAAGACGTTCAAAGCACTTCATCACTACTGAGGTGAGGGCTACAGGGCGATAGTCATTGAGGGAAACAGGATGTGGTTTCTTCGGGACAGGAACAATGATGGACTCTTTGAAGCATGTGGGGATCACCGACTGAGATAAAGAGATGTTGAATATCTCAGTGAACACAGGTGCTAGCTGGTCTGCACAGGCTCTGAGAATACGACCTGAGATGCCGTCTGGTCCTGCTGCTTTCCTCGTGTTCACTCTCTTGAAGGCTCTCCTCACGTCGTGCTCGGAGATGATGAGCGCGTTCCCGGTGCTGGCAGTGTCTTCCTGTCTGCAGACGTTAGCGCTGCTAGCATTAGCGCCGTTAGCATTAGCGCCGTTAGCATTAGCGCCGTTAGCATTAGCATCGCTAGCGTCTTTAGCTGCAGCCTCGAAGCGAGCGTAGAAGGTGTTGAGCTCGTCTGCCAGAGTCGCGTCCGCGTTCGTCATACCGGATGCTGGTGCTTTATAATCCGTTATTGTTCTCAGTCCCTGCCACAGGCTCCTAGAGTCACTCTGTTGAAGCTGTGACTCTAGTTTTCTCCCGTAGCGCTGCTTCGCCTCTTTCACCGCCTTCCGGACGTTGTATGACGCAGCCTTGTACGGTTCCATGTCCCCCGATGCAAGTCCCGTGTTGTAGGCAGCTGTGCGAGATCTCAGAGCGTCGCGGATGGTTTTATCCCCCCACGGCTTCTGGTTGGGAAACGTTCTGATAGTCTTTTTCTCCACCGTATCGTCTACCAGCTTCTCAATAAATCCCACAACCGCTTCCGTAAACACGCTGACGTCATCATCGGAGCTGTTTCTGACATGTCCCAGTCTGCGTCATCGAGTGCGTCCTGTAACGCGGCCACCGATTGGTCCGTCCAGCGCGCAACCTCCCTCTGAACCGGAACTTCCTGTTTCAGCCTTTGTTTATATTTTGGCATGAGGAAGATGGCGGCGTGGTCGGATTTACCAAACGCTGGACGAGATTGTGCCTTGTAACCGTCTTTGACCGTGGTATAACAATGGTCCAGTTTTCTTTCGCCCCTGGTGGGGCAGGTGATGTGCTGATAAAAGTTCGGCGCTGCGCGTTTGAGGTTGGCACTATTAAAATCCCCCGCCACAATGAGTCCCGGTGCTGTGTCTGGTGCTGTGTGAGCGCCTCATGCAGCTCGCATAAGGCAGTGTCAGTGTCTGCTTGTGGAGGGATGTAAACGGCACTGATTATGACCGATGTGAACTCCCGTGGAAGATAAAATGGACGACACATGATGGACAGTAGTTCCAGGTTTGGTGTGCAGGAGCGTGTAAGAGGAACAACGCTCGCGCTGTTGCACCAGCTGTTGTTCACCATTAAGCACACGCCGCCTCCCCTTGACTTCCCCGAGTCCCGCGTCTTGTCCATGCGGTGAACCGAGAAGAACTCGGCTGGTTGTATGGCGTGGTCTGGCACCGCTGGGTTCAGCCATGTCTCGGTGAAGCAGAGAAGGTTGCAGTCCCGAATGTCTCTCTGGAACTTTATCCTGGCCCTGAGTTCATCAAGTTTGTTCTCCAGTGACTGGACGTTGGCGAGCAGGATACTAGGTAGAGGTGTGCGGTGTGCATGGGCCCTGAGCCTGTTCCTCACGCCAGCTCGTCTCCCTCGAGGCCTCCGCTTCGCGTCGCGTCCATTGTTCTCCCTCAGGATCTCACTCGGCCAGCTCGGATCTGGAGTTAAAAACGTCGAATTGTGAGTACATTGTATACCAATAGAAACAAGAGTGTCTCTATCATACCTAATGTACTCAATGGTGGTGATTTTGCCGATTTTAAAACACTGAAAACTAACTTAAAGAACAAAAACAAAGAAAAGGTGGTCGGAGCAGTCGTGACGGCAGCCGACCTCACCGGCGCCATCATGTCATTCTACTATTACATGCATTTGTATGACTGTCATATGATGGAGAGTTCAGTTTAGATACGGAAGGCTACGGAAACACAAGCTTTTGACCGTAAGCACGTGAGCTCCCGTAAGCTAAGAATGTAAGATACAACAACTAGGTTGTTGTAACCGTAAGCTCCCGTAAGTAGATATATACAACAAGAGTGTTGTTACAGTATATACGTAAGCTAAGACTGTAATTTATAAGATACAGCAAATGGGTTGTTGTAAAAGTCAGAGATTTGCAAGATGCAGCAACTGGTGTCTGTAATCACAGTGGATTTACTCAAGAAATGTTGATTCTTTGATGCTGACAAAATAAACTATAAGAGACAAAGAGATTGGACTTCTGTCGTGTGAGTGAAACTTTAAGACAAAGCTACGCGTCAAAACTGGTGAAATAATATGACCGCATCTACACCTATAGTTCAGGATGCTCTCTTTCCATGCTATTTTAAATACTAACAATTTAGTTTGACGCCATTTACGCTCTAATTTCTGAGCGGTCTGTTTTAAAGTGCGCGTGTGATCGTTATACCAGGGAGCGAGTTTCTTATCTCTAATAATTTTTCTTTTAGCTGGAGATACATTATCTAAGGTACAACAAAAGGTTTTTTTGGGATTAAGTTAATTTTCATGGCGAAGAAGGACTATGCAATTCATCTGATCACTCTTCATTCTGGAGTATATGCAAATTGCTATTATAAAATCTTAACCAACAACTTTTCCAATTTCCAATATTTATGTAATTCTCAAAACGTTTGCCCACGACTGTACATTGTAAAGGAATGCTGAAGGCATCCAAAAAATGCATTATTCTCCTTTGAACAGTTGATATTGAGATGTTTCTGCTACTTCTGCTCTGTAAAGACTTCATAACGTCTCTAATCTGAGTTGCTGTTAATTGGTCATTTTTCAGGCTGATAACTCTAAATGAACTTCTCGTCTGCATCAGAGGTAGGTTTTGGTCTCGCCCCCCTGGGATGGCCTTCATGAGAGCCAGTTTCATTATGGTACTTGACGGATTTTGCAAATGCACTTGACAATACTGTTCTTGCAAGAACTATTACAGAAAGGCTGACCTCTGTGTCTTAAAATAACAACTAACTGTTGTTTTTGTTGTTGTTACATAATTACCTAATTCCATATATGTTATTTTATAGTTTTGAAATCCCCAGTATTGTAGTAGAATGTAGAAAATAAATCACTAAACAAAAACAAAGAACTGTGCGAGTGACCCCAAACTTTTTAACGGTAGTGTATATATATACAGAAAGAGAGAGATGATGAATTTGAAATTTACAGGTCAGCACAAAGAAACCGGATGGGACATTCTTGAACAGTATTGTGTCAAGTGCATTTGCAAAACCCTTCAAGCACCATGATAAAACTGGCTCTCATGAAGACCATCCCAGGAAAGCATAAGCAAAATGTACCTCTGCTGCAGAGGAAAAGTTCATTTAGAATTGACTTGACTATTGGTCACTTCTGGCAGGTCTGCCTCTGTCCACGGTTCGGCCTCTGCAACTGATCCAGAATGCAGCAATGCATCTCGTTTTCAACCTTCCTAAGTTCTCCCACACCACCCCACTCCTCCGCTCCCTCCACTGGCTTCCTGTAGCTGCCCGCATCAAATTCAAAACCCAGATGCTCGCTTACAAAGCTAAAAATGGCCCAGCACCCACTTACCTCTCTGTTCAAATCACACCACGTACTGCACCCCATTCCCTCCGATCCTCCAGCACTGCTTGCCTTGTTCAACCATCTCTCAAGGATCGAGGACTACATTCATTCAGACTCTTTTCTGTTCTGGCACCTAGGTGGAAGAACGAACTTCCGTACAGCAGAGTCTTTGACGATCTTTAAACATCGACTCAAGATGCATCTGTTTCTTCAACATTTGGAGTAATTACCCGCCCCCCCAAAAAATTTTATTTTTAATTAAAATCTTCCCAGTTGTGTTAGACTGATGGCACTTAGTTAGTAACCTAGTAAGTAGTAACCCAGTGTAAGTATCTATCCAGTGACGTAAACTTCGAAGCACTTTTTGTAAGTCGCTCTGGATAAGAGTGTCTATGTGCCTAAATGTAAATGTAAATTACCAGCCTCAGAAATCACCAATTAACAGAGCATAAGTAGCAGTCTCATCTCAATATCTCAGTTATCTCAATAACTGTTCAAAAGAGATTATTGCATATTTTGGATGCCTTCAGATTTTATGAGTCTTTCTACATTTTTGCTTAGTTGAGAGAACAGACACAGTCTCAATCTGGTGAAACCTGAGTGACAAATTTGCAACTAGCAGATGATTGTATTTGCCTGTTTGTCTGCTCCCTGGCCTGGATTCTGGGTACTCACAGATTAACTAGGCCTGTTCTGAGACTATGAGCTAAACTGCAAGAAATTAGAGCAGCACCTTCCTGAGTGGACACTGTCCCGCCCTAACAGGCCAGCTGTGTACTGTTGTACAGTATGATAAGGAGGACCTGAATGGTAAATGCATACTGATCAAGCTTAAAAATTAATTCATTAATTAATTAAAATAAAATAAAATAGCAAGTGACATTATTAAATGGAGGAAAGTAAACAATACAATTTAATGACAATTGACTACAATATGCATTATGGATGGTGTGCACTTATATTTTTACATTTAAATAAATACCTTTTACACTGTTAGAATTATTTTATATATAAAGGAGTTATTTCTACTCTCTTGCTCTCTTCCTCATAGAGGAAGAGTTAAATCTTGTTAAATCTTTCCTGCTCCTATCTTCCTGTCTCCTCTTACATCTGTTATTAAAGGTGTAAACGCTCCCACGCTCACCTTCCCATACTCTCCTTATGTCTCTCTCTCCCCCCCTCTCTCTCTCTTTCGCTATCTCCCTCTGTCTCCTTCCCCCTCTCCGCCTAACTCGAGCTAACATATGTTTATGGCCCAGGCGTTTGGTCAAACATATATAAACCCCATCTTTTGCTGTTAATAAACAGAGACCATTCTGACAGACAACGTGTGTGTGTTTGAGTCTCTCCTGGCACCAGAAAAGCTTACCGAAGCACAGCGGACAGACCGAGCAACTCGCCTCTTCTACTACAAAACTTTAGAAAAACTTACATGCACCATACTTAATTTTAAGGCCCAGGTAATTGGATGAAAAAAATGAAGCAGGATTAATGCATATGAAGCATAATTTTATCTATTACATTTTTAATCCATGTAAGATGGTCGAGTGAGAAATTAGTCATGTTAATAAAGCAGCAAAACCTAAAAAAAAAAAACACGGAAAACTAAGGGGTAATAGTGTTGTCATTTACAAACTCTCTCTCTCTCTGTGTGTGTGTGTGTGTGTATGTGTGTGTGTAAATAATCATTTGCTTATCCTTAAATATTTTCTGTGTGTTTCATAAGAATGAACAGTTATTGTGCAGAAACAAGCACATTGTAAATAAGTTTCCAGAAGACTTGTAGTTTCTCTAACAAACAAAAAAGCAAAAAAAGTAAATTTAAAATGATTACATTATAAATTAAGTGAGCTGTAAAAGTTTCCATGCCTCTGGAAATTTTAACCTTGTGGATCTGTTATAATTATATTACTATATAATGTTTTTATATATCCTAGGTCACTGTAACAGAAGTGAACACAACAGGTGTGTAGAAAATCAGAGCCAGACCGTGAAGCTCCAGCAGGAAGCTGCTACTGAGGCATGTCGATTGTCATGTTCGAGCAGCAGGAAACCGTGTGTGTGTTCCTGGGCAAGCTGACTGAGGAACAATATATCCGCTCCAGAAACCTGGTGGTCAGAGGTGATGACTCATACCATGTGTGGCTATGCATGCGAGTGTGTGTGTGTGCATGATATGCAAAAAATCATATGATCTTTTGCAAATTTTAATGAATGAGAATTTATTTTAAAACATTTTTACAAGTGAATCATTTATTCAGAGAAGGATTAATTATTTTGCATGATACATTGATTTACACATATTTGTTTAACATGTGGTTAATTTTATTTTTCAGTTTTTTTTACAGTTAATTTAAAATCATTAACAATTAACATACAACCATTTGTTTTCATTTAATTATTTTTTCATCATTTATTTATTTTTTAATATAGCTTGTAAAAAATTCATTTATTTTCTATTCACTAATGCTTTATGCATTCATAATTTTTTTTACATATTTGTACAATAAATTTTTTTATTTAGCATTTTAAAATGTAACGTTTATTTTCAATGTGATATTTTAAATAATTTGCTTTATACACGTGATAGTTTTACACATAATTCCTTTATCATTAATTCCTCTTTTTTCCTTTATCTTTATCGTTGATTTATTTTCAGTTTTAATAAAAAACATATTAAGATTTTTTTTATTAGTCATTTACACTTTACTATTTTACACATTTCTTTAATTTTATCATGTGATTATTTTTTACCTACATATTTTTTTTAATGTTTGTTGCATGATTAATTTATTCTTAACATACATTTTTCACATATTATATACACAATGTCATATGATGGGCACTGGTGGCTCAGTGCTAGGTGTTTCGCCTGCCATGCGGAAGGCCAGGGTTCGAATCCCAGCCAGTGCCCAATTAACCCCTCCGCCACTGGATGCAATGCCGGACCCAAGCCCGGGTATAAAATGGGATGGTTGCGTCAGGAAGGGCCTCCGGCGTAAAACCTGTGCCAAGTTGCTGTGCGGACTGGATATTCCGCTGTGGCGACCCCTTGTCGGGAGCAGCCGAAAGACCAACAACATATACTGTACACAATGCCATATGTTTACTTGCATTCAGATTCAGATACGGTTTACAGTTTCTGGAAATAATGTTGAAATGACTCTCATACCCACATGTAAATACATGTATGTAGTTTTCCAATAATGATGCTATTGTGAACATATACTCCACATTTTATTATCAGTATATCCCAGTTATAGCTATTCATGCGTTTTCCATACCACTTGTCCTGCATAGGGTAGCAGGGGACCAGGAGCCTACCGCAGGGAACTTAGGGCACAAGGCTGGATACACCCTGGATAGGACGCCAACACTAATAAGTACATATTAGTACATACACTATGACATTAGGAAACCCGGGAGAAACCCACCAAGCATGAGGAGAACATGCAAAATCCACACACACACAAAGACGAGAGATTCAAACCCCAAAGATGTGGGCGACAGCATGAGGCTAGCCAGGAATTCACCATCCCACTGCCAATTTTTTATGAATTGATCTGATCTGACTACATTAAAATTGAATTAATTAAATGTTACATTAAAACTAAATGAATGAATTAAAGACACATTTCCTGGTTTGTCTATTTTATTAGATATGTCTGAACATCATTTGTTTGGCAAATTAGCGTAAAAAACATAGTTGCTTTATCTTATCTAAATATTTCATACACACTTGATACACGATAAAAACGGAAACATATTTACATCTTGATTTAATATTACATGATTTATAAACATTGTTCATTTACAGATTCAGGGGGAAAAAATCAAATACGTTGTTCCTTTAAACAAATCGTTTCAGTGCAGTAGGGATAAAATACAGAGATGACATTTGAACATCATTAACAAAAGTGATTATGTCACAAAACCATAAATTAGCTTAGTTGATAGAGAAGATTTTTATTTTCACACTATCTTTACTGAAGTTAGCTGACAGAATTAGTTTGCGTTTTCTGTCATAGCAGTGAGTCAAGGTAACGACTTGTGTTTTAATTTTTCTCAGGTTCAGCATCAGTTAATACACCAAAATGTATCACGACTTAATCTGTGATGTCACTGTGATTTTAGGAAAATTTTTCATTCATTCATTCATCTTCTATACCGCTTTATCCTTCTATTCAGGGTCGCAGGGGACCTGGAGCCTATCCCAGGAGACTTCGGGCACTAGGCGGGGTACACCCTGGACAGGGTGCCAATCCATTGCAGGGCACACACACATACACACACTCACACACCCAATCACACACTACGGGCAATTTAGGAACGCCAATTAGCCTAACCTGCATATCTTTGGACTGTGGGAGGAAACCGGAGTACCCGGAGGAAACCCAAGGAAAATTTTTATTTGTATTTATATATGTACTGTATATACTTTAATATGAATATATGTACAACACTTGTGCAGTTATCTCATCAGCCAATGCCAATGCCAATGCCAATAAACAACTAACTGACTGACTGAGTAACTAATAGGGTGTATTCAGGTCATGAGCATCGGTTAATGCTCACAAACACCTGAATGCAGAGGAAATATTTATTCTAACATAATGGATGGTGAATGTAGATGGCTTCCTTAATTTCAATTCTGGACTGTGATTGGTCAGAATGTGTTGATAAATTTTGTAGTTTTTGTAGATTTTGTAAAAAACAGTAGCTCTGACAGTAGTGAAGCTTCAAATCACAGGTTTTTATTAAAGTATTTGTTCTAAAACATAGACAGTGAAACCTCGGATTGCGAGTAACGTGGTTTGCAAGATGGGCAAAATTTTTAAATACATTTTGACATGAAAAATGAGCAAGTCTTGGTTTACGAGCACCAAGTATCATGTATCACACATGCGCTTCTTGTTTTGACGCCGAGGGTCACATGATCACAACTGAGCCAACAGTTTTTCTCTCTCTTGTGCTGCGGAATTGTGGGTAATTGTCTCCCCTGCTGGGTCTTAGTGCGCGTTTCTTACTGGTCTCTCACACACACTCTGCTCTACACAGAAACTCTGCTCTGTCGCAATTCTTTTCAAAGGTAATAAAGTTTTATTTTACAGCAGTGATTCCATTAGTATGCGCTCACATGAGTGTCATTAGCGATACAGTCTTTCTGTTAATGTGTGTGTGTGAAATTCAAATAAGAGAGGAGAAAGTTTTACTCTGTAAGATGAGAAGGGGGAGATGGGAGGGGCTAAAAGTAAGGGTCTCCTCTTACTTTAGCTTCACACACACACACTCACACACACACACACACACACACACACACACACACACACAGCGCCTGCACATAAACGGAAACACTTATCTGTCAGGATTATTTTTATATCTAATTTTTTTTAAACTGTGGACCGAATAATTTGAGTTTCCATTATTGCTTATTGGAATACGAGCCTGCTTCCGGAATTAATTATGCTCGTAATCCAAGGTTCCACCAAGTGTTATTTATATGAAAAAAAGCTTATTCAAAGGTTTCCATTTCATGGCCAGTTCATGACTCATTACGATCCTGTCATGGTCCTAAGTTTAAATTTTTATTTCACTACAAGTCTTTCCATAAACTGCACATAGAGTGAGTCTTGGGTGCACAAAAAAGACTATCAGCATTATTTGTGACACTGTTAGTCCTGGTGATGAGGAGATGACATCTTGGGGCCACTCTATGATATTCTGCCTACAGCTAGTGTTAAATTATTGAGTCAACCATACGTACACAGTGACAATGCGACAAGTGATTTATTTGTTTCTTTTATGCATGAGCGACCTGTAGTCCACATGTGCATTAATGATGATTTCAACAAAAAACTGAAGTAATATTTTCCCACTTGGATGCAAATTAGTTTAAATGGCTTGTTTAAATGATTCCTTGCATGAAATCTGAATTCTCTTCACTTTCTTGGTCATAACTTTAGTTACCACCTGAAAGTAGTTCTGATCAACAAATCAATAAATACAAGTAATGGATGAAAACAATTTAGCTCACCAATTTATCCTATATTAATTAAAGAATTGTGAATAGAAAAAAAACTAAGGAAACTAAATAATGGTTAATGTGAAAAAAATATGCAACCAATTTATAGTTATTATTTTCCTTTTTTCTAAAGAAAGCTATTCTTTTAGAATTAAATACATACAGCTCAGGAATTGGGAATATGCTTCCAAAAACATTCCCAGTGGATAACATGATCATTTTCATTTTATTTTAATTATGGAATTGCAGTGTAGTTATACAGATATTTTGAGAGTGAATTAAAACCTTTTTGAGGAATTAAGGACAAACATCGCCTTAAGATTCTAAATTATCTCACATAATGTTCAAAATCTTAATGAACTGCATGTCTCTATTTTCAATTCAGTTCATGTATCAACATCTGCTTTTAGTCTTAGATAGCAATCCACAGAGCTGGGAAGGAAACCCATGCAACTTTCTGAAATCTATGACCAGAAACAAGATCATCAGGACATACTTACTCCATGTTCAAACAATAATTTAAATCAATAAAGCGATCAATAACAACTTCTTGCATGCTACCTAATGCAATTTCACCATCAAGCATCTCACCTGTCTCAGACTATCTGCAGTAAGCAACAGAATATGTTGTTACAGTTCTTGTGGCCACCAGAGGGCACCCCAGGCTCAGGATGAAGCGCATTAATTAAAATCCTAAACAAGTGCCTCTTGGATGGTTCTTAGGTTTATTTAAGTAATGGTTTTGCTCATGTAAGTGCTCAGGCTGTTGGTAACATCAAGATTAAGTTTTGGTGATCATTTATGTTAAATAATATAACCTTAAATTGTCCACCATAGGTGAAGACAACACATTAAATTGAAACTTTTCAAATCTGCAAGCATCTACCAAAATATTTTTATGGCCAGGGGTACAAAATACTGGGACTAATTTGCCTCTTTTAGTACTGGTTTGGAAAATTCCAGTAATTTTAATAGTTACTTTTAAAAAAAGACATCCAATGAATTCATATTAATGTCAACTGATAAAGACACATCTGAAAGGGTAAGCATCACCAAATAATCAGTGCAGTACACATGACCGATTCCATTCTAATTACAACAAGTAGTAATTACTTGACTACTACGTGTCACGGTCTGCAGGTTGAGCATTCCTGTCCATACTTGAGCACCAAAAAAAAAAAGATTTGTAAGTTAGCTTTATGTTTGATAGCTAGTTTAATTTTTTATTTTTAATGTCACCTTAACTGGCATAAGCTGCTCAGGTTCTGGGGCACTGATCAGAATGTCGAGTGTTTGAGCCCAGTGAACACTGGGTCATTGCTGTCCATGGGCAAGACTCTTAAACCCTATTTGCACCCCACTGCATATAGTGCAAGTCCCAAGCCCAGTTATAAAAAGAGAGGGTTGCAACAGGAAGGGCATTTCGCTGAAAATCTGTGCTAGACCTTGCAGATCGATGATGCCTCTAGGATAAAAGGGACAAAGGCCAGAATGCCACCTTAGAATTTGTTCCAACAGGGTTATTAACCAATAAATACTTTTCAACACTAGACAAAGCTTTATGTGTTTAATTGTTGATGATTTTGCCACAGTTCTCGTTCTTTTACTTGTATACTGTCCATGCCCTGAATGGGACCACATGCCCTTAAAGGACTGCCCACAACACTGCTATGACATCTAGATCTCTCTTTTTCTCATGTGACATCTCCAGTCATCAAGCTCAATGTGTAAACAGTGGTTTTTAATAATGCTGTGGCAGAAAAATCTGCATCATAAAACCAGCAGTGATTACTGGTGGAAATCACAAAACTTAATCAACCATCGTGTTTAGCTCTGATGAGCTCACTACTGTATCAGACTTAAAATTCTTGTATTCTTGTGGTAATTCTTGTGGTATGCAATGCACACCTGAGACAGTTAGCATATACATGCTTGAATTAATAAAATATTTAACTCTGTGAAATTAAAAGGTCTAACTGGTAAGTAAGAGAAGTTTATGAGAGAATGGATGGAAGCTCCTAAGTGTGGACCTGAGGCATTCATTCAGTGACAATAATGTTTATATCCTGTCAAGAGAAGGTATTACTGACTATCTACTGCTTCTGCCTATTTCAGAAATAGGAGATCTTCAGAACAGATTTAGATAAACAAACAAACATCATCAAGAATAAAACACAAGTCCATTATACCAAGAGGCACTACTACAAGATGCTTAGCATGGTCATGATGATCAAGAACCTCAACATTATATTTTGAATTAGTTTGGCATTAACAAGAGCTTTATTCTCAGATTTAGGATTCCTTAATTGTGCATATTTAATACAGAGGGGTGGAATGTTCCATTAACCACTTCTGATCCTAACACATCAAAATAAATACAAACAACAAATAATAATAATTCAAGCAATTTAAAACAAGAAATATCTACTGAAATCACAGTTGTTTCATCACTGGCTTAATCCCAATCTTCTTCATACATCATAGAAGGAGACAAAACCTCGTTCAAGTATACTACATAATGCGTCTAAACAGGGAGTAGAAGGTAGCTAATTATCATATAGTGCTTTGTATATCGCATTGGATGACAAATTTGATGTCAATATTTCTGTATGTGATATATCATACATTTTAGACAGATTTGTGGGTACAGAAATCCCTTTGAATTCCTGTCAGCCTGTTTCATATGCTAATTGTTATTTAGGAAATTAGCTCAGGTCTATTTAGTTTTTACACTGTAGCTTTGTAGTGTGCTTTTTTACATTTGAAATTAGCCACATAAATTTAGTGTGGCTATAATTTAGAAATTATTAAATGTTCATAATCTGATTTCTAAAACACTTTCCTACATTTTCAACAGACTTGGTGGATTTTATTATTTTTTTTAACAATTTGTGCTTTTTTTTATAATGCCATAGAACTACAGTTGAGGTCAGTGGTGGTAAAATAAATATATTATGCATCATGTCAGTTTTATAAGCAACCTCTGGCATGTGTTTTTCAAATACATGTATGCTTAGTGTGTTGCTTAGTTTATTGTAAATGCATGTCTGCATGCATTCTTGCTTTCCTGTGCTCTGTGGCGATTTAAATTTCAGATACTGTAAATATGTTTAAAACACTGGATAAAGAATATTTCACTGTACATGATTCATAATTCACACGAGTGTTTCAGCATACCTCCACTAAAGTTGCTATGATCACTGAGCGAAATGAAATAATATAAAAACATAAGTTGTAATGGAAAACTCCACTCTGCATGAAACACTTATAGTGAAATATTAGTGATGTGTGTGATTCTGGGGCTAATTTGTTTATTGATGCTGTATGTGAGAAGATCGCAGCCATTTTGATGTTGCTTTTAGGTGCTAATTAGAACATTTCTTTTCTCAATTACCTTTTTTAAAAATTTATTTTCCAATTACATTTAACCTCATATTAATGACAACTTCCACATAGAAACATTGAAGTTAAATCTTTGTATGTTGATCTGTTTGCATATACAGTAGTGTACAGATGAGGAAGTAATCGCAGGACAGACTAAAGGAGTAAAACCTCACTGCACTTTCCTGTACCCCTATCAGCAGGCTTTTGATTTTGGTCAAAGCGTTCAGAAATTAATTAAAAAATAAATCTTGTATGGCACTTAAAATTTAATTTTAGCAATTTAAATGATAAAGTCTTTCATGGTGGAGTTTTCCTTTAATGATTGTGTACATCTGAGAGATCGCCACTGATGTCTCATAAGAAAAAAAAAGATTTTAATAATCTCTAAACAAAGTGATGTTGCTTATTTTTGCTATGTCATGGTCAATACCATTACCTGACCAACTGTTAAATTATTTTAGTAAAAAGCTCTAACATCTGCAATGTCCTATCCATCTACACACAAACACATTTGGTTAAAAAAATGGCATAGACACTAGCCCCCATTGGTTTGTTTATGTCAATTACTGTTTTGTACTGTAATTTCAGACTGTACGTTTTAAGCACTATAACTATTTTACCAGGTCATAGTATTTTTAGTATAGAGTCTGAAGAGGGATGACAGTAGTGTGAGGGGGTAATAAGGGTGTAAAAGGAGCAGGAGGGTGCAGAAGTGGCCGAAAGACTTGAGGACGGGGTAAAGTATGGAATGTCACGGCCGTTGTGTGGATAGTGGGCGGAGCAACCATTGAAACTTGAGACGAAGTTATGAAGGGTGTGATTTCAGGGGGAAGGGGAAGTCGGGTAACAGGCATTACCTGTGTGAAGACTGAAGGCTGAGCAGGCAGGAATGTGGAGTGGTGCTGAAGGACCGTGATGGAACTGGATGGAATGGCAGATGGTAAGTGGACAGGATGAAGGATAGGTGAGGAGATGGGAAGCATTGATCTGAACTTAGCAGAAAACACCTTCTGGTGTATAACCTTTTTGTGGGTGTGGGTGTGGCTATGAAGAAGACCATGCCTCTCCACACCATTGAGTTGAGATGTAAAACACAGCATTGGGTTAAATGGTCTCCGAATTGTACAGTTCTGCCGTTCCTCATCTAGAAGTTGAAAGCCTTGCAAAGGTGGGGTGTGCTGGCAGGATTTATCATGGCTGACTTTCGCTTTGTCTTTGACACGAGATGTCACACTTTGACACTTCTTACACTCATTCTCAGATTCTTGCTCTTTTGCGGAGTCACCATTTTGGATGGTAAAAATCTGATTTGTGTCTTTAGACTTTAGATCCCGCTCAGGTAGAGTCTGAGGATTTATCGCTGAGATGGAAATATGGTTTTTATCGGTGGATGTGTCAACTACTGCATTAGTTTCTTCTTCTGCATTGCCTGTAGCTGATTCTTTTAAATTGAAGATATTCCATGTTGATTCCATGTCCTCTATTCCTTCTGATCGATTTAAAACAAAAGCAGGATGTTTTTCAGTCAGATTCATGTTAGAACTTTGGTCCAATTTCTGTCTTTTTCGTCTATGATTTGGACACAAAACATCTTCTTCTTCTTCTTCATCATCTGCTTTATCTAGCTCCTTAATCACACCACACACTGTATGATTTGGCCAAACAGTATCCTCTTTTCTCTGGGGGTCACTTTGTCGTTTCTTTGGTATATTTGGGCTGCCGTGATCTGAGGCTGATGTTTCATAATCAGAAGAAATCTCTCTGAGATGGTGCAAGTCAGTTTGGGTAATCATTGTCTGCCCTAAAACAGGGATGTCTACAGTTCCCCCATTGTTATCAAGTACCTTTTCAGCTTCAACAGAGCCTCCCACTGAGGAAACAACACAGTTGTTCTCTGCCTGATTCTGAGCTGATTGCTTTGCCTTCTCTAATGGCTGCTCTTGCTGTGCAGCACAGCCTTTAAATTGGCACTCAAATCTTTCTCGTTTGTGGAGTTTAGTCAGTTTTTTTATGTTTGCACTCTGCTCTGGCTTACTGTAATCCTCCTCCCACCTTCTTTTTCTCTTGTGCCTTTTTTTGTGCTGACTCTTGTAATGGTGGCGATCTCTGCCATGCAATTTGTCCTCTGCTCGCTTACTGCTCTGAGCCCAATTTTTCAAATACTTAAATTTACTCCGTGCATTGCTGCAATAGAGGTGACACTTTCTGTTATCTCTTTCCACTCCACATGTGGCTACTTTTATTTCACTGGAAGAGAAAGATGTCTTGGGTCTTTTTTCAGGAATGAATGAAAGTCCTTGGTCATTTTTGTTCTCTAAGTCATCAGGAGACTTCCTGACCTGGGAGCCTCTGAAGTCAAAATGGAGAGGGTTGCAGCTAAATGAGATGGAGGGCTCTGTCCTTGTGAAGCACACCATTTCTGAGGGCCATTGGAAGATAGTTTTCTTATCTCGACTGACAACAGAGAGGAAAGGTTGACTCGGTCTTCTGAGACAAATGTTGTCCTTTTCTTGGCTTTGCAGTGAATTGACATCACATGATGTTGGTTGAGGAGCATCACTTCTGGTGCCCTCTTTCTGACCACTGTTTTCTTTACTGTCAGCTATATTGCTCTCTTCTAAATCTAGACTAAGATCTGAGGATCCATGAGCAGTTGGAAAGTGGCTAATTGGAGACACTGATGTGTCCTCTGAATAAACGAGAAAAGCACACAGATCTGAGGCAGACATTGCATTATTCAGGGAACTTTTTGTGGAACTCTTTTGATGCGTCATCGTCTCTGTATCATATTTAATCAGCTTCTTTTCCTCAGTACTCTCAAAAAAGACTGCAGCTGAAGATTCAAGCTTGAGTGAGGCTCTCTTTGGAAAGGAAATGGAGAATGCAATCTTGCGGCGTAGAGTTTGTTTCTTTGCTTTACCTCGATGTGGCCATGGGATTTGAGATTCTGTCTCCTGTTCTGCAACGCTCTGGTTTTCCTCCTTATCCATGAAGCAGGACTTATTGAAGCTTTCCACTGCGACAGTGGTGGATTTAAACATCGGGCCACTTCCTGGGGCACTACTACACAGAAAGAAAAAGAATGGTAAAACAGATAGAATACTGCAGAGCAGAGAGATACCCAGCACAGGAGAGACTTTGTGTGCTTGTTACAAGTGTACTGCAATTAAATCTACATTGATCCTTTGGGTCAGGGTACAAGACAGTAAACTGAACAAGAAAGATAAATATTATTATATGCCTTTTTTTTTTTTTTTTTTGCAGAAATGTAGTTATTGTCTCACCATTGAACCTCTCTCCTCTGTTCGGCCAATTTGTGTAGCCGCCGAAGCGCCCGCTCCTGCTTCTGCTCATCCTTCCTTAATTTGGAGGCCACGTTACGAGCAAATTCCCTCTGCTTCAGCTCCTTTAACCTCTGTACGCGCACAAACACACACACACACACACACACACACACACACACACACACACACACACACACACAGTTCTGCATCTGTATAGTTGTACTATTTTAACTACTACTACTATACAACAAGTACTACCACTACTACTAATAATACTATTAACACAATGTAACATTATAATTTTTGTCCTTGAATAGTAGTTGTAATTTCCTATTAGCTTACAGCTAGAAAAGTTGTAAAATGGGTACAATTTCCTTTCCAAATCTTATTTTTCAACTGTTAAGTTCACGTTTTTTGTACGTATACTGTTATAAATGTTCTAGAAAGTATAGAAATTCAAGAAAATTATAAAAAGCTATTAAATGTTTTGATCCATTCTATCAAACTAACATTTTCCATTGTGTTTGGTATCTGTGAAGAGCCTGTTATCTAGCTGAGGTTATATGGAGGATGAGTCATGTTAACTGCACTTCATTCTTGTTAGGTCAGAATGCTTCCCTACTCATCCAAGTAGTATGTTCAGTCTCAGGGAAGTAGGATTCCAGAGTGAAGGATCCTCTCCTGCCTGAATGAGCTAGTCAGGTGAACAGTGAAGAAGGTTCGAGTAGGAGAGAGAGTTGTTAGTAATGTAGATTATCGACAGTCATTAAGATGAAATGACTAGAGACTATGAAAGTAGGAGTCCTTACGTCTGGCTTTACTGGTGGACCTGTGAAGAAGCCTCGATCTTCCTCTGGGTGGTTGATTACTAGTTCATTTTATCGATTCTTCCCCTTCCCTACTCTCTAATGTCTTTCTCCTGTGCTTGCTTAATTGGTTGCCAATTAAGTACATTGATGTGCTGTATTTGAAGCGGTAATATTGCCACCTACTGACTGTTATCCATAATTGCAAGATATGCCTTTCTCTGTAAATTATGTAGCAGGTGTTAAAAATCAGAAGCAAATATAGTTTCAGAATTATAGATAGAGTGAATTGCTACTGTGAGCTAGTACAATCATGGACAATCATGGACACACTCATACACACTTGCACTAAATACTCATACATCTGGACAATTGCACATGTCACCTTTCATGCATATTTGCACAACCACTGACACTTTAATACCATATTTCTATATTTTTGCAATATTTTATTATGTGATATATTTTATCACTGGCGGTCGTATAAAAGCATTTCACTGCATATTATACTGTGTATGATTGTGTATGTGACTAATAAAATTTGAATTTGAATTTACAAGTTTATGATACTTAAATTTGAAAGTGAGTCCTTTTATTCCTTTTCTGCTTTTATGTGAATAATATTTTACATGTGGTATCTCTATTTTTACTTATGTACAGGATTTGTGTGCTTCACCCACCACTGCTTGTTCATCCAATTGCATGTGAATGAATTGTTTTGTAGTTAGTCTAATAAAAATAATACTTCACAAGTTGGCCAGGGATTGTTAGACTGCACCTTGAAAAAATATTTATGTAACTGTCACGGCGTGCGCCTGTGAGGGGGCGTGTGCCCAAATTTACTATCGCTCCTCGTTCACTAGTTAGGCGGCCTCCCCCCCTTTAGGCATGTGAAGGAGCAGGGCCGTGGAATCAAGCACGGCTGGTGAGCTATTGCCGCTAATGATCCCGAGCTTCTCATTGCGCTATAAAACACAGCGGGGAGCGTAGCTCAGCGTCTGTTGGGAAGCTGGACTTTGCAACAGGGGTGGATTTTTTTATGAAGGACAGTGGCACACGAGCGGGGCGATGTGATGCGCCCCAGAGACATTAAAAAGGGGCCGCCCCTTTGATCTCCGCGAGAGAACAGCAGGTGAACGAGCTGCGTGATCTCCTTCACATCTCCTTCGAATCCCCGCCGCGGAAGAGGAAAAGGCCACTGATCCCAGCCGGGAAAGCCGCCCAGCCGACGGACATCCAGTAGAGACTCCCACCTGAGGCCACGCCCAGAGAGAGCTGGGAGGGGCCGGTCTTGGCTCGCACACAGAGGAAGGGGTCCCATCATGGGAGCGTGCAGGAGCGCTACCTCTGCATGCTCCAAAGTCGCCGCTCTGCACACCATCACCACTCACCAGCCTGTGCCCGCATGCCAGCTGGGCACGGCCAACCAGAACTGCACGTGCATCACCTTACCTTTCCTTTCTTTCCTTCCTCCCTCCTTTAACCCTTTCCTTCCCCATTTTTTTCTAAATAAATTACCCTTTTTCCTGTAGCACCTCGCCTCATGTCCGTGCTTCATGGTGCCGCCCGTGCACATAGGGTCGAACCCATTACAGTAACATTTTTAAATTAGGGGCAGAATTTCTATGCAAGTAAAATATAAATTGAAGAAAAATAAATAATGGTATGTAATGGTAAAACTTTGTATGTTTGTTGAACTCTTTAAGTTTATTAAGACACTTACAGACCTTAAGTAAAATTGACATCAATGTGCAAAAGCTATATGAAGCCAATATTTGCAGATCTGTGATACCTTTAACTAATATTTATGCATTGAATTATCAGTGGGAAAAAAATTACTTTACATTTTTGGACATCTTCAGCACTGAAAGTTTTCTCTTGAACATGGTGTTTTTTGTTCAAGAGACAAAAGGGGTGGCTGGAGAAGGAACAACTGTTTGTTAACTGTTAAAATGTAAGTGAAAACCAGATAAAATGGATAACTTGGCAAAAATCAATCACTGCGGTAAAAAGAAGGATAAAACATTCCATGATGTGTGGTAAGAATAAATAATCTTAATGTTTTGTTGGAAACAGACTTTAGGTAAATAAACACATGTCTGACATAGAAAGTAGGAAATGAAAACAAGTCGTGGTATTTATGGTCTATAACACTGCCTTGAAATATGTGATATGAAAGTCGTATGAGTTGAAATCTGAAGAAGAATGAAGGTAAGACTGAAGATAAAATAAAGTTGAGAAGATAGTGGGAGATGTTTTATTTTCTTTAGGTTGTCTGTGGTTGCAAACAGCATGACCTCAGATTTGTTATTGCTTAGCTTTAGGAAGTTTGGAGGCATTGAGGTCATTATATGAGTCAGTCAGTGTGGGAGGAGGACACTGTGTGCGTGCGTGTATGTGTGTGTGTGGACTCAGTGTGTATGTAAATATGTGTCATCAGCATAGCAATGGAACAGCAGGCCATGTGTTTGATCATACTGCCAAGGGGAGGTATGTATTTAATGAATAACAATGGGCCGAGTACTGAGCCTTGGGGGAACACTGAGAGAAACAAGAGAAAGTATCACCTAAATTTCTCAGTTCAGAAAAAAAAGGTTTGCAGGTGAGAGTAAAACATAATTAGCATTTGTTGTAGAAGTATTTCATGACTAATCATTTTTGTTACTCATTTTTGTACCAGGGATCGACCAAAATACTGATACTCAGAATAAACATCAGGTATCAATATTATGACACATTAGAATAGAATGTGTACCTGGGTCTGGACTAGTGTAGTGTAGCCGTTTTTTTAGAGGAATAAAGACCTTGAAGCACACACAGGTTTATATTTTGTTCCTTTCTTTGCTGGGGGGTATTCTTCGTACGTCGCTTGAAACATCCGGGATGAATTGACACATCTAAGATGAGATCATCGTGCTAATTACGCTCTGGCTAAGTCGGTTCTTCGAGCACACCTGTTGTTGATGATTAGTTTGGCCGGATTGAGTTGTCTAGGATTATTGCGCGTGCGTGCGTTGGTTTAAAAGGCGATATGCATCGACAGTAGAAACACTGATCACAAGCCCTTTGATTGGTTGACGAAATGACAAAAGAACAAGCTAAATTTTTTTTGTAACACCTGTTATGCGCTGAAATGCTTCCCTGCCATGGATTCCCCCTCCTCACACACACACACATAATCGCTATCAAATATTATATTAGAACATAATATGCACATATGTTTTACAAATTACATGAGACAATAAAATAAAATAAGAAATATGAAAATAAATATGTTGTATATGGAAAAATAGAAATATGAATAAAAAAAAACATGTATACTTTTATATTGTTTACTTTAATAAAATTAGTTTTGTCCAATTTTTCATTATAAAAAAATTATTTTTATTATAAATATCTATCTATCTATCTATCTATCTATCTATCTATCTATCTATCTTGTAGCACAGCCACACATCAGGGACACCTTCATACACAGGGAATTGGTTGTGGAGCTAATGCTGCTCACCTGTGGCCGAAGGCGTGCCCTAGCGGTTTCTGGTTCCCTATTGACAGTGGTTTGTTCACCGGGCAAGTTCCCGCGCATGCGCGATCGCGACGCAAAGGAACCCGGAAGTGACGTGGGTCACATGATCCGGCATAAAGCCGGAACCGGCATTGAGGCCGGGACGGAGAGATGAAGACAGCGCGCTGCATGGTTTTTGAGACTGAGAGCCTGTTTGTGGATTATTGTGGATTAATTTCATTCAGTACCCAGCTCATTCCGTTTATCGATCTCCCAGACCTACCATCGTCATTTGGTGAGATCGATCCATCTCTCCAACTCACCATTTCACCCCAATTGCCATATTTCAGACACTGGACTATCATACACACACACACACACACACACCCGCATACATCGCACACACACTTCTTTCTATTTGTATATATTTTGTATATATTGGTTTGTGGTGCACCGTGTTTGTTTATTTATCTGTCTGTCTTGTTTAATACACTTGGTTTAATTTATTATAATTGTTTTGTGTCGCGTCGTGTTTTGTCCAGCTGCGGTTGCGCAATACCGGAAGTAGTGTTTTCAAGCCCCTGTTTAGATTCCCGAATCCGTTTTTTTGTAACCAAGCGGTTTTTTAAATCCAAGCGTTACATAGTGGTGGCCCGTATGCACGGGGAATCTGTATTTAGGGATATTTTCCGGTTTTGTGTGATGTGGCTGAACAAAATGGACGATAATGTTAACATCGCTAATGCTAGTGCTAAAGCTAAGGCTAATGCTAGTAGTGCTGCTAAGGCCGACTGTGTAGTAGATTATAACATGCTGGTTGATGTAGAGGATGCATTTAATGCACGCAGTAACCCTACAACTAAATTAACTTCATTGATTAGTTCTTTATATATATCTGATAACCATGATAATGACAATGATGATGATAATGATATTATTGTTCAAGGGTCTGATATTGGAGTAGTGCACACACTACAAAAAGAACTGTATCAATGTAAGAGGGACTTGGGGGCGCTTACTGATAAAGTGAGCTCCATGGAGCAGGATTATAGACAATCCCTAGACAGCAGTCTCAACCGGGAAATCAGTTTTCGTGACGCAGTCGACGCGAGCCTGGAAGGGCTGCAGCGCTACTGCCAGGAGGCTCTCGAAAAAATGGAGAGAGCCATCGTTGACTGTTTTCTGCGACGGGACGTCATCTGGGAAAACCGGATGAAGAGACTGCGTCTCACTAGTACGCCCACCACACACAGGTTACAGGCCTGCACCCCTGCATCCCCTCCATCTCCTGCACAACATCTGCCCAGCACTCCAACCACTACAGCGACGGCCAAGGTGAAGCTTCCAAGCACTCATGCCATCGCCGACGTTCCTCCTGGTGTTCCAGCACACTCCTCGGCTCTGCTCTCCTCCCCACTTTCTTCTTCTTCTTCTCTTCGCGCTCATCCATCCATCTGCGTGGAGTTTCCAGCCTTCTGCGACGCGTCAGAGACAGCTGAGGTGAGGAACTTCATCGAGCAAGCAGAGAAATACCTGGAGATCAGACCCCTGACCCGACCAGAGCTACTGGGAACCCTCGGCTCAGTTCTCCGAGGGCCGGCTCTCAGTTGGTGGAAGGCGGAGAAGGGCAAGGTGAAGGACTGGCAGTCTTTTAAGCAGGCTTTCCTGGCGGCGTTTATACTGGATGACGACCTCGACGAAGAGGAAGACAACCTGAGGTCTCCGGTACAGCAGCCAACGCAACGCCACGGAGACTTCGCCGATGACCACCCCGCCCTCTGTCTCATGGGGAAACCTGATATCTCAGATGAAGAACAAGTGGGGCAAACCAGGGAGAACATCAACACGAGAGTGGCGTTAAGAGGAGCGGCGAGCACCATGGAACAACAAGTGGAGAGTGGCGCTAGGGGAGAGAATGATCGCGAGGACCGCTTTAATCCGGGTCCAGACGCCATACCCCGAGCACACCCGCCGCTGAAAGGAGCTGACACCCCACGTCTACCCACCATGTCCACTAAAGAGGCCTCCAGCTTCCCGAGCGACCTGAGCGAGATCAGCAGAGCCCAAAAGAACGACCCAACTATCACGAAGCTGCTCTCCAAAGATCACCCAAGAGGCATACAAGATCAAAGGGTCACCTTCGAAGGTCGTCAGGGCGTGCTATATCGCCGGGTACCGGTAAGAAAAGGAGAGAAATTTCAGCTAGTAGTCCCCCAGTCGCTAATAAGAGAGTTCCTTCAATACTATCACGACAATCCATTGGGAGGACACTGGGGACAACTGAAAACCCTGCTGAGGTTATTAGAGGTGGCGTGGTGGCCGACGGTGCGGAAAGACGTCTGGCGTTATACCAGAGCTTGCAGCATGTGCCACCGACACAAGACAGGACATCCGTCATCACCCCGACAAAGACTTATTAAGGAGGAGGTGCAACAAAGAGCACAACAACCATCCAGATCCACACATGCCAGATATCAAAATACCCGGAGGAAAGCAGCGCACTTTCAACCGGGAGAACTGGTGTGGATCCAAACTCGACCTCCCTCCTCCACAACAAAAAGAGATTCTGCAAGGCGAGCGCCCCAGTGGGAGGGTCCAGCAGAGAAAAAAACCAGAAAAGGACCAATTAAATACACAAGGTCTTGGGGCTACCCACAAAAAGCCGATGTCAGTGTGGCGAATTTAAAGTGCTGGTACGGACGTTCTCCTCAGACGCCGGAAGCTTGGGGGGGGGGTCTATGTAGCACAGCCACACATCAGGGACACCTTCATACACAGGGAATTGGTTGTGGAGCTAATGCTGCTCACCTGTGGCCGAAGGCGTGCCCTAGCGGTTTCTGGTTCCCTATTGACAGTGGTTTGTTCACCGGGCAAGTTCCCGCGCATGCGCGATCGCGACGCAAAGGAACCCGGAAGTGACGTGGGTCACATGATCCGGCATAAAGCCGGAACCGGCATTGAGGCCGGGACGGAGAGATGAAGACAGCGCGCTGCATGGTTTTTGAGACTGAGAGCCTGTTTGTGGATTATTGTGGATTAATTTCATTCAGTACCCAGCTCATTCCGTTTATCGATCTCCCAGACCTACCATCGTCATTTGGTGAGATCGATCCATCTCTCCAACTCACCATTTCACCCCAATTGCCATATTTCAGACACTGGACTATCATACACACACACACACACACACACACCCGCATACATCGCACACACACTTCTTTCTATTTGTATATATTTTGTATATATTGATTTGTGGTGCACCGTGTTTGTTTATTTATCTGTCTGTCTTGTTTAATACACTTGGTTTAATTTATTATAATTGTTTTGTGTCGCGTCGTGTTTTGTCCAGCTGCGGTTGCGCAATACCGGAAGTAGTGTTTTCAAGCCCCTGTTTAGATTCCCGAATCCGTTTTTTTGTAACCAAGCGGTTTTTTAAATCCAAGCGTTACAATCTATCTATCTATCTATCTATCTATATATATATATATATTTGCATATTTATAACGAACCCCTGAAAAATAAATGTGTTACAAAATAAACATTATACAAGAATTTGAATTAATGGTCTTGAGGGCTGTCTCGTGCCTAGAGTTTATTATAATAATAGAAAACCTACGAATTTATGTTCTAATATAATATTTGATATCAATGATATATATATATATATATACCTATATATATATTATGGCAAGCCGTATACATGCATGCAAGATACTCTTCTTTCCCCACGTGAGTCAGTCCACGTCAGCGCTCTTTAACCAATCAGATGTGACCTCACCATTTCAACCAATCATAACGCGGCAGGAGCGCAGCCTTAATCCTGTTTACATGAAATAAACCTGCTACCGAGCAGGTTCAAGCTTACGGACATGTTGCTATGACAACAAGTGCGAGATGAGCATCGGAGAACGAAACAATCCAAGATCAGGACAAATCCACAACAATCAAATCCAGCTAACTGAGTTAGCGACGTACGAAGAACACCCCCCTGGTCTCCATGTTCTCTTTCCAAGCTCAATGCTATCTTTTTTATCTTGCACAGCACTGCTCCAAAAGCAAGATGTTTTGTCAGTTAGTTTTTTTTGGAGGTAAGTCTAGCTATCAGTCAGCCAGGATGAGAAATGCCTCCTACCTGCTTTAGTTAATACAACTGGTTTCTCTGTGCAGAACCTTTGTTTTTGTTTTTTTCAGCAATGAGATTGTAAACATTATCTAACCATAACCTATCCATCACAAATATAACTCTACTGTAGAGACTTGCATAGATGGGAATGTTTTTCTGCCTTTTAACTGTTAATGGTTATAAATCTAAACGGCACTTTTATCTTTATGTTTTGCTTTAGCAGATATATTTCTTTCCTGACATTAACAGGTGTCAGTGCACAGCTCTCATATTATTTGTTCATAGATGTTTTGATGTATATCTGTTTTAGCTTTTGTCATGTCTCCACCCAACTTAGACATTATATTTAATAACCTGCATGTCTTCCCTGTCCTGTTTCCTGTTCCAAGTTCAGCAACTTTTGATGTTTTCCTCTTTTGTTTCTGATAATATTGATTTGATGGCAACATTGCAGGATGGCCTTCAACATGGACATGAACGGTGAGGGAGTCATGATGTCGATTAGCACTTCTATATCTGAGACCATGGTTCTTTCCCTATAAAAGATGACATACTTCCCCTGGATGAACCTGGAGAACCTATCCTATGCAGAAGATTGGCGAGGTTGTGAGATTGTCCGTAGGTTTGGTGCAGTGAAATTTGTTCATGACCATATCTGAGGGCAGGGATGTAGACCAACTGGTAAATCAAGAACTTAGCTTCATGGGTTAGGTCTGTGGTTGCTGTACCAAACCTAAGTGGTAAAGTAGCAGCTGAGCTATAAAGCATTAAAAGCGCTATACAAATAAAATATAATAAAATTTTATATAAAGCAAGGTTCTAGATTTACCACATGATCGACATCGCAAATCTATTTAACTTTATAAACTTATCACCTCAGCTAAATCAACAACGTGCTTGTTAGATCCAATCCCAACAAGATTTTTAAAAGAAGTGATGCATATGGTTGGAGAGTTGTAGCACAGCCACACAAAAGGGGCGTTTTCATACGCAGGGAATTGGTTGTGGAGCTAATGTTGCTCACCTGTGGCCGAAGGCGTGCCCTAGCGGTTTATTTTCCCCCATTGACAGTGGTTTGGTCACCGGGCAAGTTCCCGCGCATGCGCGATCGCGACGCAAAGGAACCCGGAAGTGACGTGGGTCACATGATCCGGCATAAAGCCGGAACCGGCATAGAAGCCGGTACGGAGAGATGAAGACAGCGGGCTGCATGGTTTTTGAGACTGAGAGCCTGTTTGTGGATTATTGTGGATTAATTTCATTCAGTACCCAGCTCATTCCGTTTATCGATCTCCCAGACCTACCATCGTCATTTGGTGAGATCGATCCATCTCTCCAACTCACCATTTCACCCCAATTGCCATATTTCAGACACTGGACTATCATACACACACACACACACACACACCCGCATACATCGCACACACATTTTTTTCTATTTGTATTATATTTGTATATATTGGTTTGTGGTGCACCGTGTTTGTTTATTTCTTTATTCCGTCTGTATAATACACTTGGTTTAATTTATTATAATTGTTTTGTGTCGCGTCGTGTTTTGTCCAGCTGCGGTTGCGCAATACCGGAAGTAGTGTTATCAAGCCCCTGTTTAGATTCCCGAATCCGTTCTTTTGTGACCAAGCGGTTAATAAAATCCAAGCGTTACAGAGTCACTTCTAAACATTATTAATTACATTATTAATTCCACGTCCCTAAACCTTTCAAGTTGGCAGTTATTAAGCCGCTTCTTAAAAAAATCTAATTTGGACCCGAATGAAATAACAAATTACAGACCGATTTCAAACCTTCCGTTTATATAAAAAATATTAGAAAAAGTAGTATCAGCTCAAATATACACATTCTTGCAGGAAAACAACATCCTTGAAGAATTTCAGTCAGGTTTCAGGCCCCATCATAGTACAGAAACTGCACTAGTTAATATTGCAAATGACTTGTTTTTAGCTTCGGACCAAGGCTGCATCTCAATACTAGTCTTACTTGATCTTAGTGCTGCATTCGACACTATAGATCATAATATTCTCATAGATCGCTTACAAAATCATATAGGTATTCAGGGATAGGCATTAAAATGGTTTAGATCATACTTCTCTGATCGATACCATTTTGTAGATCTGAATGAAGAACCGTCTGGTTTAATGCCAGTCAAATATGGGGTCCCACAAGGGTCAGTTTTAGGACATCTGCTGTTCTCAATATACATGCTTCCCTTGGGTAACATCATTAGAAGACATGGGATTAGTTTCCATTGTTATGCTGATGATACCCAATTATATATCTCAACAAAACCAGACAAAATACCTAAGTTGTCTAGATAAACTGAGTGTGTCCAGGACATAAAAGATTGGATGACCAATAACTTTATTTTACTAAATTCAGATAAGACAGAGATATTACTCATCAGCCCAAAAACCAGTACACAACAGCTTTCACAATTCAGCCTGCGTTTAGAAGGATGTACTGTTACTACCAGCTCAGCAGTAAAAGACCTGGGCGTAATATTAGACAGTAACTTGTCCTTTGAAAATCACATTTCAAATATCACAAAAACAGCCTTTTTTCATCTTAGAAACATTGCAACTTAAGAGCATCTTATCCGTATCTGATGCAGAAAAGCTAGTTCATGCATTCATGACCTCCAGACTGGACTATTGTAATGCATTACTAGGTGGTTGTCCTGCATCCTCAATAAACAAGCTTCAATTATTCAGAAAATATGATCATATAACCCCAATATTATCATCCCTGCACTGGCTACCTGTTCAGTTTAGAATTAATTACAAAGTAGTATTACTTACATACAAGGTTTTAAATGGTTTAGCTCCCACATACCTAACCAGTCTTCTGATGCACTACAATCCACTACGCTCCTTAAGATCACAAAACTCCGGACTTCTGGTAGTTCCCAGAATTTCAAAATCTACAAAAGGGGGCGGGGCATTTTCATATTTAGCTCCAAAGCTTTGGAATAGCCTTCCAGACAGTGTTCGGGCTTCAGACACAGTTTCCCAGTTTAAAAGTAGACTCAAGACGCATCTCCTTAATCTGGCATTCACGTAACTCGTCCCATAATCTCATACTCCAGTACATCTATCCTGAATGGTAACTACGCTAATTCTCTCCATCTGTTCTGAATTTTTCTGCCCATCCCGAGGCATCGGGAGATTGTGCCAGCTCCAGTAGACAAAGACTGACCCTGCGAGGTTCCTGAGGCGACCAGAGAAGGACCAGCTCCAGCTGGATTCAGCTTTATGATGGTTGGAGCTACACATGGTGCTCCTGTGCTTCCAGTGATCCAGACCTCATCTGCCCTCTGCACCTACTGACTCGTCCCTATGCTGAACTGGTCTTCATGTTAATTTAAAGAACTTCTGTCATATTGAACTTGCACCTGCACAATACACATGATGTTATATAATTTCTACCCATTATCACCCAGATGAGGATGGGTTCCCTGTTGAGTCTGGTTCCTCTCAAGGTTTCTTCCTAATGCCATCTCAGGGAGTTTTTCCTTGCCACTGTCGCCGTCACCCTTGGCTTGTTCATCAGAGACATTTCATTCATCATTCATTCATCTCATTATTATCTAGACACATTTTTCTCACACATACACACTTCCAATTATTTCCTTAAATTTTTTTAAATTTCATTTCTGTGAAGCTGCTTTGAGACAATGGCCATTGTTAAAAGCGCTATATAAAGAAATTGAATTGAATTGTATTTAAGTAGGGACCAAAAGCACAAGATGTGAATACAAGGAGCTGAAAGAAGTTTCCTTCATATGGTGGTCAGGCTTGTTCTCCAAGATCAGGTGAGAAGTTCAGAAACCTGGAAGAAACTCAGAGGAGACCACTGCTCCTTCACAATGAGAGGAGCCAGATGAGGTGGTTCGGACACCTAATACAGATGCCCTCTGGTCGACTTCAGATGTACAGTAGGTGTTTCAGGCACAAGGCCCAGGGGCTGACCCAAGACCTGCTGGAGGAATTATATCTGTTGCTAGTGACAGGGATCTGTGATTCTCACTAACACCGGGAATTGGACTTGGTATAGATGGATAGATGGACATGCTTTCATGTTGCTAACCTGTGTTTTGACAGCTAACACATGGACAAACAGGAATATTCGTATTATTCTAAATAAAACACACATTGAGTTTTCATGTTAGCCCCACACTATCCGTTTAACAACAAACAAAGTCTAACTTTAGGCCACAGTTACCATCAGCATGGGTAAACAAATCATTAACACAATAAAGGAAAAATAAATAAAAATACAGTACTTTGCAGGAATATCGTACAGGTTAAATCTTCCCTCTGTTTTTATATCACATATAAACAACACTCCAAATAAACCACTGAAACTAACTGTCATGTCTATTGCACATTACTTTTTGAAGATTCAAGTTTTCAAAACCATAAAACTATATAAACAATGTGGGGTTATTGATCTGTAAAGCTCTCATTCAGCTATGTGTTAATATTTAACGTTTCTGTTTCAAAACATATCACATATTGCAAATGCTTACACTGTCTCACACCATCACACACACACACACACACACACACACACACACACACACACACACACACACACACATACATATATATATATATGTGTGTGTGCAGTTTTGGCAGTAAGACAACCCAGAATGAGTGTGTGAGCTTGGTGTTAATGGTGTGGTGTTTTAAGATAGTAACAGTTCAGGATAAAAATAGCATGATGTTCAGTATTCAGTTCAGGTTGCAACACTCGATTGTGTGGTTCAGCACAGCTGTAACCTTTTCTATTTGAGAAAGCGACAGTGATTGTATTCATTGCGGCAAGGGCACTTGGGTAAGGGGGAAGTGAACATCAGGTCAGATATAATTTAGTGATGTTAAAGGGTATGTTCACACAAAGTGTGGATAGATCTCACTGTTCTCCATTTTAATTCTTTCTCTCTCTTTCGGTTCTCCTTCTGTCTAGCAGAAACAGCAAATAGGCTCATTTCTATATCTGTGTGTGTAGAGTATGTACAATATCTCTCAAAAGTTTTCACACCCCTCCTAATTCAAAGTTTTTTGTTCTTTGATTTATTTTCTACATTCTAGAACAATACATGAAAGTATTGTTGTAGAAAAACAAGACAGGAAAGCAAGACCAAAACTTACCTCTGCTGCAGAGGAGAAGTTCATTTAGAAATCACCAATTAACAAACAGCACCTCCGATTAGAGCCATTATGAGGTTTTAGAGAGCATAAGTAGCAGATACATCTCAATATCAACTGTTCAAAGGCGATTATTGTGTATTTTTGACACCTTCAGTATTGTTTTACAGTGTAGAAAAAACATGGAGTTAGAAGGGGTGTACAAACTTTTGACTGCTGGTTTATTTACATCGATTAGCTGTAAAATTTGCATGATTGCCAGGTAGTGGCATGCCCACTGGGACCAAGGCTAGCTCATCTGGTCCGATCCCACAGCAAAGCCAATGCAACACTAAACGCTATAAAAGTCAGTTTGGCAGTAATAGAAAGACACCAGAACACCCAGTGCACCACAGCCCACCGCACGCGGGGCCCAACAGGCAAAGAGCCCAAGACTCCGGAGCCGGCCTCCAAACTCCCCAGATACCAATCCGATCAAGCCCCGTGGGATGCACTAGACGAACAAGCCAGATCCATGGATGCCCCATCCCACAACCCACAGCACTCAAATAATCCGTTGCCAACATCCTGGCACGAGACATCACAGCGCCCCCTGGGCTCTGCACAGCCATGCCCTGATGTGCCAGACCTGCCCCGGTGGCACAAGGGGAACCCAAAACCTAGGTGGTTTTAATGTTAATGAATTTAATGTTATGGCTAATAAAGAAAAATGACAAACAAAGAAAACCAGAGAACATAAAACTTGCAATGTGATTCAATATTTTTTATACCATAATAAACCATGAGAATTAAAAAAGTCTCAAATCAAAACACTGATTAGTAAAGCTAGTCTACAATATCACTCACTCATCTTCTATACCACTTCATCCTGTATTCAGGATTGCGGGGACCTGGAGCCTATCCTAGGAGGCTTAGGGCATGAGGCAGGGTACACCCTGGACAGGGTGCCAATCAATCATCGCAGGGCACATACATACGCTCACACACTATGGGCAATTGGGAACACCAATTAGCCTAACTTGCATATTTGGACTGTGGGAGGAAATCGGAGTACCCAGCGGAAACCCACCAAGCACGGGGAGAACATGCAGACCCCATGCACACAGAGACGGGAATCGAACCCGGACCCTGGAGGTGCAAGGCGACAGTACACCGCCGTGCCGCCCAGAGTCTACGACATAAACAACATGAAGCAGGATAAAGTGACTTAAATCCTAGTGGTAATTAACATAACTGTGAATCAGATGAAAAAAAAAATCATGTGACATGAGTAACGTGATCAGATATTAAGAAATTAAAAACATGACACCTGACAATCTAAACAACTAAACTAAAACTGAGGAAGGGAAAAGGACAATTTAGGACATAAAATAAACATCAAATAAAACAAACTATGCATATATTAAACAAGAATCAAGCAAACACTAAATATTTAACACAGATTTTATGTGAAATGAGAATAAAGAAAAATTCATAAATCTTCAGCTTTGTTTCGTGAAAAGAAGAAATATTTTTGGTCAAAGGCAAATTTGTCCCAGATGAAAACATATTTTTCCTCACATTTAAAGAGGATTTTGAGAGAAAATGCAGATCAGAGAAGAGGAATGTCAGAGGAGCGGAGTGTGTAGGAGGCCTGAGGAGATGGTTTAGTGTGTGTGTGTGTGTGTACTGTATGTGTAGCTGTGTTAACAATCATCTAAGAATCTTCTGGAATCAGTAATTCAGTGTGTTGTGTTACCTGTTTGTGCGCATGGTCATATGAGTTAATGTGATTGTCAAACTCCTGATGTTTGTAGTACTGTTTATCGCACAGCTGGCAGTAAAAATTAGCCTTTAGGTCCTCCAGGGCTTTGGCCAAAGTTTGCTCCTTTTCTGCATAATCCTGAAACACACACACACACACACACACACACACACACACACACACACACACACACACACACACACACACACACACACACACGAGTTATAATTACACCTGACATTAACCTTTATACACATTCCAGCAGACATCAGGGTCCTAAAGACCCCCATCAGTTATCATGTGAAGTCATATGTTTGTTAAAAACAGCTCGATTGTGGAACCTCCTTTTTTGTGTCATAAAATCATTATTACTGACTTTAAAGCTTAAAAGATCAGAGGAAATTAAACAATGTAGGATCAACCTAATTTTACACATATTCTGCCAGTATCTTTATTGTTATTTTATAGAATAATAAAAGATAATAAAATTATAATAAAATAATAACAATAAAATAAAAAAATAATAATCATGTTTTATTATAATACTGTATAAGTATTCACAAATTATTTCTCATCAAAACAACAATGCACTTTACTTTTCAGAGGAAAATTATATACATATCAGTGTTACATTGATGCAGTCTTTATAACAATAATTTAACAATAATCTTTGTAATGAGTTTTATGTAATGAGTTTTATTTATTAATTTCTGATATTTTGTTCCTTTCTTTTGTTTCTTACTCCTCTGATGTTGTTTTTTTCAGCATATTGATCATGTTTTTGACCTTCACTATGGATTTGCTAGTGTTTGTCCGAGTCAATAAGGAATGTTTGTTGACATCAAAATGGTTCTCACATGATACAGAACCATGGATGTGCAGAACCATGTTTTTTCTTTTTACAGGTTACACGCTGTGTTCATGTCCTCACGTCCTCACATGGACATTTTTTACTTTCTCTATTTAAAAAATATTTCCTCCTACGAAAATGGGTTGTTTATGTCACATGACCATGTCAGTTCAGTAGGCATCAATAGTCTGTCAACTGTTAAGTCTAATGTTTAGAGCTGTTTACTGAGTGTACAGTATGTGAGAGCGCTGGAGAAAAACAATGGGACAAATGTTTTAAATTGACTGATGTTCTCCATCGTCTGATCCCAAACCTGGGGTTTGTAGCAACAGAGCAGTAGATTCCCAAGAGGTTTTGTACTGATCAGATTCCGTCTCCTCCGCATGAGGGCATAACAATAACACAGAGAGAAATTAAACTGCCAAGATGTTAGCAAATTAGAGAAATTACAGAGCACAAAGTAACGACCTGATCAGCAGTCAGACCGTTCAATTATCCAGAGCGTTCATAACACAAGTTGAACTTCTGCTCAGTAACTGCTACTTCCTTCCTTGTTTATACACCTTTCCTAAATCGTTGTTTATAATTTGTATGCCTGTTCATTATGGCTTACGATAACCTCGAGTAGGGCTGTCATTATTTGGTTAATTCTATCTATCTATCTATCTATCTATCTATCTATCTATCTATCTATCTATCTATCTATCTATCTATCTATCTATCTCTGGAAAAAAATCATATCATGTGGACAGTTTGTACAATGTTGATGCCACCTGGCAGCCAAGGAGAGTGGACTGGAATGCTCATGTGTGACATTGTGTGACTTTTGAATTTGAGTGAACATGTGTACTGTGACCATCTCATTCATAATGCCTGTGCAAGAAGAGCAACAAATAAGCATCTAATTTTGTGTTAAACTTGAACGTTCCTCTGTGGAGACTATACAGGTGATTTAGAAGGCTTTTTTGGATGATGCAATGAATGTAGGTAAAAGTGGTACAAAATGGCCAAAGATGGTTGATAAACATGCTTGTGCATGTTCAACATTGAGAATGTTGAACATGCACAAGCTGCAATCAATAAAGACCAGTGACTGACAGCACGAGAACTAGAAGCATACACACACATACACACTAAATGTGTAAATGTACAGTAGGTAGACAAGCAGAATGCCTCTTACCGTCGTCGCGCTCACCGCCGTGGGCAAACGGCAGCAGCCAAAATAAATCAGTTGCATTTTAAAGTCATTCATGAAATGACCGCCAGGTGGCGCAAAGTGACATTTTTCTACGCAGTTTTAAATAAAATTAAGTCATAAAAGCATCTTAACAATATGTTGTATCGAAGAAATACTACAGTGATGGTAATTTCCACATCTGAGAACTTTATACAACAAAAATGAAAAATCTGAACCAGAGATATTGATATTTATTGTATAATAATGAATCAAACATTGGTTAAACATTGTTTCAAGTTCACTAGCTGATAATTTTATTTGTACAAAGAATGAACTGTTATATATCTCTGTTTGTAGAGTTTATTATTAAACTTAAAAATATAGAAATAACTGGTAAAATAGACTTTGAGAATAAAACATTACAATAACTCAACAAAGACTCACTAAAAATGCTGTGTTGTTTCTGTAAACACATCGTTGGGTGGTTTATTCTGGGTCGAAATTCTGGGACTTTAAACACATTGTTGTGTTGCTTATGTTGGGTCAAATGGGATGTAGTGTACTGTATTACTGTTATTGTGTCACAAGTGTAGTTGTCGGAGATTTGAGCTTCAGGAAATTTCCCAGCGCTCTGCGCATAACACCGGCACAACGCAGCAACGTTTTCTAAGCGTGGGCTATTGTTGTTTACTTACAATATTTGTTAATTTTATTTAAATGAGGATTGGGCTTGGGATTTTGGTATCTGTAACGGGTTCGACCCTATTTGCACGGGCGGCACCATGAAGCACGGACACGAGGCGGGGTCTTATAGGAAAAGGGTAAAATAGAGAAGGAAAGGGTTAAAGGAGGGAGAACGGAAAGAAAGGAGAAGGGATGCAGTACATGTGCAGTTCCGGGGGCTGTGCCATGCTGTCATGCGGGCACACAGCTGGCGAAAGGTGGCGGTGGTCGGAGTGGCAGAATGGAGCACGCGGAGCTAGAACACGGAGTGAAGGCGCCGCGGGAAATGAACTTATGCTCATTTAATTATTTAATCAAAGTCTGAGTCTGGGCTCCATGCCTATGATTATTCATTTATTTTTTTGTTTATTTTGTAAAAATCCAGTAAAAGTGAATTTACACATAAATCGATGTCTCAGAGCAGATGAATCGTCTCAACAGCTCCACAGCATGTGCGGTGTGATTTGTGTTATTTCTGTTATTTGTATTATGATAACCAGTAGACACAGTTTTGTTTTTCTTTTTGATGTACAGGTACAATTAATTTTGGATGAATGTGTGTGTTGAGATCGTTGAAAATAATGTTTCAGCAACCGAACTCAGGCCTCAGCTCTTCCTGCTTGGGGTTTTATATCGTTTATTAAATATTGATTTAGAGTAAATCTTGGATGAGAAATGTTTTTTATCACAGGCATATTTTTATTTGATTATGATTTTATTTTAAATTGTCCTTTACTGTTCCACCTTTTACTGATGAAAAGAAAAGATGGATAAAAACAGCAACTTATCAACGTTTATAAAAAAATAAACACTATGGGACTAAGAGCCTCTTTACATGTGGTTGTTCAGAACTGGATCTGGATTAAGATAATAATTTAATTTAAAAGAAGATTTAAATCTATTTAGTAATTTCAATGAACCTATACATTATAGCATAGATTACATTTTATTACATCACAAAGGACATGGTTAAGGAGTGACATGGTAGTAATAAATACTGTGAGTGTGTTTTATAGTAAAATGCTGAGTGATAAAGACGTGTAATGAAGCAGAATTATGATCAACACCCTGAGCTTAATTATTTTTCCTTAAACTGCCCAGCTTCAAATGTTCACTTGCACATCACCAATTATAATTTCTTTCTTTATTTAACACTTGAATTAATCCATGTGTAGTGACATTTATTGTTGTGGAATGTCAGATGAACAAGTCCCTGTGAACTCTTCAGTTACAGCAGCTATAAACACTCATTTCTTCATCTGCTGAAAAGATACGTTGAAGAAGACTCCCAAAGATAAAATAGCTGAGATAAACATTATTCATATTTTTGGCCTAGTTTAGTCAGAATGAATCTTCCTGAGCTGAAATATGGGATCATGTTAAATGGAGATTATGCAGATGATTTGGTGCTATTTACACAATTTATATAAGGTACACTGATGGAATTTTTATAGTCGCGCATTTTTCCATCTCCTCTGATCATGAACGCATTTACACATCGTTCAGCCCGGAGATAGAGACGCAGCATACACACTACACCATGCACACCCCTCGCTCAGCTCTCATGGGAAGCTTTTTGTTTCCTGTAATTTCTTTCTTTTGTAAAATATCTGAACCTCCACCACCTCTCCAAAAGAAAGAAGGAAAAATGTTTTCTCCTCCACTGCCGTTTACTCTGATCCTTTCTTTCCTGGAGCGATACTCTGCCAGTGGATAATAATTTACTTTCTGCATAATAAATAATCAAAGTAGCTTTTAATGACGTGATTATACATCACACCATTCCAACATGATTATTAATGTACAGGCCCTTAACCTGCTTGTATAGTGCATGGCCATTAGCATGGCTTCAAATGCAAGAATGATAATAAAATAAACAAATGATTAAAGGAAATTTTGACATCGAAATGCACAAGAAATTAATTAAAATTGGAGTGTTGTAATGAAAATGCCATCTTACAAAACTACATTACATAAAATGACATAAAAAGTAATAAAAAACAACCATCTGCTAGTAAAAATAGCAAAACCAGTGTGAGTTACTTTGAAAGAAGTAGCTTCAAATATATTTTAAAATTTATATAAAGTTAAGTTAAACCTGTGTTTGTCAGATAAAACATTACAGCACAGTGAAATTCTTTCTTTGCATATCCCAGTGTAACTGGGGTCGGCCATGATACTGCGCCCCTGGAGCACATAGGGTTAAGGACCTCGCTCAAGGGCCAAACAGTGACAACCTGGTGGAGTTGGGGCTCAAACCGCAGACCTTTCGATCTGTAACTCAGTGCCTTAACCTTTTGAGCCACTATTGCCCCATTCAATGTCAAAATGTGAAATCATTAATTTTCTTAATCTAAAGATTAATCATCAGTGTTTTAATAGATAATGAGATTTAATCCTAATCGGAGGAAATTCATTTTCAGGTCTTCTTGCTTTATTTCTTGATTTCACAGTTTTTTAGCTTCATTATTTGCTGCTTTCCTGTTTTCTCACACGTACCATTGAACACTGTGAAAAGCTTAATTGTGACTGAGACGTGATTAGACGTCAGTGAAGGATGACACTCAGCTTTGAGAAAGCTCATATTCTGATTGTGGGATTAATTAATTTGTCACATTGCATGCCAGCTTACTAGCTTGTTAGCATGACTGATTGAGATTCAGTCTTTGTGTGTAAGAGAGAAGGAGAATCAAATGAGCTTTGTGCCGTGTGATATAAATTGCGAAAGTAGAATGAATATATTTCCGTGGTTAATTACACCCGAGCTGTAGACTGTAACGGTAATTACAGAAGCAATGCTGTCTGTACATATTTATCTCCACCTTTTTACAGATTCAATGCCATACGTCTTTTATGGTGAAAGCTTAGGAAATTAGAGAACAGTTTTCTGCAATCATTATTTAAGTGACATCAGTGACTGAAAGCAGAAAACTATAATGTTTTCCCCAGACTCCTTATGAACTCTGCACTCTGATTGGTCAGACAGTGTTGATTAATTCTCTATAACAGCAGCTCTGACAGCAGCTCAAGTTTTTTCACAACATTCAATGTTATTTTCGAAAGTATATGACAAGTCATTCTATAATAAATATAAGATTGAAAAATTACACCTCCTGACATGTGCGGCTGTTATAGAATAATAATCTATTTGCTAATTATTATAAAACATTTTTAAAAATAATTTTCAGGTACATTGCATTAATGTGGCAAATATTGAAATGAATATAATACAGAAGATAGAGTTCTCTGACCACTTTAATCAGGTCCAGATGTATGTACATTATGAGGCACACCTGTAAATAACCCTGAGTGTGAGATTAACACTCAATTTATTACTGTTGTAGCTCATCAGAGAAACTGTGTCTGGGACACATTTACTATTCGAATGAGTCTCATGTTATTTTTTATTACAAATTAAATATTTTTAGGGCAAGTGTGGTCGATCAAAAATGATCTCACTTACTCATTCATTATTTCTAATTAAAGCACTTCTGCTGTACATGGTCACTGGAGGACTGGACATGCCAATCCATCGCAGGGAGAACATGCAACCTCCACACCCAAGGGAGGATTTAAACCTTTTGACCCTGGAGCTGCAAGGTCACAGTGCTAACCATATTGCAAATCACATTATATTATGAATTAGGTTTATTAAATTGTTTGTTCTGATGATTAGACATCTGTAGAATCTAAATGAAGTTCTGGGTTCTGTTGACACTAAATCGTTTCCTATAAATGGCTTATTTAATAACCAGAGTTTGATTATAAATAACATTTCCCTGTTCTGATTGCTTTAAAACATCTCCCCGGATCAGCAGTTTCTGATTTCTCTTTAAATGGAAATTAAAACCAAGTGCACATGAATAAATCACCCACAGTTCCTCTAGATGGTGTTTAAGTATGTCATCCATATGGCCACTCATTACTCAAGGTTCTGGCTAAAAATGAAAAAAAAAAGAAAGAAAGTAACATTTTCCCTTTATATGAGAAATATTTCTCGAGTGACCTTCAACAAATGGCACAGTCTCAGGAAACAGCTGTTGGACAGATGGAGAAAGAAAAAATCACCACTTGCCCTCTGACGATGTCCCCAAGGTCTGTAAATCCCTACAGCCTCCATATGCTGAATGAGAATAGGAGGAAAGTGTGTGTGTGTGTGTGTGTGTGTGTGTGTGCGGCTGCAAAGCAATAAAATATGAAATTTCTTCATCTTTGCACACAGCAGTCACCACACAGTCATTAGATACATTTATGAAAATGACTCATTTGTGTTAGTTTGCATACGATCATACGAGCGGTTTTCGTGTAAAAGCTCTCAACTATGAGCAATGGAGTCTTTAACACTGTACAAAGTCATACAGGACTTCAACGGTTCTTTTCTATTTATTTATTTTTGTAGTTAACTGAATTTTGGAAACTGCACCAGATTACAGTGACTTCTGCCTAAATTGTGCTCCAGCGCATCTACATTTATCTAACTGCACAATATGGCCAAATGGATTGATGAATTATCACTTCAGAGCGTGTTATTACATCATTAAAAACAGACCTAGGCCATGAAAGGGAGCATGAAGGCCACAGCTCCTAGGGATATCTTCACTTTCTGATGATTTAGCAGCAGTGGTTTTAGTTGATAAAAGTCCAGGGTCTCCCATTTTTTAATTTATGCCAATATCCACAAAAGGTTTGTGGCTATGTCCCCCCCCCCCCCCCTTCATTTTCCATAAAGGCAGCCCTGACAGTGGTGCAGCAGCAAATCACAGGTTTATATTATTGTGCTTGTTGTAATTTGTTATTATTTCCATAGCAACAATTATATATGAGGATCTTTTTTCATGAATGTTTCACAGCATTAAATGCACCTGTAAACAGATATGATATTTCATTTTTTACAAAAACTTTAAATAAACATACATTTTTCAAATTGCTGTGATATAAATGGAATAAAACAATTCCGAACATATGTTGTTGTTGTTATTATTATATAATAATTCACTTGCTATTTATTATTAAATGTTTTAATAAAGTTACTGTACATTTGGTAGTTTTAGGGTATTAAACGTTTGATGAATATTACAATCCTAGTACAGTGGAACCTCAGATTAAGAGTAACGTGGTTTACGAGTGTTCCGCAAGACGAGCAAAAATTTTGACTTGAAAAACGAGCCTTGTCTTGGTTTACGAGCACCGAGTATCATGTATCACGCATGCGCTTCTTGTTTTGACGCCGAGCGTCACGTCATCACAACTGAGCCAACGGTTTTTCTCTCTCTTGTGCTGCAGAATTGTAGGTAATTGTCTCGCCTGCTGGGTGAATACACACACACGCACGCACACACGCAGACAAACACACACAAAAACTCTGCAAGCACTAGGACCTAGCAGGGGAGACGATAGGTAATGTGTGTGTGTGTGTGTGTGTGTGTGTGTGGTAGTGTCTGTGTTTGTTTGGGAACCTGAGAGGAGGGGGTTGTAAAGCCGAGAGAGAGAGTGTGTGTGTGTATGTGTGTGTGTCTGGATTTATTTTTACTTATTTTTTAAGGTAAAGTGCAGGTTAATTTGTTTTATTTTTACTTTATATTTTGTGTGAATTATTTTTATTTATTTTTTTTTTTGGGCTGTAGAACGAATAATTTGAGTTTTCCATTATTTCCTATGGGAAAATTAAATTTGGTTTACGAGTGTTTTGGAATACGAGCCCATTTCTGGAACGAATTATGCTCGTAATCCGAGGTTCCACTGTACCTTTTAATCTGCCACATTTTATGATTTACGGAAATAGGCTGGACTGCTAATCATCTCTTTTCCTGCATGTGCCTGGCTTCTTATTTCTCCAACATTAAAAGCCCCCAGAACAAAATCAAGGCCAAGACAATGACTCCTCCAAACACCTTTGATGTGCTAGTGTTCCCAAAGGGAAAACATATCCTCTCTGTCTCTCTCTGTCCCTGAATCAGAGGCCTTAGATCAATACATAGAGGAAGCTTTAAGCAGTGCAAAATCTTCTTCATATCACCAATAGGTTATATCTTTTACAGATATTAGATGTATAGAAGTATGAACAATATTAAAGCCTAAGATAAATATCCTCTTCTGTTGATCTCTCCAAAAAGGATTAGCTCTCCTCACGCCAACCATGCTGTTAGATAAGAGGTTAAGTATAATTAGCCTCCATTAGCTCTTGGGTACATACTTGGACATGTCATATGTTCTGGTCTCAAATGTATGTAAATATACTGTATGTTTGGGGACATTAGTGCAGATTTTAATGTTATGCTGCCAGCCTGAAATAACACCTTAGGGATGTTCATAAATCCTCAAGAGTACAATCTGTGTGCAAGCCTGAGATGTGACACCTTGTCCTCAGGACTTCTAGGTTTCATTAATTTCTGCTGATAATTCTAAAATGCTTTTTTAGAGATTCGTCTTTGTCTTTTCAGATCTGATAGGAAATAATATGGCGGCATACAGAACAAAAAGCTGGCTTCTAAATTTGGAGGACATCCAAAGACCATGATCAATGAACTTTGCTAGATAAAATCCAAGATAAAGTGGAGGGTAACTTGATCATTGTGGCAGACTGCTGATGTTTACACATTTTGCCAGAGATCTCTGCAGTTTTACATGAGAGTACACCTGAAAGCAAAATGAATTATACCAAAAGTGCAATAAAAACAACAGTTGAGCTAATTGACGTATGAATCTGAAATGATTAACAGTTGCGTAGGTGTTTGAAATTCTCCAGTCTTCACTAACCCCTCATGAAATCCCACTCCTTTGACACATCTATTATCATTAATGTTTCAGATGGTATTCTCATCCTGGCTAGGCTTGTCTTTTCCACTTTATCCTTAAACAATGAACTTGAACTTCTGGCATAAACCGGAAATGGAGGATAATTAAGTGCATTTACATCATTACTGTACTCGCATACATACTGTAGTTCATGTGCTTTAATCAAATAGTTTTATTAGAAGATATTTTTTACTTTTTGTCCAAAATATCCTACAGCAAATATCTACTTTTTACATCACTACATTTATACATGGACCTGTGTAACATAACCACAGTGGTGTGTAACAATTGAAGCTGGAATATCACCACCTGTTGACTGTTATGGGTAATTGCATGATAACCTTTCTCTCTGTTAAAAGCAGGTGTTTGAAATCAGATGTGAAGATGTTGGCAGACAGTGACGAAAACACCACATTTATAGCCGAGTATGGCTGTTGTGAGCTAGTACAAAGCTCCGTAGATTTGATACTTAAGTAAATTTGAAGGTGAGTATGTCTGTACTTTTACTCAAATACGCATGTAAATGACTTCTGCTTGAATAAAATTCTAGCTGGGGCATCTCTAAAGCACAGGATTGGTGTACTTTGCACATCTTCATACTAATTGAAAGAGACCATGATGTCTACCGTGGATAAGCAGCTTCTGTTCTGGTTATTTTAGTATTTATGACTAAAAACTTAATCTGAGAAATTCTGCTAAACAGGGGCCACTTCCTGGTTTAGTTAAGGGTGGAAAATAATGATAGCACATTCCAGAGACAAAGTGTACACTTCAGCAATCTATAAAAAGATGAATGACATCCTGATGTTTAATTCAGGCTGTCTGGATTATAAAGTATGTAGCAGTTTTATTATTTTATTGTTATTGATCCATACCTAAAAATGTAGACAGATGTTTTGTTCAGCTTATTGATACATAAGAGTTGGTTTGCTTGTGTAAAAAAAAAAATAATAATAATAATAACAAAAATAAAAACAAACTTGTATAGAAATGGTATATTTATAGCCACATATCCTAGTTTCATTCAGAGGCAGTACTGGAGGGTAAATAATTTGGAGTCTCTGCAGCAAAAGTAGGTTTGTGCTGTTTTCACTTTATGGTTTTCATCCAGAATTAATCTTTAAATATTAATATTGCACCAGGAAGGAAAGATGTGAAATGAATCTGGTTTAGAGTTTCCTGTTGTTCCTATTCCAGAGTGATGAAGGCCGTAGGATTTTCAGGGCATGTAGTTATTGAGACTGCACTGAGACAGATTCCGAGAGTCACGTTTCTGGTTAATCATTAAATGCTTTGTTATGAAAGGAAAGAAAACCCTGGATGTTACTCTTCCTGCTCTGCCTTATTTCCCCATCATACCTACTCCTCTTTTGCAAATTAGGTATTACTCGAAAGGAATCAACTCCAAATGATTGGCAGAAATGATCCCATTTATTCAGTTTCCCATTTGCAACTTTAGTTCCTACCTGCAATCAGTTCATATTTACTTTTTGATGCAAAAATAGAGCCACAACATATAATGTATAATTGGTCAAGGTGTGATTTTTTTTGTTTCTTTTCCAGGGTCATTCCAAGATTGTTCTCTTGTTCACTTTCATCCCGCAACTTTGGTTCCTCTCCTGTGCCATTCCGAAAACTTTCCTAGGTTTTGCTCATTATCTCTTACTGCCACTGATCATGAAAACATCTTGGATAGATATACTTCATTTATCCTGTGAGGGAAATTATTTTTATTTTTATATATGTTTTTCCCTTGCTGAAGCTCAGATTTTGGTTCATGTGCTGGTCAAGCGTGGGAGCACCAGCATAATTTTCTGATCTGGAATGATCTCTAAGTTTGTTTCAGTCTTGTTGTCAGATCTGGGCCTAGTCATGCTCCTATCTTTCAGTCATAAGTCATGCTTTTGCTTTAGGTCCTGAATGCCAACTGAAGCTTATTCTACCTGCTGAATTTACCCCTGATATTTTTGAATACTTGACCTCGTCTGGGTGTCTGCCTGTTCTCAGACTGCTGCCATGGAATATGACAACGATCCGAAGTGTCACAAGAAATTGGTACTAAAATTATATCCTAAGAGAAAAGATTCAGACTCTTGTCACATATTACGGGTTTAACCACATTCTTTTACAAGCCACTTGCTGCAGTTGAATGAATTTGAGTAATATGAGTTTTATGACCTTTTTTTTTTTCTCTCTTCCTTTTTTTTATAGCTTATGTAATTGTGCTTCAGAATGAAACAGTGAAACAATATTACATCGTATTTCAACATTGTTAAAATTTAGTCCAATAAAATGAGTTTGAATAAGATTTCAGAAACTCAGCTTGAAAGCAGCAACATTAATTAAAATTCCATCAAGCTCAGGAATCCATCAGCATGAGTGTATTTTTGGCTTCACATAACGTCCCACATGTTCTTATTTTAGAGCGATACAACTTTAACAGTGATTTTAAAATCCCTCAAAAGTCCTATATTTGTTTTACTCATGATTACGTAGAGAGTTTTTCCCTGCCACAGTTGTTTTCACTTGCTCGTTAGGGATAAATACACCTATAAAAATAATAGTTATAAATCTATATATTTTTTCTTTTACATTTAAATTTTTTTTTCTTCTTGTAAAGCTGCTTTGTAAAAATGTCCATTATTTGTTTGTGCTAATCAAATTAAACTGAGCTGATATTTTTCATGCTAATTGAATAGAAATGTTAAATAACAACTGAAGGTAGAATTTATTATACAGAGATAATGAAAATTAAGGTTGTCTGTTTCATTGATTCATTATTTTATATTCCAGACACGGAGAACGCAAGTCCAATCGGACTTGCCGGAAATCAAAACCGGCACGGATATTCTAACTCGTAAGGCCAGTAAACAGGCAACGGTCAGGCAATGTACAACGGGCATGAATTGGGACTGGATAATATATTATATAAACGTGGACCAAGAACAAGATCAAAACGCGAAATAGTGGTCAAAATTCAGAAGGCTTGGTAACGACACTGGAACAAGTTCACAGGGAGCGTATACTGAAAAGAATGTGAGTCCTTTTTATCGGTGTCCTATAATTAGCCTCAGGTGTGCTAGTACTCACATGAGCCAGAGTGTTGCTGTTGGGAGTTGTAGTTCTTGTTTGTAGTTCTGACAGACCCCTGCGGTGTTGGGCATGAGTTCATTCAGAGTTCCTTTTGTTGCCTGGTTCAGTTGTGCTATGTGGAACGTGGGGAAGATGTGACAGTCACAGAGTAGTTTATGTCTGTAGGCAACATAATTTATTTCCTTCAATATTTTGTATTTTGGTCCATTGAATCGATGGTAGAACTTTCTGCAACCTTCTTTAATATGCAGATTCTTTGTGGAGATCCATTCTCTCCTGGTTTGTATGCTGTGTGATTTCCCCTGTGTCTGTCTGCAAATCTTTTGCTCACGGTGCAGGCTGGTGTGCACGTTCCCATGTTTGTTCACTTTTTTTTAAACTATTTGTCTACTGTTCGTGAGTTAGTGATGGTTGCACACCATGGGAATAGTGGAGGTTGATATCCCATTACACATTGAAATGGTGTCATTTTGGTACTCGAGTGAATGAGTGAGTTTTGTGCATACTCTACCCATGGGATGAACTGAGACCAGTCCTGTTGATTCTCTGCACAGTAAGTTCTTAACATTCTGCCGATTTCTTGATCAGCACAATCTACTTGTCCATCATTGTTCCTCTTCCGAAGAAACCACATCCTGCTTCCCTCAATGATTATCGACCTGTAGCCCGCACCTCAGTAGTGATGTCCTTGATCAGCCGCTCAAAGCACTTCATCATTTCTTCACTACCGGACAAACTCGACCCACTACAGTTCATTTACGGTCCAAATTGTTCAACTGACTATGCCATCTCTCACCTCCTCCACACATCACTCACTCACCTGGACACTAGGAAGGTTAAAATGCTCTTCATCAACTACTGCTCAGCATGTAATACCATAAATCCCTCCACACTCACCACCAAGCTGGATTACCTGGAACTCTGCCCATCTCTGTGCCAGTGGATCTCTAATTTCTTAACTGGCAGACCACAGGCAATAAGGATGGGTGGACATGTCTCAGCCTCCCTCACTCTCTGCACTGGAGCTCCCCAGGGTTGTGATCTGAGCACCCTGCTGTACTCGTTGTACACGTATGACTGAGCGACCACTACCACCTCCACCACCATGATTGAGTTTGCTGATGACACCGTTGTGGTGGGCCACTGATCTCTGACAACAACGAGTCGGCCTACTTGAAGGAGATTGTGAATCTGGAGAACTGGTGCCAGAGGAACAATCTCTGTGGAACATTCGTGGACTTCAACACTAAGCAGGAAAAGAACTACCAGACACCCATCATCAATGAGAGTCCAGTGGAGAGAGTGAACAGCTTCAAATACCTCGGTGTTCACATCACGCAGGACCTGTCATGGTCCTGTGACATCAACACCGTGGTGATAAAGGCCTGGCAGCGTCTATACCATCTCAGGCGCTTAAGAGACTTCAGACTGCCCTCCAAGGTGGTCAGGAACTTTTACTCCAGCGCCATAGAGAGCATCCTGATGGGGAAACATCTCAACTTGGTTCGGGAACCGCACGATGAAGGACAAACGAGCTCTACAGATTGTTGTGTGATCGGCTGAGCGCATCATCCGCACAGTGGACTTTCGTGATTTTATCCATAACCCATGAATTCCTTGGAGAAGACTCATCAATTATTAAAACTATGTCTCCAATCGAAAGGTTTTTTCTTTCTTGAAACCATTTTTGACATTCTTGGAGCAAGGGCAAGTATTCATGCACCCATCGCTTCCAAAACAGGTCTGATAGGTACTGAATCTGCTTCCACCTGTGACGTGCATAGATGTCTTCCTTTTTGAAAAGTCCAGGGGGCAGGTTTGGCTGTTTTTTCATCAGCAGCAGGTGGTTAGGCGTCAGGGGTTCCAGATCTGTGGGATCTTCCGAGACAGTAGTAAGGGGTCGGTTATTCATCATCGCTTCTACCTCACACATACAGTGGTGTGAAAAACTATTCACCCCCTTCCTGATTTCTTATTCTTTTGCCTCTTTGTCACACTTAAATGTTTCTGCTCATCAAAAACCGTTAACTATTAATCAAAGATAACATAATTGAACACAAAATGCAGTTTTAAGGGGGAAAAAAAACCTCCAAATCTACATGGCCCTGTGTGAAAAAGTGATTGCCCCCCTTGTTAAAAAATAACTTAACTGTGGTTTATCACACTGAGTTAAATTTCTGTAGTCACCCCCAGGCAGGATTACTGCCACACCCGTTTCAATCAAGAAATCACTTAGATAGGAGCTACCTGACACAGAGAAGTAGACCAAAAGCACCTCAAAAGCTAGACATCATGCCAAGATCCAAAGAAATTCAGGAACAAATGAGAACAAAAGTAATTGAGATATGTCAGTCTGGTAAAGGTTATAAAGCCATTTCTAAAGCTTTGGGACTCCAGCGAACCACAGTGAAAGCCATTATCCACAAATGGCAAAAACAGTGGTGAACCTTCCCAGGAGTGGCTGGCCGACCAAAATTACCCCAAGAGCGCAGACAAAACTCATCCGAGAGGCCACAAAAGACCCCAGGACAACATCTAAAGAACTGCAGGCCTCACTTGCCTCAATTAAGGTCAGTGTTCACGACTCCACTATAAGAAAGAGACTGGGCAAAAATGGCCTGCATGGCAGATTTCCAAGGCGCAAACCACTTTTAAGCAAAAAGAACATTAAGGCTCGTCTCAATTTTGCTAAAAAACATCTCAATGATTGCTAAGACTTTGGGGAAAATACCTTGAGGACCGACGAGACAAAAGTTGACATTTTTGGAAGGTGCGTGTCCCTGCATTTCAGAAAAAGAACATCATACCAACAGTAAAATATGGTGGTGGTAGTGTGATGGTCTGGGGTTGTTTTGCTGCTTCAGGACCTGGAAGGCTTGCTGTGATAGATGGAACCATAAATTCTACTGTCTACCAAAAAATCCTGAAGGAGAATGTCCGGCCATCTGTTCGTCAACTCAAGCTGAAGTGATCTTGGGTGCTGCAACAGGACAATGACCCAAAACACACCAGGAAATCCACCTCTGAATGGCTGAAGAAAAACAAAATGAAGACTTTGGAGTGTCCTAGTCAAAGTCCTGACCTGAATTCTATTGAGATGTTGTGGCATGACCTTAAAAAGGCGGTTCATGCTAGAAAACCCTCAAATAAAGCTGAATTACAACAATTCTGCAAAGTTGAGTCAGCCAAAATTCCTCCACAGCGCTGTAAAAGACTCGTTGCAAGTTATCGCAAACACTTGATTGCAGTTATTGCTGCTAAGGGTGGCCCAACCAGTTATTAGGTTCAGGGGGCAATTACTTATTCACACAGGGCCATGTAGGTTTGGATTTTTTTATTTTTTTTATTTAAAAACTGCATTTTGTGTTTACTTGTGTTATCTTTGACTAATAGTTAAATGTGTTTGATGATCAGAAACATTTTGTGTGACAAACATGCAAAAGAATAAGAAATCAGGAAGGGGGCAAATAGTTTTTCACACCACTGTAAATGTATGCAGGTTTGTTCTTTCAGTACTGATCTCAAGATTTTTCTAACTGATCTGATCTGCCTTTCCCATATTCCACCAAAGTGAGATCCAGAAGGTGGATTGAATGTCCACTGTATGTTCTTTTGGGTGAGGAAGCTTTCAATTTGTGACTGGTTCCATTGCTGGATAGCATTACGCAATTCAGTCTCGGCGCCTATGAAGTTTGTTCCATTGTCACTTCTCATAACTGACACCTGACCTCTCCTGCTTATAAAGCGTCGAATGGCGTTCACGCAAGAGTCTGTGTGAAGCCAATGAGCAATTTCAATGTGCACGACTCTTGTTGTCAGACAAGTGAAAAGTACGCAATATCTTTTAACGTTACTTCTGCCACGATTGACCTCAAAGGGTCCGAAGTAATCTACTCCCACGTTAGTAAAGGGTGGGTGATCTGGTGTTATTCTATCACTTGGCAGTTCTGACATTTTTTGCTCACCTGTTTTAGCTCTAGACTTTCTGCATATCACACACCTGGAGAGAAACTGTCTTACAAGTGAGTTAGCAGTCGGAATCCAGTATTTTTGCCGCAATTCTGAAAGCATGTAATTTCTACCACTATGTCCTATCTTTTCATGAACGTCTCTTAATATTAACGTTGTAATATGTGAGTCTTTGGGTATAATGACTGGGTGTTTAACGTGCTCTGGCATTGCGGACCTGCCGAGATGTCCTCCGACTCTCAGCAATCCATCCTGTAGTACTGGGTCCCGTTTGGACAAACAACTGTTTCTTTTTACAGATGCCTTGCGTTTTGGCTGTGTGGGAATTTCCCTTTTGAATTCTGCTGCTGAAAATGAAAATTTTGTCTTTGAGTGAACTTAATGATTTCGTTTTCTGCTATTGTTAGGTCTTGAACTGTTAGAGACTTGTGATTTTCTGTCTTTGGGTTATCTACTTGTGTTTTGACCCTTTCTGTTTTTTGTTTGAGCATGTTTAATGCGAAGGATCCAGGCAACGGATCTTTTTAACTTGTGCCAATCCGAGTGATAATTAATCAATTTACTCACTGCGTTTGTGCTTTCTGTAATGCTCATAATGTTCACTAAAGCTGAGAGCTTAATTTCGTTGTCATTTTCTTTCATAGGTGTGTCATAAATGTTCTCAGGCCATTTGCACTCTGCTTTTTTGAGAAAGGAGGGACCATGGATCCAGTTAACATTTTTCATGAACCTTTCACAGGATGCCCCCCTGGATGCAAAATCGGCTGGGTTTTTTGAGGTATTAACGTACCTCCATTGCTGTGACTTGGTTGACTCTCTTATAATGGCGATTCTCTTGGCCACAAAGGTTTTAAAATGAAGTGTTTCACTGTCAATGTATCTCAAAACAGTTGTGCTGTCAGTCCAAAACATAGAGTCCAGCAATTTCAATTCTAGCTGTTCTTTCAACATTTTGTAATTTTTTATTTCCTGTTCCTTCCACGATATGAGAGATGATGTTGTAGCCAGGGGAATCCAAGGGTTGTCCGTGCGCCCTCAATTTGCATTGGTTCAGCTGGAGTGTGGAAGCATATTGAGCAGATGCTCACTCACTACTTTTCCTTCCAGTGAGTGATCAAACACCCTTTTAAACATTTTAAGGAAGTGGCCAAATGAATTTGCGCTTTCGCCACCTATATTCCATACAGCGGTGGCCCATTTTAAGGCTTTTCCAGTGAGCATATTGATGAATTGTGCATTTTTTTTCCTTTTTCACTGACATTGTCTTGTCCAGCAAAGTAAAGTGAGCATTGCAAGATGAAGCCTTGGCACTCTGCTGGATTGCCGGCATATTTTTCAGGACAACTTGTTGGTGAGTTGATCCACCACTTGTTGCATCTTTTCAACGCTCTGTTGGAGTTGTACCATATCCATTCTAATTTTGCAACATCCTGACGGAGCTCGTTGGGAACTAATACAAGATCAAAAGAAGGCTTGGTAATGACACTGGAACAAGTTTACAGGGAGCATATACTTCGCGAGGACAGGAAGTAGGCAAGTCCTTTTTATCTGTGTCCTGTAATTAGTCTCAGGTGTGCCAGAGCATTGCTGTTGGGAATTGTAGTTCTTGTTTGTAGTTCTGATACATTATGAATTGTATGAATATGGGGGCCAGGGGTAGCTCAGTGGTTAAGGCATTAGACTACGGTTCGGAAGATCCCAGGTTCAAACCCCACAACCACCAAGTTGCCGCTGTTGGGCCCTTGAGCAAGGCCCTTAACCCTCAAATGCTCAGATGTGTAATGAGATAAAAAAAAAAAGTAAGTCGCTCTGGATAAGAGCGTCTGCCAAATGCCTAAATGTAAATGAATTGTCAAAGTCACACTGTGTCCACGTAAAGCTTTTAGCACCTCAGCGATCCTCAGTTCTGGATTCTGATTGGTCATAAGGTGTTGATTAATTCTCCATAACAGAAGCTCTGACAGTAGTGCAGTTACAAATTTATGAACTTGCTCTAATACATTAGTTTCTACGTGTAGAACGTGTACAGATGTGCCCATTAAGAATGCGTGTGATGCTGCAGTTTGGCGCGTGGTGTGCCGCGACTTGCCGCAAGCAACATTCAGGAATTTAAATAAATGTGTTGTGCTTCACTGAATATCCGCCAGATGGCACATGGAAGGACTTTATCTAAAAGCCTGACCAAGTACAATGAAGAATTGTGTAATTTTTTTGCCTAAAACAAAATTATTTCCAATGCTGAAGCAAACATGAATTTTATTGTTTTAGAGTAAATCTTTCATGATGAATGTGTGTATATGTGCTTCATATTATTTTCATAATGATGAAATGAGATGGCCAAAATCGTGCTTTGAAATTCATAGTAAGTATCTTATATATTTTTTGTAATGTCTTAACAGGCACAAAACAGTGAAAGACATGGCAATGCCTCGGTTTAAATGGTCTTGAAATGTATTTCATTTCCTAATAGTAGGCTATCTGATAGTGTTATGCGAATGTCCTGATTCGTGAATGTCAACATATCTTAAAAATAAAAATATGTATAAAAATAAATATATATAAAAATGTGTCAACATCATGAGAAGACATAAATGAACAAATGTATATAAATATTATTTTATGAACACAAAGTGCTTCAGGCTTTTTATAATAATAATTATCATGCACTACATATTTATATATCTGGACCATTGCACAAGACACTTTAAGTCACTTTTTATGCATATTTGCACAACCACTGCCACTTTCTAATTTTATATATATCCAAATAAATTTAAAAAAATATATATATTTCTATATTTTGTAATATTTTTATCATGCCCTTACTTGTACAGTTTATCTTACTAGTTAAGTTTATTTTCTTTAGTATCTCTTTTTATTCACATTTATTCCTTACGTATAAGTTTTATTTTATTTAATTTTTAAGGTCACTGGCGGTCGTATAAGCATTTCACTGCATTTCGTACTGTGTACGACTGTGTATGTGACAAATAAAATTTGAATGTTTTTAGCTGTTTGTGTCCAGCATTGAATAATTATTTCATCCATTCTTTGACCACAGCTGGAAATAATAGCTGGAATGTGATTGTGAATTGATGACTGAAATAAATCTGTTTGTCGCCATGCGTAAACCCGCGGCTCGTACTTTCACTTTACAAAAGGCAGTGTTTTGATCAAAAGGCTGATAAATGCATGTTGTACAGTATATACAATGCAACAGCGCGCTCAGTTACTGTAATCCCTCTTCTCACCTTTGATGTAGGTGTGAAGTTATCAAACCGGTTTCGCGGATGGGGGAATTGGCAGAATTTAGGGGTTTAAAACGAATTAACAAGACCGAGATGGCGCCGGTGAGGTCGGCTGCCGTCATGACTGCTCCGACCACCTTTTCTTTATTTTTGTGTTTTAAGTTAGTTTTCAGTGTTTTAAAATCAGCAAAATCACCACCATTGAGTACATTAGGTATGATAGAGACACTCTTGTTTCTATTGGTATACAATGTACTCACAATTCGACGTTTTTTAACTCTGGATCCGAGCTGGCTGAGTGAGATCTTGAGGGAGAACAATGGCCGCGACGCAAAGCGGCGGCCCCAAGGGAAACGAGCCGGCGTCAGGAACAGGCTGAGAGCTCGTGCACACCGCACAAGTCTGCCTAGCATCCTGCTCGCCAACGTCCAGTCACTGGAGAACAAACTCGATGACCTAAGGGCCAGAATAAAGTTCCAGAGAGACATTCGGGACTGCAACCTCCTCTGCTTCACCGAGACATGGCTGAACCCAGTGTTGCCAGACCACGCCATCCAGCCAGCCGAGTTCTTCTCGGTTCACCGCATGGACAGGACGTGGGACTCTGGGAAGTCAAGGGGAGGCGGCGTGTGTTAAATGGTGAACAGCAGCTGGTGCAACAGAGTGAGCATTGTTCCTCTTACACGCTCCTGCACACCCAACCTGGAACTACTGTTCATCATGTGTCATCCTTTTTATCTTCCACGGGAGTTCACATCGGTCATAATCAGTGCCGTTTATATTCCACCACAAGCGGACACAGAGACTGCCTTATGCGAGCTGCACGAGGCACTTTCACAACAACAAACGCAACACCGGGACGCTGTGCTTATTGTGGCGGGGGACTTTAATAGTGCCAACCTCAAACGCGCAGCACCGAACTTTTATCAGCACATCACCTGCCCCACCAGGGGCGAAAGGACACTGGATCATTGTTGTACTACGGTCAAAGACGGTTATAAGGCGCAGTCTCGTCCAGCGTTTGGTAAATCCGACCACGGCGCCATCTTCCTCATGCCAAAATATCAACAAAGGCTGAAACAGGAAGTTCCGGTTCAGAGTAGGGTTGTTCCGATTCCGATACTGGTATCGGAAATGCTGCCGATACCACAAAAAAAGCTGGCATCGGAATCGGCGAGTACTTGAGTCCACGTACCAATCCGATGCCATTTTCCTAAACATAACCTATTTATGCCCGCTAGCTTTGCTAGCTTAGCTTACTTACAGAGTGTCACGGCGTGCGCCTGTGATGGGCGTGCACCCAAATTGATATTGCTCCTCGCTCACTAGTTAGGCGGCCTCCCCACCCATAAGGTATGTGAAGTAGCAGGGCCGCAGAATCAGGCACCGACTGTTGGGAAGCTGGACTTTGCGACGCCGTGGATTTTATGAGAGACAGTGGCACAAGAGCGGGGCGATGTGATGCGCCCCAGAGACTTTAAAAAGGGGGGGCGTCTTTGAGCTGTGCGAGCTCCCGCGGCACCTTCACTTCCGCGTAGAGCCCGCCTTCGCATCCCTGCCGCCGAAGGGGAAAAGACCGCATAGAGCCTTTAACCCTTTCCTTACCCATTTTTCTAAATAAATTACCCTTTTTCCTCGCCTCGTGTCCGTGTTTCATGGTGTCGCCCGTGCACTTAGGGTCGAACCCGTTACACAGGGCTAGTAGTATTTTACTTAAATTATATATAAATTAAATAAAGAAATTATATATATATATATATATTATATATATACATGTGTATATATATGCATATATGCATGTATGTGTGTGTGTGTGTGTGTGTATATATGTATATATATATATATATATATATATATATATATATATATATATATATATATATATATCGGGAGGGAAAAATGGTATCGGATCATCTCTAGTTCAGAGGAAGGTCGTGCGCTTAACGGACCAATCGGTGGCCGTGTTACAGGACGCACTCGATGACGCAGACTGGGACATGTTCAGAAACAGCTCCGATGACGTCAGCGTGTTTACGGAAGCGGTTGTGGGATTCATTGGGAAGCTAGCGGATGATACCGTGGAGAAAAAGACTATCAGAACGTTTCCCAACCAGAAGCCGTGGGTGGATAAAACCATCCGCGACGCTCTGAGATCTCGCACCGCTGCCTACAACACGGGACTTGCGTCGGTGGACATGGAACCATACAAGGCTGCGTCATATAACGTGCGGAAGGCAGTGAAAGAGGCGAAGCAGTGCTACAGAAGGAAACTAGAGTCACAGCTTCAACAGAGTGACTCTAGGAGCCTCTGGCAGGGACTAAAAACAATCACGAATTATAAAGCACTTACAACCGGTATGACGAAACGCGGACGCGACTCTGGCAGACTAGCTCAACACTTTCTATGCTGCAGCTAAAGACGCTAGCGATGATAATGCTAACAGCGCTAATGCTAACGGCACTAACGGCTGCAGACAGGAAGACATTGCCAGCACCGGAAGCGCGTTCATCATCACCGAGCACGACGTGAGGAGAGCCTTCAGGAGAGTGAACACCAGGAAAGCAGCAGGACCAGACGGTATCTCAGGTCATATTCTCAGAGCCTGCGCAGACCAGCTAGCACCTGTGTTCACAGAGATATTCAACATCTCTTTATCTCAGTGGGTGATCCCCACATGCTTCAAAGAGTCCATCATTGTTCCTGTTCCAAAGAAACCACATCCTGCTTCTCTCAACGACTATCGCCCTGTAGCCCTCACCTCAGTAGTGATGAAGTGCTTTGAGCGCCTGGTCAGAGACTTCATCATTTCTTCACTACCCGACACACTCGACCCACTACAGTTCGCTTACCGTCCAAACCGCTCTACGGATGACGCCATCTCTCATCTCTTCCATACATCTCTCACTCATCTGGACACTCGGAGGGGGAATTATGTGAAAATGCTCTTCATCGACTACAGCTCTGCATTTAATACCATAATTCCCTCCACACTCACCACCAAGCTGGAGCACCTGGGACTCAGCTCATCTATGTGTCAGTGGATCTCCAACTTTCTGGGTGGAATTGTCTCAGCCTCCCTCACTCTCAGCACTGGAGCCTCCAAGGTGCTCATGAATATCTACTCCTGCACCATAGAGAGCATCCTGACGGGAAACATCACGACCTGGTTCGGGAACAGCACCTTGCAGGACAGACGAGCTCTACAGAGGGTGGTGCAATCAGCTGAGCACATCATCCGCACCGAGCTCCCTGACCTGCACGCGATCTACAGCAAGCGGTGCTGGATCAAGGCCAGGAAGATCGTGAAGGACCTCAGCCCTCCCAACAATGGACTGTTTTCTCTGTTGCGGCCTGGGAAGCGATTCCGCTCCCTGAAGGCCAACACAGAGAGACTGAGGAGAAGCTTCTTCCCGCAGGCGATAAGGTCTCTCAATCACACCACCACACAGGACAAATAACATCTTTTAAACATTGACTGAACAATCATGGACACATTCATACACACTTGCACTACATATTTATATATCTGGACCATTGCACAAGACACTTTTAATAAGTCACTTTTTATGCATATTTGTACAACCACTGCCACTTTCAAATTTAATATAATATACCTTTTTTTATATATATATTTCTATATTTTGTAATATTTTTATCATGCCCTTATTTGTACAGTTTATCTTACTAGTTAAGTTTATTTTCTTTAGTATTTCTTTTCATTCATATTTATTCCTTACGTATAAGTTTTATTTTATTTTTAAGGTCACTGGCGGTCGTATAAGCATTTCACTGCATTTCGTAGTGTGTATGACTGTATATGTTGTGACAAATAAAATTTGAATTTGAGAAGACGTCTCTGCCTAAGATGTATTTCGCCAGCAAAACATAGAATAAATGGAAATAAAATGTTTAATTGTACCAATTAAATCAGACTTCATACTTACTTTGAGTGTAATTCACAAATTTACTGAATATATTATGTTTGTATGTGTATACAGTATGTGTTTGTATGTGAATATATTATATAAGTATGTTTGTGCGCGCGTCTCATATGTGACATTCATATGAAATGCAATTCTTGTTGATTAAATGTCTGACAAGTTAAAAATGTATGTCACTTGAAACATAATGCAGTAACTCTATTCATTTGAACATAGTAAAGGTGTTACTGTTTTGTACATTCCTTTATTAGTCCTTTCTGATTGTATTTAGGTATCACTGTTTTCCATATACATAAAACATTTGGACAACAATGTCCCGGAAGCGTTATTAAATATTAAATAAGAAAAAATACACAATTTTGTTTCAATACAGTTTTATTAAATATAGAATATAGCATATATATGGCAAATGGTCACTGGAATAGCTGTAATGTGATTGTGTATTTATGACTGAAATAAAGCTGTTCATTTGTCATGACATGCAAATTTGAAAAACAAAGTGTAAAACTAGCATCTTTGTAGGTCTCTAATCATGACGTACACGTATGTGTACGATTTGTTTTCCTAAGTATTTTTATTCTTCTCTAGGCTTACAAATAAAATGCAACTGAATTTTTTTTCATAAACCTATTTTTCATGGAGTTACAAATATGTCCACTCAGTTGGACACCATGCATTTGAACTCTACATATATTTTATCAAAATATAAAGACACTAATTGTTCCTAACTTTACATTATAATAACAAATATCAGTTGATTTATGAAAAAATTTCACTGCATATCAGGTTTATCAAAAACATCAAAGTTACAGTAATTAGGGCTCAAGCACTACAGGGTGCGCAGGACCCTCTTGTTTTCCTAAGGATGTTTTTCCCACCCTATAGTGCCGGTCCCAAGCCCGGATAAAATGGGATGGTTGCGTCAGGAAGGGCATCCGGCATAAAACCTGTGCCAAGTTGTAGTGCGGACTGGATAGTCCGCTGTGGCGACCCCTTGCCGGGAGCAGCCGAAAGACCAACAACATCAGCGTGCATGTACTTTCACTTTACAAAAGGCAGCGGTTTATCAAAAGGCCGAAAAAACTTGTGCGATTTATCGATAAAATGCAGACATATTCCACCAGACTGTCATCGCCTCTCGCAATAATGCAGATCAAACATAATATACCTGTCCATAAATAAAAAGGAATATTTAAGGATATATGCAAAATGTATTCCACTTAAACATTACAGACTAAAACAAGGAAAGTACAGGAGACGTGCTGAGCTTCAGTTCATTGTGATGCGGACAAAAGGTCTAGGAAGGAAACAGGTTTCGTTATTTTACAAAATCTGAATATATTCAGTAAATTTATGAATTACACTCAAAGTATCAAATCTAACTATGAAGTCTGGTTTAATTGGTCCATTAAACATTTTATTTCTATGTAAGAGTTAATACACGCACACACTACATATATATATATATAATATATATATATATATATATATATATATATATGTGCGCGCGTCTCATATGTGACATTCATATGAAATGCAATTCCTGTTGATTAAATGTCTGTTGACAAGTTAAAAGTGTATGTCACTTGAAACATAATGCAGTAACTCTATTCATTTGAACATAGTAAAGGTGTTACTGTTTTGTACATTCCTTTATTAGTCCTTTCTGATTGTATTTAGGTTTCACTGTTTTCAATATACATAAAACGTTTGGACAATAGGTGTATATACACACACACACACACATACATACATACAGTGGTCACCTAATCAGAGCGTTGTATTTACCGTCGCCGCCGCATTTCGGCATGTGCATTTGCTGGCTTTTACCACTGAGTGGCGCTATATAACTACAGACTGACGCCTCATGCCTTAGTTCATTCTCTGCCGCAATAATGAGACGCGTTCCATTAAATAATACACGTAGTAGCCGATAACATCAAGTGAAACACTGTAGTTGACCGAATTCATAATCACAGTACTAAAATTACAGTACAAATGTAGAATTCAAATTAAATCAAATCTTATTAAGATCAAATTTAAGCACAATAAATATTAACACAGTGAACCTTTAGATTTTAATATTCAGTGCGCACCGTTTGTACATTTGTTATTTTACAACTATATAAGAACACTCAGAAATACCTTTTATTTGGGGTTAAGTGACTGATGTGCCTAACATCTTTCAGCTGAGCCTCGTTTCACTGAATAATCCACCAGTATAATGACTGACACACACACACACACACACACACACAGTCGTCACTCCCCTAAATTTAAAGAATACAAACTGGTTGCGTGCGAGTTTGCTGTTTTTCCTACAGTATGCTGAAGCAAAATCAAAATAAAACATTTTATTTTGTTTCATTTTTATTTTGCTATAATTAAAATAAAAAAATTTAAAACAGTATCACACAGGGATCGAACACAGGTCGTTTTTTTTATCACTCTATACACAATACTTTGCTATTTTGAATAGGCGGGAAAGGGATGGAGTCGCGTATTCGTGCCGGCTGGAAAAAAAAAATTAAACAGATCTAACAGATGAGGACTCAGATTAATGTGCAGAAAATATATAATAAAACTATATAAGTCTACATAGCCTTTATTAGACTCTACCTTAAGCGCACTTAAAACATTTTATTTAGTTTTAAAATAAAACAATTTTAAAACATCATCACTCGGGATTCAAACCGGCACTTTGTAGATGTCTGGCTGAGCGCTCTAACCGCTACACCAAGCGGGCACTTAGAGACAATGCACCCCAGAGACGTTAATAAGCCACTCGACTTCTTTGAACGCAAGCTCTAGATAAGTGACGAAGTAAGCCTGTTATAATAATAACTTGGTGTTATTTGATCTTATTGGTTTAGAAATTTATATTTAAATAAATAGTAAACTTGCAACTGATTTATTTTGTCCGCTGTTGCCTTTAAACGGTGGTATGCGCGGCGGGATGGTTATTCCGATTGAGTAACCACTGTAGATAGAAAAATAGATAGATAGATAGATAGATAGATAGATAGATAGATAGATAGATAGATCGATCTGTGTGTATACACCGCGTTCCAAATTATTATACAAATTGGATGTAAGTAGAAAACAAATGTTTAGTTTTTAAATTAAACTCATGGATGGTGTTGTGTCTCAGCGCTCTTTGGATCATTGAAATGAATCTCAGACACGTGTGATAGTTAGTATATTCAATTATTTGCCACATGTACTTTTTACAGCACAGCGAAATTTCTTCTTCGCATATTCCAATTAGGAAACTGGGGTCAGAGCGCAGGGTCAGCTAGCTTACAGCGTCCCTGGAGCAGATAGGGTTAAGGGCCTTGGTCAAGGGCTCAACAGTGGCAACTTGGCTATGCTGGGGTTCGACCCCCCGACCAGTAACTCAGTAACCCACAGCCTTAACCGACTGAGCCAAAGGAAAAGTACTGAAGAAGGTTGTTCCACATTATTAAGCAGGCCACAGGTTTCAAGCAATATGGGAAAGAAAAAGGATCTCTACTGCCGAAAAGCGTCAAATATTACAATGCCTTGGACAAGGTATAAAAACATTAGATATTTCATGAAAACTTAAGCGTGATCATCGTACTGTGAAGACATTTGTGGCTGGTTCAGAGCACAGACAGGTTCGTGCAGATAAAGGCAGAATGAAGAAGGTTTTTGCCAGACAAATTCATCAGATTAAGAGAGCAGCTGCTGAAATGCCATTACAAGTGGGAAACAGGTATTTGAAGCTGCTGGTGCCTCTGGAGTCCTGCGAACCTCAAGGTTAAAAGTTGAAAAGTTTTTAAACAGTCTTGTTTACTGATGAGTTTCATGCAACCCTGGATGGTCCAGATGGATGGAGTAGTGGATGGTTGGTGGATGGCCATCATGTCCCAACAAGGCTGCCATGTCGTCAACAAGGAGGTGCCGGAGTCATGTTGTGGGCCAGAATCATGGGGAGAGAGCTGGTAGGCCCCTGTAGGGTCCCTGAAGGTGTGAAAATGACCTCTGCAAAGTATATTGTCTGACCACTTTCTTCCATGGTATAAAAAGAAGAACCGTGGCTTCTGTAGCAAAATCATCTTCATGCACGACAATGCACCATCTCATGCTGCAAAGAATACCTCTGTGTCATTGGCTGCTATGGGAATAAAAGATGAGAAACTCATGGTGTGGCCATCATCCTCCCCTGACCTCAACCCCATTGAGAACCTTTGGAGAATCCTCAAAAGATCTATGAGGGTGGGAGGCGGTTCGCATCAAAACAGCAGCTCTGGGAGGCTATTCTGACATCCTGCAAAGAAATTCAAGCAGAAACTGTCCAAAAACTCAAGTTCAATGGATGCAAGAATTGTGAAGGTGATAGGACCCCTTCTTTCATATGTTAAGATGTAACATGTAGCCCTGTTAGGATACTTTTGATTGAAATTGTTTTTGATTTCAGTAAATATGACCTCATAATGCTGCAAATTTAACAAAAGACCATTTTCATTTCTTTACAACCTATAAAATGTTTTAACTGTGTTGTGCATAATAATTTGGAACAGTGCATTTTCAGATTTTTTTTAAAAAATAATTATTATCATCATTAGGAGGTTTGTTTAATAAAATTAAAATTATACCCTAATTGTTGATGACTTGAAAATTATACAGACTGTCATTTGCATTTACTAATTATAAAATCAGGGAAATATATAATTTGCGTAATAATTTCGAACATTGTGTGTGTGTATATGTGTGTATGTGTGTGTGTATATACTGTATATATATATAATCATGCTAGGGTACGTTTAATACGCAGAAGAACCATTTAAAGCTCTTTATTCATTTATCCTTTACTTACTTACTAACTAGCGAATGCTTTAGTAAAGGGCTCTAAAACAACGGCAATATGAATGACAATGGAATATTACAGGACGTGCAAAGTGATGCCCATGCACCGATCACTAACCATTAAAATGTTGGATTTTAATTAAAATGTCACTTATATATATATTCCTTTTTAATTCAATTCTTAAATCATCGTGTTCACCCGTGGGTTTACTGCATAAACACTGGAACAAAAGGTCTGGGGAGGAAACGGAGATATTTCTTTTTCCATTTTTTTGCATTGAGTTTAATCATGCAGCACTTTTAGTATTCATAGCAAAAGCAACCCAACAGTGTGATTAAAGTACCCGAAATAACACAGAATTTTGACCCAGCATAAACAACCCAACAATGTGTTTACAGAAACCTACTAGTACTACAAATGAATGGACAAAGCGCAGTCAAAGCCCAGGGATTCTGTGTGCTGTCGCGTTGTATTCAGCGAGTAGCATATATTTTGTGTTTGTTGCATTTCATGTCTGTAGTTTTACTGATAAATCTGCTCATATCTGCGCACGCATGTGTTAGCCTTTTGATCAAAAAGCCACACACGCAACTCACTTTCACTTTGCAAAATGCAGTGTTTATTGTTTAGTGTATATTTAAAGTGCATAAACACAATAAAACAATAGGCTAAGATATAAATTTTTTTTGTAATCTTTGTTGTACTTCGTCTTTTTGCACACACACGGGTGCGTTACAATAATAATAAGAAGAATAATAAGAATAAATTCGGAGTCTTCTACTACTACTACTACTACTACTACTAATAATAATAATAATACTGAATGGAGAAAGCGCAGTTAACGAAGTAACATCATTGATGGAGAGAAGAAAATGAAAAATAAATACTTATCAGCATTTACAGTTTGAGCTCGACACGTTTATGAGCTCCGTCGCTTGATGTCAATGGGCGCCTAAGAGACATAACACATTTTCGGCTTCAGTATACAGACAATACTTCAGACTGAAACACGACTGCCCCCTACAGGTAATGAAGGGCATTTTCACATTCCTTTTCTCGAAACGTGCGTTCTTAATGGCCAGATCTGTAGAGCGCACATTCCACATGGACAGTTTAAAATCTATGTAATTATCTGTATGTTGAAGTTTTCTTTAATGAGAAACATTAAATTAAATTTATGTTACTGTAACATCAGGGGAAGGAGTCTCCAGTGTCAGCGCTTTCTAAAAGTCAGAGGTTAAAAAGCTGCAACAGGAAGGTTTTCCACATCTTCAGGACAGAGGAGTTTACGCTTCCTTGAAGTTTCTCAGTAACATAAGAATCTATTTATAGCTGCTATAATATTAGTGAGAACATGAACTAACTTGTTTTATAGAGGTTTATTGTAACCATAAAATAAGATATAAAAACACAAAACATGACATCACTTTTTATTTTTGTGTGGGTGCATTTTGTGTAGTTGTGTATGCAATAAAATAGAATTAGAATTATCTCAGCCTTAGCACAGATTTCTTGGACATCTTTTTCCTATAAATTTGAGCTTTTGCTCCCTGTTTCCATGGTTCTGACACTTTCTGCATCAGAAGAATTATCTGTCTGTCTGTCTGTCTTGCACACTCTAGTCATTCCTGTATCATTTTGTTGTAAATTTTTTCGGGGGGGATTTTTCATTTCATTTTTGCAACCCTCTCCAATTAAAAGCCTCTCAGTGTCACAGCTCCAGTGCCTCCTTCTGGAGTGCGCACACACACACACGCACGCACGCGCGCGCGCGCGCACACACACACACACACACAGCGAGAATTCGCCCACACACGGGAGTGCAACAAACGGCACTTCCAGGCAATGAAACCGAATGAAAAAGCCTGAAAAGAGCAGAAAAACATTCAAAGGGGTAAAGACAGAATAAATACTGGGAAGAGAGAGAAACCGAGAGAGAGAGAGAGAGAGAGAGAGATATGGTTACTAATCCAATATGTCACATGGCTACTACCACCTGATATAATGCTAATATATGCTGTCATGCTAATTAACACAAGACTGTAAATGACAATGATCAGAATTTTCCCCCAAGTGATGATTAAAGCAAAGCAGAAGGCAGACTGTGTTCTGTGTAAATATATCAAGAACTACAACAATGTCCTACAACACACAGAACCTTCTAAAACATATCAACCTGTATCCTCAGAACCAGGCGTTTAATCTAAGCTGCTGTGAATTGAGTACAAAGTAAGTGGTGAGCTTGGAACACAGACTGTATAAGATCTGGACCCTATGTGATGTCACCCGCAGGTGTTTTTGAAGATTGATTTTGAAGCACAACTGTCGGAGCTCTGGTTGTCGCAATCTTGGCAGGAGCTGACTCCGCCTAAACCCTGTCAATCCATGTATTTATTTTTCTGTAGGTTAACCTAGTATTAAAACACCCAATGCCATAATGCACCTCAGAATTAACATTACAGTGGAACCTTGGATTACGAGTAACGCGGTTTGCGAGTGGTCCGCAAGACGAGCAACGATTTTTTAATAAATTTTGACTTGGAAAACGAACAAGTCTTGGTTTACGAGTATTACGCATGAGCTTCTTGTTTTGATGCCGAGCGTCACGTGATCACAACTGAGCCAAGGGTTTTTCTCTCTCTTGTGCTGATGAATTGTGGGTAATCGTCTCCCCTGCTGGTTCTTAGTGCTCATCTCTCACTGGTATAAACACGTGTACTGTTTACGATAACACTGTGACCACGTGTGTGTGTGTGTGTGTGTGTGTGTGTGTGTGTGTGTGTGTGTAAAATATGTTATTATGTGTTTGTAAGCGCGTGTGTAAAGCAAAAGCAAGTCTCATTAGAGAGGTTAAAAATCCATTTTCTCTATCTGTTCAAGGCTTAGCCTGCTCTTTGTGTCTGTGTGATTGCGCATCTTTGGACCCCGTGCCAAACACAAACACAGGCCCCTCCTACTTTCGCCTTCACTCACACACACACACACACACACACACACACACACAATCTCTCTCTTCTCTACACAGAAACACTGCTCTGTCGCGATTCTTTTCAAGTGTAAAGTGCAGGTTAATTTGTTTTATTTTTACTTTACAGCAGTGATTCCGTTAGTGTGTCACTCAATCGAGTGTCATTAGAGAGAATTCTTGTTTATTTTTTCGATAAAACTGTGTTTCTGTTGTGTGTGTGTGTGTTTGTGAAATGAGTGGAAGAAGGGTAATTGTGTAAGACGAGAAGAGGGAGAGGGGAGCTTACTTTAGATTCTCTCTCACACACACACTCACACACACACATACACACACACACAGAGCCTGCGCGCACAAAAGGAAACACTTATCTGTCTGGATTTATTTATTGTTTTTTTAAAGGTAAAGTGGAGGTTAATTTGTTTTATTTTTAGTATATATTTTGTGTTAATTATTTTATTGTATATATTTATTTGGGCTGCGGAACAAATAATTTGAGTTTACATTATTTCTCATGGGGAAATTTAATTTGGTTTACGTGTTTCGGAATACAAGCCGCTTCCAGAATGAATTATGCTCGCAATTCAAGGTTCCACTGTATAGTTATTTATCTTAGATGAACTATACTCAAAGGTCTGATAGAACGTCTGTACACATGTGGATCAACACAAAACAAAGTAATTTTACGTAAGTTCCCATGCATTTTTTTTTACTGTTTACTTTACAGTTGCCCCCAATTTAAATGGTAGTGGTTGTGTTTATAGCTATAAATAGAGCTACACTAGAGCAGCCTAAAGAGAATCACTTATACTATAATATAGCAATAATGTTGCAGCCTGTAAATAACTTTGTAGCTAGCTAGCATTAGGTATTTTGCCTATGTATTGTTGTTAAATAACACTTGAACACTGATTTAGCAAAAGCAGAACTTTATCAGTCTTTAGACACATTTTTATATAAACGTAGACATTATTTATATAAACAGTTATAAAATACGCAGCTAATTTAAAGCTAAATTGAACGTAAATTATTAGAGTTCCATAATATGTAACCAGGACTAACTGAATAGTAAAATTAAAACCCCCTGGGATTTGGGTTTCGTTTGTGCCACCGAGGCAGGTCTGGTCCCTCAGGCATGAATCTGCAAGGCTTCTGTGGGGAGCTGTGGTGTCTGGCACCGGAACGTTTGCAGCAGATCATTTGGGTGGCATGGGTTATGGGGCAAGGCCTCTGTGGATCAGATTATTTGCTCGGTGCATGCCATAGGGCTCGATCAGATTGGGATCTGGGGAGTCTGGAGGCCAGGTCGGGGGCCTTGGGCTCTCTGCAGTGGGCTCTGGTGCACTGGGTGTTCTGGTGCCTTTCAATCGTGACCAGTATAGATTGGTGATTTGTGCTGCACTGGCATTTCTGTGGAATTGGACAGGATGGGATTGCCTTTGGTCCTCTGGTGTCCATGATGTGTGTTTTATTTATTTATTTATTTATTTATTTATTTATTTTTATACAGTTTCTCACTACCTCAACACCAGATTATTATGTTTTGTTGTGTTCGTTGTACTGTCACTTTGTTGTTGCTCGTTTGCACATTTGCACGTGCACTTTGGTCTGTAAAACCTGTAGATAGTCTTCCTTACCTAGTTAGTTTTTGTTAATTTATGTTTTAACTTATGTTAGGTCTATCTGTCTTGTCTCTGCTAGCCAGCTAACTAGGCCTCTTTAGTTAGCTAGTTTAGTGTTTAGTTTCGTTTCACTGTGTACTAACTGTATATGGTTGAAGTGACAATAAAGCCAACTTGACCTTCACCAGTTTACTGGAGTATAACTGGTGAGAAATGCTGTTGAGTTCACCTGGCGGTGGTGTTAGTGTTGTGGATAATTGGTTTACAGTATCACTTTTCTTAAGATTAAGATTTAAGATTAAATGCTATAAAATCGAAATGAGAACCTTGCGTAGAATTTGTACATTGTATAACATCAAAAGGTTCTTCATCAATCCCAGGATGCCTACCACAACTAGTGTTACTTTAGTTATGGTGTTTATGTACAAGAACCTATGAATCATCATCAGCGGATCCTTAGTTATCTTTCTGCACTCCTATTTTAGAATGTTACAGTAAACATACAGTATCATTACTACACGTGTCCTCTGTTTGCAGCTTTGACTACAACTGCAGCTCATAAGAGTTAAAGACACACATACAAGGTGTGTGTGTGTGTGTGTGTGTTTGTGGTTTTCTGCTGTTGTGTAGTTTTTTTTTCTTCTCTATGATCTTCATTTAAGGTGATTATTTCTGTAAATAATTAATAACACTAATGTAACCCAATAACCAAAACAAAATAATCTCATTCAAATAAACCATGTCTTGTTTTATATGATTTTTCTTCTTCTGCTTCTTCTTATTATTATTATTATTATTATTATTATTCTTTATAAACACAATTTTTGAGAACCATCTACCATTGTGAGGGTTTGTAGCCCTTTATGGTCCTCTTGAGGTGCTAAAACAGACACACATACACACACTTTCTCTCTCTCTCTCTCTCTCTCTCTCTCTCTCTCCAGATAAATGTTTAGTGCAGACCAGCTATCTTCTCAATGTTTTGGGTTTCAGAATGCAGAATGTCTTCAGATCTCTGCAGCATGTTTTATTCATCACACACACACACACACACACACACACACACACACACACACACACACACACACACACACACACACACGCACACACACACACAGAGCTTTGTTGCATTGCCCACGCTACTTGGGTCCCCCTCCACCCACTCCCTTCCTCCTTGCTCTCCCTCACTCTCACACACACACACACACACACACACACACACACACACACACACACACACACACACACACACACACACTCAGCCGCCTGATCAAATTCATTAGCTGCTGCATCTTAATCTTAATAGCTAGAAGACTAATTAATCTTTTTATTTTTTGAAGTGCAAAATAAGCAAGTGTTGCCTGAAGCATTACACACACACGCACGCACGTGCACACACACACACACACACAGTCTCATCTGTATCCCATAATGCACTCTGTCAGTAGGGAGAAAAAAAAGAGAGAACCGGGAGAGTAAAGCAGTGAGATCTCTCATTCTCAGATGTATGTGCGCTGAGTTAGCATGTGGGTGTGTGGAGCTGATCCGAGGTTTGATTTTCATTTCTGTGACTAGAAGCCAGGCTTTGTACAGTCTTTGTAAAGTCTAGAGCTGCCCAGAACTTATAAAGAAGTGGCTCTTACTCATTTCTTAGCCAGTGACCTCAATCTTACAGGCCAAAATGTTTGTTAATCGCAGCCCTTTAATGGTGATTAGTAGACATTTGAGCTGCACTAACCTCATGGACTCACCTGAGGGACCAACAGCCTATTGCTAATTCCTTCCAGGAACTTTACTTTCCTGTGCCGTAGATGAAACCATGCTTAAAATGTCAAACGGGAACTAATTGCAGGTATAAAGTAAAGTAACTTACACCCCATAGGAATGGTCCAAGAAATTTTTTAAATCATTTACAAACCGCAATTCCAATTAAGTTTGCACATTGTGTGTAAAGCTTAAATAAAAACAGAATACAGAAATGGCCTGCAAACCCTTACACCACAAATACAAGATATAAGATGTCCAAACTGATAAACTTGATTGCAAGAAACAAATATTAACTCGTTTTGAAATTGATGCCTGCAACACCAAAATCGTTCCAAAAGAGCTGGGCGAGGGGTATTTATTCTCACCACTGTGTTACATCACCTTTCCTAACAAGCGTTTGGAAATTGGGGTGGGGGGGGGGTGGGGGGGGGATGCAGAATGGAGCACTGGTGGGTCAGACTACTTTGCATTAAATGGGGCTCATTCGGATTGGGATCTGGGGATCTTGGCGGCCAGATCGGGGGCCTTGGGCTCTTTGCCCGCTCTGGGGCACTGGGTGTTCTGGTGCCTTTCTTTTTCAGTGATTTGTACTGCATTGGCTTTTCTTTGGGATTGGGATTGAACAGGCTGGCCTTTGGTCAATGCGGGCATAGGTGATCCTCAGGTGTCCATGATTCTTTGACCAGTTTACTGGGATATAACTGATAATCAGATTATTCAGTTCACCTGGTGATGGTGTTGTTAATGTTATGGCAGGTTGATGTACATGAAAAATGAACGATTGTCTGTGACTTCTGAGGAAGAACATGCTACGCTTCATCCTTTTTTATTTATGTGGTAAGGAAGAGCTAGTTAGTAAGTTGGACCTAGAAGTGACCAATATTAAGATTAAAAGGGGAGATTTGTAATCCATGAGCATGCTTTACGTTATTTGAGCTTTAAATTTGCTATTGGAAAATATAGCCCTATTTACAAGAATTGCAGAAATAACGTGGAAAAAAACTACAGTGCAACAGAAATGTGGCTTTATTGTATAGCTAACACAGGGAGGATAAGTTGCATAATCAGATAATTATTTTTAAGGACCTATTTTATTGCTCTTTGCTGCACTTTGCTGAATGATTAGGACCTTGTTCACATCTGGCATGAACTTACGAGTGATATGAATGTTTCACTCATGATCGGATTACATACATCATTTAGATTCCTGCTGCATTTATTTCCAGTGAGAAATGGCCAGTGAATCTTATCGCATAACCTGCACAGAATGCTTTGCATGTTTAAATTGCATGGTCTGCTAATGAAACATCTGAGTGAAAAAGAGACGAGAGGACGAATGATGCTATGAAAAGCAGCTGCTTTCATCTCAGCTGTTCAGCAGGATTTCCAAACAGTCTGGCGATGATTATGTATTTTCAGGCGAGGGCACTGATAGTCGATTAGCTTTTCCTTTGTTGCTGTCTAAGACATATTGAGATGGATTTGCTTTGGGATTTGGCCATATGCATCCCAGACCTCCGAGTTGGTTTGTGTTATCATATCACTATATATATATATATATATATATATATATATATATATATATATATATATATATATATATATATATACACAGTATATATACCTTGCTCCTACCTGTGCTTATCGCTGATCACTTGTCAGTTGATCACCCATGATGAGGTATGAGCTAGACCCAGATGTTCATGAAGATGATAGAAGAAATTGTATCTGATGAACAGTTGTTTAGTGAGCATGTCCTGAAAAACTGATATCATGGAATTTGAATTGGTTCCAAAATGTCTTGTCCAGCTCTCTGTCTTTAATGTGTTTAGTGTCTTAGCATCTCCTACTTTGATGCCACTATCTCACCACTGCTATGTAAAAGACATTGCCCACACATGTTGAACTGTCCTCTGAATGCCTCAGTGTCAATTCAACCAGGTGAACACTAAGGTACTTGGAGGATTCCAATTTTTATTTATTTATTTCTTATTTATTTAACACTTTCAACATTTGACATGGTGAGCAAAGCAGCTGTACACAATACAACTTGGATAACATTGGCAACGTTGGCAGTGGTGGCTCAGAGGGTTAAGGCATTGAGTTACTGACGGGAAGATCGGTGGTTCAATCCCCAGCACCAATCAGGTTGCCACTGTTGGGCCCTTGAGCGAGGCCCTTAACCCTATCTGCTCCAGGGGAGCTGTATCATGTTGCTGTATCATGGATGACCCTACGCTCTGACCCCAGTTATGCTGGGATATGCGAAGAAGCAATTTCATTGTGCTGTAATGTACATGTGACAAATACATTTAACTATTTTCATACAGGATTGTGCACCACTGCATTTTGCTCACACTGTGTGGTCATTTCCTAGGACATTGGCTAGAGTGAAGGGAACCTCATGAATGGCCTCCAGGAGGTCAAATGTAAAATGAAGTCCAGAGCTCACTGGAGCTATGCAAAGGAGAAGGTGTACAGGACAAAGTCTCTCACACTGGAGGATTTGGAGGCATGGATTCAGGAGGTTCTCAGCAACATCAAAAACAACTTCATTCAGAAGACTGTGGATTCCATCCACGGCTGTTTGTGGGAACTGATTGACGCCACCTGTGCCTACGTTGAAATTTAAAGATTTGCTTTAATTTTTCTATGTAATGAAGTACATGCATAATTTGTTTCAATAAATTTGTATTAGAAATATGAATTTATTACCATTTTTCAATGCCTAGGGTAGAACCAAGGTAGAACGTTTTCTCAGTATGCCAGAGCCAAGATCAGACTACCGGATTCACATCAGAAACTCCGGCCTCCCATGAACTCTTACATGAACATGTGGAAATAGCTTGGAGCTTGGAGTGATTGTCAGGACTGTACCGGGGATGTAGCAATACTTTAAAGCCGAGTTCCTATAATGTGCAAGTGGTGGTGGTGAATGATTTGTGTTTAGTTCACACAGGCACTACTTCTGCAGGTCGTGACAAGTTTGCTGAATGTTCAAAGGAATGACTGCAGTGAGCTCCGAGCCACCTCGGACTGGATCGTCATTCACAGATGTACAGCCTTCTTTTAAACATTTGCACCATTCAAATGTTTAACTCCAGTTAAGAGTCTCATCATTGTAATATGCTTGAAGTCTTCTGTAAATGTCAGATAAATGCCTTCATTTTACCAGAAATTTCTTCATGAGTTCTGGTTTGACATGTCAGGTATTTCAATTCAATTCAGTTTAATTTTACTTATATTGTGCTTTAAGCAATTGTCACTGTCTCAAAGTAACTTTACATAATCAAAAGTAAATTATGGAAATCAATGTGAATTTATGTATAAATCATAATGATCAGATCGTCCCTGATGAACAAGCCGAGGGTGACGGGGCTGAGGAAAAAACTCCCTGAGATGGTAACAGGAAGAAACCTTGAGAGGAACCAGACTCAACAGGGAACCCATCCTCATCTGGGTGATAACGGATAGCCGGGATTGATCTGCATTTATACTGTATATTGAACAGGACATATTGCCAAAATAAGGAATGTATTGTTACTACATGATGCCGAAAAATAAGTTCATGCTTTTATCACCTGTGGACTATTGTAACACCATACTGTCTAGATGTTCAATTAGGTGCATAAACAAGCTTCAGTTAGTCCAGAATACAGCAGCAAACGTCCTCACTTCCCATATATTTTGCTAAGAATTTTGTGAACAGGTAAAGGAACAGATTTGGGGGACTCATGGGGGCATTATGTTTGGATGCTGTCTTCTCCACTCTCATTGATCACTCATGTCTGTCTCTTTTCTCTCTGTGTCGAGCTTCCATGGTGCTTTTGAGCTGCCAGTGATCCGTGCTGATGGAGGGCCCCATGTGTTCTGTTTGGGACCTAATGTGGAGACTTGAGATGGTAGCATTTTACCATGATGATGGACTTGGTCTTGGCTGATGCAGACAGCTATTCTCTGATGATGGATAACCTTGCTCTGACTGAGACTTACCAGCTGACTTTCCACAGCTGAGGGGAGGTACTCGTAATCTGCTTACTGGGTAGCAGGTGGATTTCAGGATTTTATTACAAAGATTTCTTTATAATGAAGAGAGCAGTGACAACCGGCCCCTGGCATGTCAACCAGGATTTTTTTTTATTATTAAATAAATAAACAATATTTAATTTACATAAATAATCTGTTTTATTAGTATTCAGTATTCCATCTTTTCCCTTTTGAGAACATTCTGGCCTCATGCTCTGTTCACTAACAATGGCTTTTGTTTATGTTCCAAAACAACCTCCTCAACTCCCACCTCACTCTAGACAATACACCCTACTGTAGGGTTACCTTACTGTAGGGAATACTGCAGGGTTAATAATGAAATAGCACACACTCTCTCATGCCAACTGCGGAGAGGAAAAAAAAGTAAATGAAACAAACAAACAAATAAATCAACTCTTTACTCACATCAACACACCAGACAATCAAATGCGCACCAAACCATTCCTGAGTGAGGATAGTGCAGTATTTAGCCAGCCATTAAGGTTCTGATTTACTCATGAAGGTCTTGCTTTCTAAGGTATGTCTTGAATGCCTGGAGAGTTGCATTAACCCCCTACTGAGTTTATATATGTTCGATTGGACACAAATAAAAAGTGTTAAATCAGCACTGTGTGGGTGCTTTCATACTTGGCATAATTGCTTGGTTTTAGTCCCCCTCCTGTCTCCCCTGCTGGCCAGATTTCACATTAGTAATGCTGTTCTGTACCTGAGTACACTTGTGTATTTTACATTCTTTTACCACCTCCTTTTCCCTTCCATAAGATAAAGAAAAGTAGAAAGGAGGGGAAAGATGTGGCGGTGTGCACGTGCGTATCCAGAGGCAATGCCCACCTGGTATGTGAGCACTCGGCTGGTAAGTGATGGTGACCGGTAGAGTGACTGAGTGGAACACTTATATTATGACAAACATAGAGGGCATGTCCCTTCACACACCTGACGAAGGTGAGGCCACGTACCTAGTCAGCTTTTGGAGTGAACGTTTTATTGTTATTATGGGCCAATTCTTTTTTAAATAAGACTAATTCGTTGAAAAAACCCTTTTAATTTTAAGTGAGTGAGTATCTTAGATATTCTCTGCTAAAGCTTTAGTAAAAGGACTACAAGGTTACATAGTGCTGCTTTAAAATTATATTTAACTGCATTTAAAATGTGGTGGCATAGCAGTTAGGACTGTGGCCGAGGGTTCGAGGCCTGCCTTAGGACTGTGTGCGTGGAGTTTGCATGATTCCTCCAGGTAATCCAGTTTCCTCCCACAGTCCGAAGACATGCAGATTAGGTTAACTGCCATTCCCAAATTGCCTGGTGTGTGTATGTGGTGTGATTTATTGACAACCTGACCTGCCTTGCGTCCAAAGGCTCCTAGGACATTCTCCAGGCTTCAGGCTCCCACGACCCGTGTACTGGACAAGTGGTATAGAATATAAATGCAGATATGCACCTTAATATTTATTGTTATCACATTAAAAGTTTGATGTTTTATGTAACTCTGGTCATTAATTTCACTGGCTGCAGATAACGCAAAAAATCTTTTGAAGATTTAAAATGATGGGTTTATCAGCATTAGCTTCTGGGATCTGTCTGAATCGTTTCGTGTTCAGGAGCACTTTACAGGTCCATTTGAGAGGGCAGATAGAATCGCCGGCTGCACAAGCTGTGTGTGCGTGATTCTTGCTTAATAATTAATGTGTGGTTAGCCTTGCTGTAGCACTAGCGGCAAAGCTCAGTAAAAAAGTGGATTTGATTTGCTGTTGTGGATCGTAGAGGGAGCCAGACACATTTACTGTAGAAACACACACACACACACACACACACACACACACACACACAGAGTGAGTGTGATGCATGAGAGAGTGTGTTAAGAGTGGCGGCTGGCTGGCTGCAACCCTAATGCAATTTCTCATTGAAAAACGGCGACAATAACAGCAGTGCACACTCAATGAACTCACGCCTGACTTACAGTCATGAACATACGATAAAAAAAAACAATAAAGGCAATAAAATCACGAGGAGTAATAAAGGTCCCAAAGACAAATGAACTGTTTGGCCTGTGATTAGATACTGAATATCAAAAGGAATATACTCAGAAACTTGGGTGTTCAATTTAATTTAATTCAATTCCACAATGCTTTACCAGCAAAAATATAACAAATCACTGTCAAAGCAGCTAAATAAGAAATCACATGCCTAGTAACATCTGTGCATATGTAGCTCTGTCTCTCTCTCTCTCACTCACACACACACACAAATTAACTAAGCACTCTAGAATGTTGCTGATCTACTAACAGTCCCTATGGAGGATCTCATCTTACCCATGAGTGATGTAACATGTCCAGTTAGCATTTTTCCATTTGTATTTTTCGTAAATTTCTGCACTGAACATTAAGCTAGGGGTGGGGAGAGGGGGAGCTGCTTACATTTCCATTGTTGCTGGTCCATTGAGCTCAATTCAGCTAAATAAATTACATAAATAAGCGTGAATGGATAAACAATAAGAACGATCTGCTACAGAAGCTGAGCTGGATGACGGATCATGTATTTGACCCTCCAGTGGCCACGGCCGTGCCGTCTTCTCAACCGCACTTCATCAGCATCATTTACTACTCAGACAATGTCATCTAACACATAGACCTCTCGCTGAAAGATTCATCTTTTCTACTGAGACTTCAGGCAAGACTTAAGCCCATTGAAACAATTCCTCAACATCCTTACTGCCATTCGGGACAACATCATTCCAATATGACACTAACTCATTGGTCAAAAGTCAAACAAAGTGGTGCCACTCATTCTGTCCCACGTGTCTTTCACCCAAGTCTTAAGCTTTACTTTTCCACATATCTAAGTCTATCGGGGAGAAGCGAGCCTGATACAGGAGCTCAGGAAAAGCTTGTTAGATACAGTGTTCTGTAACGACTCACAAGATTCATGACTAGCGAATGATTCCCAAGATACAGGGCCGCGGAAAAGACTCACCATGATAAACGGGTTTGGAAAAGTTCTTGTCGAGATACAGTACAGTTTTCTCCTTTTGTAAGATACAGGGACTCATACAAGTCTTAAATTTATAGAACCTTGGCCATGGATTACAAAATACAAAACCTCAGTAGTGACTCAAACGATGCAGGATTTCAGAAAGAGAAAAGCAAAATACACGAGCTCAGAAAAGACGAATCGTTATACAAGGTCTTGGAGGAGACGTGCCAAGATACAGGGCTTCAGAATGTTACTTTTGTAGATACAGATAGAGGGGCTGTCTCATAAAAGACTTGAATTTGCTGAACCTTTAACTATGGACTACAACGTACAAGAGCTCAGCAGTGGGGCTGCAGGATTTGATCAATTATCTGATCAATTATTTTGACACTATTTGAGATTAGGATTTAAACTGTAATATGCAACTATTAATGTACGTTGTTGCAATCACTCGCATTTCTCTAAACTAACAGCAAATAACTTGTAGCGCAGCCACACAAAAGGGACACTTTCAACAACAGGGAAATGGTTGTAGAGCTAATGCTGCTCACCTGTGGCCGAAGGTGTGCCCTAGCGGTTTCTGGTTCCCCATGGACAGTGGTTTGGTCACCGGGCAAGCTCCCACGCGCATGCACGATCGCGCCTCGAGGGCCCCGGATGAGAACTGATCACGTGATCCGGCATAAAGCCGGAACCGGCAAGGAAGCCGGCACGGAGAGATGAAGACAGCGCGCTGCATGTTTTTTGAAGCTGAGCGACTGCTTGTGGATTACCTTTTGTTAATTTCATTCAGTACCCAGCTCATTCCGTTTCTCGATCTCCCAGACCTACCATCTTTATCTGGTGAGATCGACCCATCTCTCCAACTCACCATTTCACCCCAATTGCCGTTTTTTCAGACTCTGGACTATCATACACTCACTCACACACCCGCATACATCACACACTCACTCGTTATATTTGTATATATTTTGTATATATTGGTTTGTGGTGCACCGTGTTTGTTTATCTGTCTGTCTTGTATAATACACTTTGGATAATTTATTATAATTGTTTTGTGTCACGTCGTGTTTTGTCCAGCTGCGGTTGCGCAATACCGGAAGTGTTATCAAGCCCCTGTTTAGATTCCCGAATCCGTTGTTCTTGTGTAACTAAAGGTTTTATAATAATCCAAGCGTTACAAACTGGAGAAAGTCTCAAGACGTTTTTAAATATGATATTAGTTTATCCCCTCAAAAATGAACAAATACTTACAAATAATTAACTCTACTCTGAATTCCTAATGGTGTGTATATCACCTGGAATAAATTCCAGCCTTAAATAGTTGCACAATTTTGATACGCAGCATTATCATCATTTTAATGTGTTTTTATCTGCTTCTTTAACTCCAGGTGTAAATCAATGTCTGCTGTATGACTCTAAACAGACGTTTAAAGGACAGATGAAGACAGATTTGAAGTGAACACTTGATTGCTCTAGAATCAACTGCAGCGTGTGATTCAGGTGTCTCTCAGGTGGAGCTGTTCCCCTCGAGCATATACACGTACTGTAACAGAGGGTCAGGTGTGTGTGTGTGTGTGTGTGATAGGATCACACACCTAGCCAGATGCTTTGATCCACGGATTCCAGACAGATAGATTCTCGAAAACGACCTTCTGTTCCATGTCCTGTCTTTCTTTCTGTAGTTGTCTCTCTCTCTCTCTCTCTGTCTCACTTTTCCATTGATTTCAGATTTCAGATCTCAGTTCTAACGAATTGCCTGCCTTCGTAACCACACACATACACTCTCTCTCTCTCTCTCTCTCTCACACACACACACACACACACACACACACACACACACACACACACACACACACACAGGGGTCTGTTAATTCATACCTTATGAGTGTGTACCTGACAGCATGATGTATTATTGATCATAGAGCTTATTAATGTTGATTTTTGTGTCTTGTGACATTTACAATCGCTGTTACTTTCCTCTTCAGTGTGACTCGCTGACATTTCATCTCTCATTTAAATGTGAAAATTCACTCAGGACTGATTAAAACACACACACACACACACACACACACACACACACACACACACACACACACACACACACACACACACACACACACACAAAAAAAAACTCCACACTGTGTGGATTTATGGAATAATCCACAGTAGAGCTGGAAAGAGAACATAACTCTGCGCTTATTAACCCTGAAAAGCTTTAAGTCTCTCGAGAACCTTAAAGTATTTACAGGTTTCCTCTCATGGTGCAACTCCTTTTATAAGTAGGGAACCCTATCCAGACATGGAGTTCTGGCCAGATAACTATTTATAGAGGCTTTAAGGAACTTTATGCACCGTTGCCTTGTGTTATCGCTTTAGTCGTCACCATAGTAACAGCTACAAGCTTCACCTGAAACACTAACATTATGTTACCTTCCTTTGTGTTTTTATAAGTTTTTATTATAAATTATGCAACAGTTAGTTTTGAGCGAGTAACCTGACTGGACAAGAGGCATTATTCCAAGAGTGCTGATAACAGACAGTAACAGCACTGTGAGGTGTAACTCTCTGTATGAGTGGGCGTGTCCCAGGTGTTGTCCAGTGGTTAATGACACTAACTGTGTGTCTCAGCGTGAGTGAGAGTAGGTCTGTACGGTCCGCAGTACTGAGGAGAGAGCAGCTGCCTGACAAAACCCACATTCACACCCAGACACAGAAGCACTTTCCGTAAGAACTCACATTTGATAACGTTATGTTGTCTTTCAACCCCAGAAACCAGCCATACTGATATTCTCTCATGTGCTTATTTTTTACACTTTACCACTGCGCCACTTGGAGGTCCCCTCATGTGCTTATTTTACTTTAATCCAAAGACATAGGCCAAATCTGAGTAAATTCACCCCAGTCTCAGGTTCAAATGCCCCCATGTGTTCTTGTTAAAGACTGACTTAGTGCTACTCTGTCCTATACTACTGTTTTAATACTACAAAACTTTATCAGTTGATATGTTGAACTTATTCTGAAATATTATATTATTATATTTATATTCTATTTAAAAAAAAAAATATTAAAATGCTAAAATGTTTATATATAAACATGAAAGCTCGGGTTACGAGTAACGCGGTTTGTGAGTGTTCCGCAAGACGAGCAAAGATTTGTAATAAAAATAAACAAGTCTTGGTTTACGAGCACCGAGTATCATGTATCACGCATGCGTTTCTTGTTTTGACACCGAGCATCACGTGATCACAACTGAGCCAACGGTTTTTCTCTCTCTTGCACTGCGGAATTATGGGTAATCGTCTCCCCTGCTGGGTCTTAGTACTCGTCTCTCACTGGTATAATCAACATCCGTGCACGTGTGTACTATTTACTATAACACTGTGACCACGTGTGTGTGTGTGTGTGTGTGTGTGTGTGTGTGTGTGTGTGTGTGTGTGTGTGTGTGTGTGTAAAACATTTTATTTTGTGTCTGTATGTGTGTGTGTACAGCACGCGTGTAAAACAAAAGCAAGTCTCATTAGAGGTTAAAGATCCATTTTCGCTCTCTGCTCAAGGCTCAGCATGTTCTTTGCCTGTTGTGTGTGCGTGCGTCATTGGGGACTGTGCCACACACACACACACACACGCACACACACACAGACCCCTCCTACTTTTGCCTTCACAGACACACACACACGCTCTCTCTCTCTCTCTCTCTCTGCTCTACACAGAAACACTGCTCTGTCGCGATTCTTTTCAAAGGTAAAGTGCAGGTTAATTAGTTTTATTTTTACTTTACAGCATTGATTCCGTTAGTGTGTCGCTTAATCGAGTGTCATTATGATTCCGTTAGTGTGTCGCTTAATCGAGTGTCATTATGATTCCGTTAGTGTGTCATTAGAGATTTCTTGTTTATTTTTCCAATAAACCAATGTTTTCATTGTCTGTGCGCGTGTGTGAAAAGAGTGGAGGAAGGGTAACGAGAAGACGAGAAGGGGGAGAGGAGAGCTTACTTTAGATTCTCTCAAACTGCGCGCACAAATGGAAACACTTATCTTTCGGGATTTATTTTTACTTTTTTTTAAAGGTAAAGTGCAGGTTAATTTGTTTATTTTTACTTTATATTTTGTATTAATTATTTTTATGTATTTATTTCTTTGGGCTGTAGAACGAATAATTTGAGTTTCCATTATTTCTTATGGGAAATTTTAATATGGGTGTTTTGCAATATGAGCCGCTTTCAGAACAAATTATGCTCGTAATCCAAGGTTCCACTGTAAAATACATATTTTACATTTTTATATGTATAATATTGTGATTACATGGTTTATTCTACAAATTGGATTAACTGTTGATGGTTTGTTAGCCCAATTTTTTTTTTAATAAATGTAATCAGCACTTCATATGGCATGCCACCTGCATGAGTTTTATTTATTTGTGTACAATACATTTTGTTACAAATTTACATTTTAGATGATGCCACAGTTTGTTTTTGGCAATTGCCAAAATATGAAAGCACATACTGGTATTACCGTCTAACACACACACATACTGTACAGACACACACTTTTCTCCTACGTGTAACAATATAAATGATTATTACCTGTTAATGGCTGTATAATTTGCCTCCTCTGAATGCCCGTGTGTGAGTCCCGTTGCTCTTAGCCAATCAGGATCATCGTTTCAGTGTGCTGTTGGTGATGAAACATGGCATGTGGTTTGAGAAACAGAAGTTCTGAAAGGGTTTAATAAGGAGTGGACTGAGATGTGTGGGTCGATAGTATATCTCACCACAAACCCCCCCAACACACACACATACACACACACCCTTTATTCCACATTGGGCAGAAAAGCATCGTAATTTACTGATTAAAACGAGGGGAAGTGACAGCGCTCAGTCGGCGGCAGGAAGATGAATGAGTGCAGCCGAGGAAGGAGGACGTCTCTGATATCGATCAGCTCAGCAACGCGGATTCGTCCTGCCAGCACTGTGACACATCAGCCACACTCAGATTCCCATTACACATCACCTTGGCTTAGACACCTCAGAGATGTTTAAGAGCCTCACTTGTAAACACACATACGCAGCTAGAACAGAACATAAAGCATGATATTAAAGTGTGTTTTTTTACCAACATTAAAACCATGTATTAAACCAAAATTTTATGTTCAGTTCGTAGGTTTAGTAAAAAGCTGCTTTGTGGCACATGAGTGTTGATTATACATCTCTAAACCACAAAAACACAGTGACACCACTGAACCACTTCGTTCTAGAATTTACATGTTGTCTACCACTCGTCTCTGTCATCAATGGCTCTCAACTGGATTGAAGATTTTTTTTCTTCATTATTGAATTGAATCATTGATCAGTTTACTTTGTAGTAGATCACAGTCATGGTGGTAGAGTTTTCTATCCATTCATTTTTCTGCCGTGCATGGCTGCCGAGGATCTGGAGCCTATACCTGAGAACAAGGAGGGGTACACACTGGCTGGGATGCCAACTCATCACTTGGCACAAGCACACACTCGTACACTACAGGCAATTTGGAGAGAAGGAGGAAACCAGAGCACCCAGAGGAAACCCACCAAGCACAGGCAGAACATACAAACTCCACACCCTGTAGCAGATTAGAACTTTTGCTTCAAATCTCTCCTCTATGTATGTGGAGTTTACCATCATGCATTATGTTCATACTTTAATTATAAACTGCTTTGATCCATTTTTTCCAGGGTTCATTTCTTGAGAATCAAACAAAAGTATCTCTCAATATTCTGCTGGATGGTTCTGTTATGAACCTTTAAATGTTCCAATAGAGAAACACCCTCACAAATGTAATTACTTATACTGTAGATACAATCAGTCTCAACCTTTAGCTGGGGCAGATATTTCTCTTCCTCATTCACCCTGAGCACTGGAGACCCCCAGGGCGGTGTCCTGAGCCACCTGCTGTACTCACTGGTAATTCACGACTGCACGGCCACTTCCAACTCCGTAGTGTGTTGATGACACTGAATCTGATCTCTCATAAAGATCCCTGGAGACCTGGTGCCCGGAGAACACCCGGCTCCTGAACGTCAGCATGACAAGGATGTTTTTTGTGGTTCTGCGATTCACCATGAGGCAGGGGAGGAGCTACGAGCCCCTTATGGTCAACAGGACCCTAGTGCACAGTTTCTGTGTTCCCACGATACAAGATCTGTCATAGACCTGTCAAATCAACACTGTGGTGAAGAACGCCCGTCAGCATCTATACTGTACCACCTTAGATGTCTGAGGGACTTTAAACTGCCCTTTAAGACGCTAAAGAACGCCTATACTTGCAACAGTAAGAATATCTTGACAGGAAGCATCACCTCACAGCACCATGCAGGACAGAAGGCTCTACAGAGGGTGGTCCGAACAGCTGAGTGCTCCATCTGCACCGAGCTCTGTGACCTGCACTCTGTCTACAGCGAGTGCTGCTGGACCAAGGCCAGGAAGATAATGATGGACCTCAGAATTCTGAACAGCAGACTCTTCGTCATGTAAATTCTAATTTTATATCACAGATAGTCATATCAAGCATTTCTTTGCACATCTTACGGTGCATGACTATGTGTGTGACAAACAAAACTTGAGTTTGAATTCTGACCCACAGTTATGTTAGTTCAGGTTTCATACATGAACACAAAGCAATAAACTAATGGGCATCGTCGTACAAGTTTTGTGCAAAAAATGCTTTATAAAATATACATGCAATGCACTCAGCAAGAATATTAACACCACTAGTAAACCAGTGACAGAATCATGGGCACCCGAGGCGCATCCATGCCTACGGGTAGCAAATGCCAGCCTGTATAGTCCGATCCCACAGAAACACCAATGTAGCACAAATCACTGAAAAAAGGGAATGATGGAAAGGCACCAGAACACCTACTGCACCACAGCTTGCCACCCGCGGCGGGCAGGGCCAAAGGTTCTCCAAGCTTCCAAGCTGATCCCATTTGAAACGAGCCCCATGGGATGCATTGGACAAACAAGTCTGATCGCTAGAGTACCCACTCCACAACTGACAGCAAACGTAAAACTATCTAAAGAACTATCTCCCTAAATCTTTCCCTCGATTGCAGGGCATTCTGAGTAATCTGTTTCTCCCCAGTAATGAAACAGCCCAGGATAAATGAAGGGGAGAGGGACTGTTTAAGAGCATGAAGAACACATACAGGGGTCCGAGGGCAACGTTGTTAATCTCAGGTCAAATATCTGAAATCAATAATCCAGTCAATACTAAAATTAAAACTCTGCATCAATAATTCATTACAGCTTTTACACACAGAGGAGGGAAATGTAATCATCCTAAACATCAGCAATAATCACCCAATAATGTGGGGGCGTTTTACCTGTTATTCAATTGTTGTTTCCTGTAAAACTTATAAAGATTTAAGCTGTGTCTTTTGTCAGGTTGTAACACTACAAAACTAATTATTTATTTGTTTTCTTAATTGCTTGATTAATTAGTTATTATTATTTTTTTTTATTAGAAGCAATATTGGTATATATACACTCAGCAAAAAAAGAAACGTCGTCTGACTTTCAGCTGTTTTTACTTTCAGTAAACTTAATGTGTAAATATTTGTATGAACACTAAAAGAGTCGACACCATAAGACATAAAGTAAAAATGTTTCCCAATGTGTCCCTGAATGAAGGGAGGCTGAAAATCAGTCAGTAGCAGTCAGTATCTGGTGGCCACCAGCTGCTTGAAGTACTGCAGTGCATCTCCTCCTCATGGACTGGACCAGATTTGTCAGTTATTGCTGTGAGATGGAGGGATTGTGTGTTCCTGGTGTGACTCGGGCAGTTGTTGTGGCCATCCTGTACCTGTCACGCAGGTGTGATATTCGGATGTACCCATCCTGTGCAGGTGTTGTTACACGTGGTCTTCCACTGCGAGGATGATCAGCTGTCCTTCCTGTCTCCCTGTAGCGCCGTCTTAGGCGTCTCACGGTGCGGACATGGCGATTTATTGCCCTATAGCCACATCAGCAGTCCTCATGTCCCCCTGCAGCATGCCTAATGCACGTTCACGCAGATGAGCAGCGACCCTGGGTGTCTTTCTTTGGGTGTTTTTCACAGTCGGTAGACGAGTCTCTTTAGTGTCCTGCGTTTTTACAACTGTGACCTTAAATGCCTACTTTCTGTAAGCTGTTAAGGTCTTAACGACCATTCCACAGGTGCATGTTAATTAATTGATTATGGTTAATTGAACATGCATGGAAAACATTGTTTAAACCCTTTACAATGAAGATCTGTAAAGTTATTTGGATTTGTACAACATTATTGTTGAAATACACAGTCCTGAAAAAGGGGCGTTTCTTTTTTTGCTGAGTTTATATTAGAGATGTTCCGATACCATTTTTTCCGTCCCGATACCGATTCCGATACTTGGGCTCAGGGTATTGGCCGATACCGAGTACTGATCCGATACCTGGGTGTGTATCTGTACAGTGTGTGTGTGTATAATTTCTTTTTTTTAAAGTAAAATACTACTAGCCCTGTGTAACAGGTTCGACCCTAAGTGCACGGGCGACACCATGAAACACGGACACGAGGCGAGGTCTTACAGGGAAAAGGGTAATTTATTTAGAAAAATGGGTAAGGAAAGGGTTAAAGGCTCTCTGCGGCCTTTTCCACTTCTGCGGCAGGGATGCGAAGGCGGGCTCTACGCGGAAGTGAAGGTGCCGTGGGAACTCGCGGCTCGTTCACGCGCTCCTCTCGCGGAGATCAAAGGCGCCCACCTTTTTAAAGTCTCTGGGGCGCATCACATCGCCCCGTTCTTGTGCCACTGTCTCTCATTAAATCCACCGCGTCACAAAGTCCAGCTTCCCAACAGTCAGACCCCGAGCTACACTCCCCGCTGTGTTTTATAGCGCCGATAGCTCATGGGCCGTTGCCTGATTCTGCGGCCCTGCTGGTTCACATACCTAAAGGGGGGGGAGGCCGCCTAACTAGTGAGCGAGGAGCGATACCAATTTGGGCGCACGCCCATCACAGGCGCACGCCGTGACACTCTGTAAGTAAGCTAAGCTAGCAAAGCTAGCGGGCATAAATAGGTTATGTTTAGGAAAATGGTATCGGATCGGAACGTGGACTCAAGTACTCGCCGATTCCGATGCCAGATTTTTTTGTGGTATCGGCATCATTTCCGATACCAGTATCGGAATCGGAACAACCCTAGTATATATATAATGTTGTCAATTATTTTTGGTCTTTTTTAAATGTCCTTTTAATATCAGTTAAACATTGTAAGAAAAGCGGAAAAACATGAACATATATCACACTGTAATATTATTATTTAATTAAGTATCCATTAGATTTCGCATTTAATAATAAAAAGCTTAATGAATATTAATATATTGCTTAGCTTAATTAAATTTTATAAATATTTTTTGGATTCCACAGAACTTGTTGAAATTTACATTTATTTTAATTATTTACTTATCAAATTAATTAAACTATTTAAAGTATTCTATGTATATTTAATGTTAAAATTATTATTTTGATTGTAATTCAGTTTTTTTTTGTAGAATAGTAGATTTTTCTCATACAGAGGGTTTCTTCCATATTAAGGAAATGTGTGTGATTGTTAATATATGGTTTACTATCTCGTAGTTTCCACAGAAGCGCTTTATAAATATAATAATATTAAATTCCTCTTCATCAGCTGTTACAGGCTTCTTCACTTCTACACCTACAGTAATTAAAATACAATCATCATTTTAGGAAATAAAAATGAAAATATAAAACAACACTTGATACGGTGGGTCTCAGGAGCTGGGTTTGGCGCGGCGGTGTTACAAGTGAAAGTGCTGTAGTGATAAGAACATGATGTAAAGTGTATTTAAAAAGAACAGAGCGGAAATGTCAGAGCCACAGCCGCGCCTTAAATGTCACGGACCGAGGGCCATTTCACAGCACTGAACCATGACCTTCATCTCACCTTTCTAAATAGCACAGCTCAGACCTCTGGCATGCACACACACACACACACACACATGGAACTCCTCAGCTAATTAACTCGATGTAGCTTATCACGATGACCTAAAGCCTGTGCAATGCATTTAAATGTCATCTGGGCACAAACACACAGATTACAATGCCTTTCAGTACTGATAACACACACACACACACACACACACACACACACACACACACACACACACACACACAGACAAAACAGGAAATGTTACCCAAGCAAAGAATTGCCCCTTTTTGAGTTTCTATGAGGAATGTGTTTATTGATCAGAGGAAATAAATTGTGGAGTTTAAATCAATCTCGCTTCTGTATTGTTATAAAACTCTAACAGATGGTGTGCAGTGATGAGCTGGAACATTGCTAAGTACGGAGCGCTACAGGAGGGCTAAAATACACTAACGTTGATAAATTGCTGAGCTCGTTGGCTTTTTAATTAATGATGGAGTTTTAATTAATCAGCCTAACTGATTGGCAAGCTGACGTCTCAATCCTCCACTCGCTTTATTAGACGAGCTGACATTAGCAAAAAGTTAATGGTGATTTATCCTAAAGCTTAATTACACAACCTGCTTAAAAGTTTACATTTTTTTCTCTGTCTAATTCGAACATTACACACACAAATTAAAGTATTAGGTGCAGGCATTCACACACAGCTGATCAATATTTAGTCCGACCCACAAAACTAAAGAAAAGACCTGAATTCAATTAAATAATTATTAAAGCCGAGCACAGAATACAGCCTTCTTTAATGTCACTGTGACCAAAGACAGGAGATGAAAAGTCGTGTGAGTGTTAGAAGATTTCCAAATGAAAATCTCAGTATGTTAGCGCTGCTATGACTTTAATATATAAGTCCACCCACAGGAGGACGGCTAACTCACGGCCGGCAGAAACAGGAGGAAACCTGTAAGGAAGACAAACCCAAGATGGAGACGCAAGGAAAAATCTGGAACTTACAGTAATTACTCAGTCGTCCACTGTGCACTGGAAGGTGTGTCTAATAATAACACAACCGAAGGCCAACAAATAAGAAAACTTGATAGGAGACAAAATGTAACCAATTTACATAAACACACACACAGACGCAACATAAAAAGTACTGCTGAATCACACACTTTCTACATGAGACATGATGGTGTAGATAGAATGTGGACATTTTCATCATTAAAGGAGATACAGTGTGGAGTCTGACACTGAGACACGTGTCTCTGTGTTAATAATAGTTAATGTGTTGACGTGATGTTAACTTTCCCAGGCTCCTCCCACCCTCTTCCTCCTCATTCCCGATAAGGGTAATACTTCCTCTGGTTTACTTCAATTTCAGTTATTTCCACGGATACAGGCCTCACTGAGCATGTTAAATGTTAAAGTCCATGACAGCACAATTAGAAGAAGACTGAACAAGTACGGTTATTTTGAAAGGGTTACTAGAAGAAACGTCATCTAGGGGCACTGGTGGCTCAGTGGTAGGTGTTTCGCCTGCCAGGCGGAAGGCCCGGGTTCGATTCCCAGCCAGTGCCCAAACCCCCCAGCCACTGGATACAGTGCCGGTCCCAAGCCCGGATAAATGGGAGGGTTGCGTCAGGAACGGCATCCGGCGTAAAACCTGTGCCAAGTTGTAGTGCGGACTGGATATTCTACTGTGGCGACCCCTCGCCGGGAGCAGCCCAAAGACCAACAACAACAACTAGAAGAAACCTCATCTGTCTAACAATAACACAGAAGCACGAATGAGGATCACAAAACTCCACCTGAACAAACCACTAACATCCATGAACAATTGAGACCAAAGTGCAGTTGTTTGGCTTTAGGGCCCAGCGCCATATTTGGCAAAAATGAAACAGCACTTTGGCAGAAACACCTCATACCCACTGTGAAGCACGGGAAGGATGAGGATTTGGGCTGAGTCGACCATGAGCTCCTCTGTATACCAGAGTATTTTAGAGGCATATGTGAGGACATCTATCTGACAGACAGCTAAAGCTTGGTTGAAAGTGGTTCATGCAGCAGGACAATGGTCTGAAGCACAGCAGTAACTCAACATCAGAATGGCTCAAAAATGACACCAACTCAAATCCAAACACACTGTCAATGAAACAATACTTGAATTACACACACACACACACACACACACACACACACACACACACAATAATCTGATAACATATCTGAATCAATTTTGATCCATCCCTAAAGCCAGTGTGTGTGTGTGTGTATGTGTGTGTGTGTGTGTGTGTGTGTGTGTGTGTGTGTGTGTGTGTGTGTGTGTGATTGAATCTCTCCCAGTCAGCCACAGTGTCCAAACTGATCTGTAAGTGCAATAAAGCTTGGCGGAGATAACAATCAGTTCACCAGTCAAATTTTAAACATAACAGCCACCTTGTTTAAAGCTCAGTACAGTAAATCCTCCAGGGGAGCAGTTTAGCCATTGCAACATGTCTGTCTTTTACCTTTCTCTTAAGTAATCCAATTAATCTTAATTCCAGCCATTAATATGAAATGACTTTCACTTTTAAAGAAAATGGTGTGTAAATGAAATCCCTCAGTGTTTTAAACCTCTGTGTAATCCTTAATTGAAACTCATTAACAACGCTACACTCTGAAGCCGATCGAGTCTCATGTCGGAGTCCGCTTGTCCAAATCTTTGCAAAGCCTTAATAAGCCTTATAAGTGTAATTTCTGTTGTAAATGCTCCTGTGAGTGATTTATATTAAAAAAATGTGTTCATATCCAGCTTGGGAAGCAACAAAGCTTTTTTTATTAAGTCTTTTCTATTAATTTATCACATACACAATCTGAGCACTGTGAAAGACATACAGCCGTCACAGAATTCCAACCAGGATGATCACACACACTGCAAGACATGTTCGAATGTGTGATGCCATGTGGCGGGTGACATAGAAGTGTGTATGAGTGTTCGTGAGAGTGTATGTGTGTAAAAGAGAAAGAGATAAAAGAGAGTTCATGCTTTTATCACCTCTAGGTTGGACTATTGTAATGCCTTACTGTCTGGTTGTTCTGTTAGGTGCATAAACAAGCTTCAGCTAGTCCAGAATGCAGCAGTGAGAGTCCTCACTAGAACCAGAAGATATGAGCACATCACCCCTATCCTATATTCACTACATTGGCTCCCTGTGAAATTGATTTTAAAATACTACTCTTGACATATAAAGCATTAAATGTTCTCGCGCCGCAGTATCTGAGCGAACTGCTAGTGTCTTACGATCCGCCACGCCTACTTCGGTCAAAGGATGCAGGCTGCTTGTCAGTACCACGTATTATGAAAACTACAGCTGGGGGCGGAGCTTTTTCTTACAAAGCCCCAAAATTATGGAATAGTCTTCCAAATAGTGTTCGGGACTCAGACACAGTCTCAGTGTTTAAGTCTAGGCTCAAAACCTATTTATTTAGCCAAGCATTTTTATAAATAGATTTGCCATAAGGTAAAGGAGCAGATCTGGGGGACTCATGGACGTAGAGTATTATGGTGAACTGGTATGTTTAGATGTTGTCTTCCTCACTCTCATTTGATCACTCAGGTTTGTTGACGGTGAGGTGATTGTTTGCTTTACATCTCAGTTCCCCCTCATGTTTGTGTTTCCTTCTGGCTCCTCCCTTTTAGTTATGATGTCATAGTTAGTCCTGCCCCATAGTTAATAATTGCTTTGCCTTCAATTGTTAAAAGTGCTATAAAATAAAAAATTATTTCTTATGAATTGAATAGCTGTGAACACAAAACTGTAATTGAGATGTTCTTCTACTGTTCAAGACCCCTCTCTCTGCAGTGTAAGAGAGAGTAAGTGTGTGTGTGTGTGTGGGGGGGGGAGTTTTAGAGAACACCCACACACTTCACTCGCAGTACTTCAGAAAGACTCGTCTCTCCTCTCGCTCTTCATCCGTGTTCAATCCTGCTGAGAGGGTTTAGTTCATGTTCTTCAGCCGTACTGCTCTCTCCTCAGACTTGTATAAAAAGGAATGCAGGAAAGATGTAGGGAAGGAATGAATATACCTACCTCAATCTCAAAAAAAGAACAAGGGATGTGACTCAAGCTCAAGGCTTTCTCAGCTTGTTTCTGCTCCTTTGCTGACTACATACTCAACACCTCAGTAAAGGAGAAGAGGCTGTGTCACTCCCAATCTTCACCGGTATGCCAGTAACTCAGAAAAGTACTTGACTAGTGATTTTTATTTTTTTTCCTCCACAGAATAACAGAACACAGTTCTGAGAGTAAAAACTCCCTTTACAGTGGAACCTCGGATTACGAGTATAATTCATTCTGGAAGCGGTTCGTATTTCAAAACACTCGTAAACCGAATTTCCCCATAAGAAATAATGGAAGCTCAAATTATTCATTCCACAGCCCAATGAAATAAATACATAAAAATAATTAACACAAAATATAAAGTAAAAATAAAACAAATTAACCTGCACTTTTCCTTTAAAAAAAGTACAAACAAATCCCGACAAATAAGTGTTTCCGTTTATGCGCGCAGGCGCTGTGTGTGTGTAATGTGCGTGTACACACACAGACATACACACATTAACGGAAAGACTGTTTTATCTGAAAAATTAGCAAGGAACATCGCTAATCACACTCGTGTGAGTGCATACTAACGGAATCACTGCTGTAAAGTAAAAATAAAGCAAATGAACATGCACACTTTACCCTTGAAAAGAATCGCGACAGACAGAGCAGAGTAGACCTGAGTTCTATGTAGACCAGAGTGTGTGCGTCTGTATGTGTGTGGGAAGTCGAGAGGAGAAGGGGGTGGGAGGGGGGCTGTAAATTAAATACAGGGACGACTGCAGTGGGATCTGAGCCACATCGGTCAGGATCGACATTCTCTGTGTTATCACCGTTGTTGTTTTTCTGCAGGTGAGAGTTTCATCACCATACTGTGACTGAAGTCTTCTGTAAATGTCAATCACTTTTACAACTTAATTTACCAGAAATTTAATCACGAGTCCCGGTTTGACTCGAACATTATTAGTGCAGTACAGAAGATGTCAAACATGCGGTTAACATTCTAAATAAAAAATTTATTCTCAGCTTCAGTGTTTTTAATGTTACACCTGCAACAGTGAATGTAAATATATAATTACAATTAATGTTAATTAGCAGTAAACCCGTCCCTGGTGTTGAACAGGTTAAGGGCATGATGTTGTTAAAATGAACCTGTGTGGACAAGCTACAGCTGAAATTGGCGTTTCTGGAACTGAGAGCTTGGAGCACAGATGGACGTATCGTGTTCATCACCCTGCTTACAGCTCCCCGAGCCGGGTCTTTATTGGACAGAGGGTGTGATGCTGTCGTGTCTAAATCCTAGACACTCGGCTCCTGAGGACCACAACACCCAGGATACTCAGTCTAGATCACCTTAGACATAACAAACAACTCTGGTGTACAATCGCTCAGGGCTCAGTAACTAGCGTTAGTTTTGAAGGATACGCTCCTGTGATTTTTATTCAGTTATTTTCCCAGTTTTTATCCTGTGGCTGCTGTTTGTGTATGAGCTAGCCTGATTCTGAACTCAGCCTGGACCAGTTTGTCCCGGTTGTAGATCAACTGTCTATGATACACACGTGTCTGATTTGATTGTCAGTTTCCATATTTTGGATGAACCCTGTTTTACCTGTACTTGTGTCTACTGTGTAAAGGTGATAAAAGCCTACAGCAGCACCTGGGACTTTTTTATCCAGCATCATGATCATCGTATTTGAGCTGGCGTGCAACACACATCCGACTCTGGAGAGGGATCGGAGAGTGATGTGCAACCCGCGGCTCGGGAAGCTCACCTTCACACAGCTCTGACACGAGGAATCCCTTCAGGAGTGAGATTAAAGAGCAATCTCTCACACACATTATAACTTCATTATAACCGATATCATGGTGTAAACAGTCCATTAAAACAAAATGAAATTTACTTAGTCCTATCGCAATCGTGTGGAGTTAAATATTGTTGAATTAGTTTAACCCAGCATAAAATCTTTTAATATTATTATTTATTTATCATTAACCTCCTTCTCAACATCCACACAGCGCCCACTAGTGGGTGTGTCTAAGCAACTCGTACCTAAAGCCATATGTCAGTGCGGTGCGTCTAAAATTATATTTAATTAACTAATATTGAAACATACATACGAAACACACACACACACACACACACACACAAATACAAAAGCTGCACGAGTCGCTAATTGCAGTTTATGAAAAGAAAACATTATTAAATGGTGCAGGTTCTCTAAACCCTGACGGAAATAATGGAGAAAGGAATGAGATAATTAAAGAACGAAGAATAAACAAAGATTATACAAATAAAAAATGCAAACCTCTAAAATCAATTGTTTCTTTTTCTTTCTTTCTTTCTACCGCTGGAGCCCGAGGTCAGATCAGGGCAGGAGTGTCACGGTCTGCAGAAGGAGAATAGAAGCCTTCCGGGAAACACACACACACACGCGCGCACACACACATACACACACACATACACACACACACACGCGCGCGCACACACACACACACACACACACACACACACACACACACACACACACACACACACACACACACACACACAGAGCAGTGGACGGTGAGATATTTTTAAAGCCAGAGCAGTGTGATGACCTGGACTATGCTAATGCGCGAGAGTCGAGCAGAAGAGTGCAGAATCTGCATAAACAAGTCCGAGGTTCTGACCGGAGCTGCACTTGCGCCTTTTATATACATTTCATTTTTAGTCCAGTGTGAGTTTTGCTTTCCGGTTCTAGTCAATGCAGCTCTAACAGTGTATTTACAGCTGCTATAACATCTGCTAATATTCTCACTCGTGCCGTCCTGCTGTCCAGGTTAAAGTGTGTACCGTCGTGTTAAACATCAGTTCCAGGTTGCAGCTGTATTGTTATAAAACTCTGACAGATGGTGTGCAGTGATGGAGACTGTGAGACTGTTACGGCGCAGACGCTACAGGAGGGCGAAGACAGGCTAACACTCGGTTTATTATCAGCGTTTTAATTACTGATGACGTTTACGTTTTCACTTTGATTGATCAAACTGACAGAAAACAAACAAGCACTTCAAACTAAAAAACTAAAGTTTTTACCACAAGGTGACTTGTCAGGATGCTAATGCTAATGCTAACAGTGTGTGTAATTGAGCCCCTGCTGTGTTTTTGTGTCATGCTGAAACGCTGTTTATTTATACACCATGTGTATCTTTTATTATCCGTATTTATTTATTTATTTATTTTTGCCGTGAAAGGAGGAAGTCACAGGATTAGCATATTCATAAACTGATCTTTCTTTTCAAGGCGACAAATATTTCTCTCTCTTCCTCACACACACACACACACGCACACACACACAGAGCATCTTGGCATGCATTTTAGCACCGTGCTACACTTAACAAGCGTATACGACACGGTTGGAGCGGCGCTGGAAGCTAAGCACCATTTTATTGCGATGCAAATGAAGCCAGATGTGTTCGTGCGTATGAGTGTGTGTGTGTGTGTGTAACTGAGCGTGTTGCACACTTCTCCCCAAACGCTCGTACATGTACAGTTGGACAAACACAGTGTCCTCTTTGTGCGTAAATCCATCATGTAAGGATTGTACGTGTACACGCCCCCTGCACAAACTATCCAATCAGATTGCAGAGAAGGAGAACCAATCAGCACTGACTGGCTAATGGATGGGTAATTAATTAATAGTGCTAATTGGCCTATGGAGCATTTATTGGGACGAGATTCAAAACTGCATTTATGTGCACACACACACACACACACACACACACACACACACACACACACACACATTTCCACTGTTTTTTGTAAAAGTGTTAAGGAAACTCTAAACAAAATTTTGCTAATAATGTGTTTGTCAATAAGCTTGTAAATCACATTTGCAGCGTGTAAACTGCACTTCAACGAGCATCAATAGGTTTATTATTCTACACTTGCGTTTAAACAAGGTCCATGTCTGAAAGAGAGTCCAGGTTCCTCATAAAAAAAATATTTTTTTTAAATGATTAAAGGAGGGTTCTAGATTATGATATCTACAAGTGATTATAGTACTTTAAAAAGTTCTGCCCGTGCTCTTGTTGTAGAGTTACTAGAATGTTCACTGTTTACTTTGTCCAGAGACACAACCAACACTTTTAGGGTTCTAGATTGGGTCAGTAGCTTTCAAGTGGAAAGGAGAAAAAACCTCGGTGAACCATGAACGTGCTTCTTTTTTTTTTCATGCATAAAGTCATGAATTCCATCTGTTTAAACTCGTCTTGTTCATATCTAATAAATTAGCTTCCAAAGTGGAAAAAGTTCCATCAGCTGTCATGTACAGATGGTCAAGTCTGGAAAAATAAAACCCTGATTTAACCCTAAAACCAAAAAAAACCTAAATTGTTTTGAAATATGGAGAATGTTGTTGCTTGTGTTTTTCTAATGAAACTGTCAGACGTCTACAGCGATGTCGACTTGTTCCCTCAAATTACTCTGGAACATCCTCTGGAGAAAGTCAAGTGAGCTTATAGTGATGGAACGGCCTGTAAGAGGGCCTGAGGGATGTGACCGAGGTGCGCGGAGAGAGAAAAGTCAAGCAGACCGCTTTAAAAACGGTAATGGAGAGCAGGTCACAGAGCGCTCTTGGAAATCTTCTGTCACCATAGCAACCTCCTGCCGACGCAGCATTTCTCTATCTCCATTCAGTCCCCTCAGAATAGGAGTCAATATATGAGTGTATGTGTGAATGTGTGTGTGTGTGTGTTTGCGTATGTTGGATGAATCAGCCCCAAAACACAATGACACGCCTGAAGTGGCTGAGAATTCTGGGAAACGTTGGTCTGTGTGAAGAGGATATCAATATAACAGCTGAAAATAAGTGCAGGCGCATATAAATTCACTGATCCAATGAGGAACCATGGCCCAGCCCTGAGGGTTCCCGCTGTACCCTACTGGGTGCAGAGTGCATGCATGAGCACGGGCTTCTGTAATAACAATACTTTAAAAAATTACTGTCTTTTTCAGAGACCGCAAAGGGATTTCAGCTCACAACTTTGTGGTGTAAACCACAGCTTTACCTCCTTCATTAAACAAACCGCTGATTTTGTGTGAATTATTTTCATTGTACTTCTGAAGTTTGCAAGCAAGGGTCGGGATCAGGAACAGCCAGAAATACTAAGAACTCAGAAGGCTGGCCGGTTCACATACAGAGCGCATGGACACACACTGATGTACTGATTTTTTTCCCAAGGGACAAATGATAGCTGAGATTTAAAATCTCTCCAGACATGGTCCCTAGAACATAGCCTTACCATCTTGCTAAAGTTTCTGTAGTTAAATTTTATTCAGACATTTGAGAATTGTTAGTATTGTCAAGCAAAAGGCAGAATCAAGAAGTGATAGAAAGGAGCACCATAAATTCGAGGTCAAGGGTACTGGAGATTTGGGAAGTAGCCAAAACTTTTAAAACTTGATCAGGCTGAAATCAGTATTAAATTAACTAAGCTAAAGTTCGTGTAAAGTTCAAGTTTATCCCAGTAGGGGATCAAAAGGGATCACATTACATGATATTATCACAATATCTAGGTGCTGATTTGATTTGTGAGTGTGTGAAAATGCTCTTACTTTCACCATGAAACACAGCTCTGATTTTCTACTGGACATTTCTTACCATTTTGGACTTCAACAAGCGTTTAAGTGATCTCACATTCTGGATGTTTTATGCTTTATGTTAATTGTTCAATAAAAACAAAAATATTTATATGCTGCCGGTGTTATTATCGTGCTACCTTTATACTGTAACACTCGGTTTCCAGTCCAGGACATTCTGCTATAACCCTGGAAAATCCTGAGCATGTTTTTGAGAGTTTTTTTTACTTCCAATTAACAGATGCAGTCGTGCATTTCCATCTGCTTTTCGACAAGTTTATAACTTTAATTATCCAGTGTTCTAAGTGATTAGCTCATGTATGATGTACTAAATGAAAGAACTTCCATCAGTTTTTATGTACAGATGGACAAGTCTGAGTAAATCACTTGGAGCGCAAAGCAAGTCAGTCTGTCGAGACCAAGTCTTATCTAATTAACATAACATTCCAGAGTTTGGTCAATGAGAATGCGTTCTGCTAACACCAGATGAAACGCCGCTGTTCCCTTTCAAAGGCTTCTCTCGATGCTGCGTGAGAACGCTATGGGAACCATTTTGTGTGCCGATTGTGAAGCATGTGTGCAAACACGCCAAATTTTTGGCTATATATAACCTCGGTCAGTTGACTTCATCTGATTAGATGCAGCTGCAGGTTATAAATACTAGTGAGCCGGCGACAAACCTCAGATCATTTTGTCTTCACCGACATTGTGAATTGCGTGTGTGCAGCAAGCATCATTAAAACAGAGAGAAAAAACCCCATAAACTCATCAGATAGAATGGCCGAGTTCAGAGTTAGATGTCCGTGCGATAGCTTTCTTTCCGAAGGCGATACACACATCCTCTGGTTTGAATGTTTGGGTGAGAGCCATGCTCTCCCTGGACTTAAAGGAGAGTGTGAGCAATGTGATAATCTCCCGATGAAAGTGTTACGCACACGCCTCGCGTTCTTCAGGGAACCACGAGCTGCGCTGCACTCTTGGGGATCTCAGGTTGATCTGGCCGAGGCACGAGAGACAGAGGCCCTCCTTTCTCTTGCTCTCTCCCCAGATCACGGAATCTCTCCCTCCACTTCACGAGCACACTTCGGTGCCTCTTGTGAGTGTTCGGAAGAGATTCATTCTCTCGCTTCTGTGGAAATGGAATTAGCTACCTCAGAACGATCCTCTAGAGATGATAAAGAGTATAAGGAGTTAATTGAAGTTATAACGCGTGCAGTCAAACGACTACACTTTGATTGGCCACAGGAGCAAGCTCACCCTAAGCGATCTACAAACCGGATTCCAAAAAAGTTGGGACCCTAAACAAATTGTGAATAAAAACTGAATTCAATGATGTGGAGATGGCAAATGTCAATATTTTATTCCGAATAGAACATAAATCACGGAACAAGTTTAAACTGAGAAAATGTATCATTTTAAGGTAAAAATATGGTGAATCAAAATGTCATGGTGTCAACAGATCCCAATAAAGTTGGGACAAGGCCATTTTCACCACTGTGTGGCATCTCCCCTTCTTCTTACAACACTCAACAGACGTCTGGGGACCGAGGAGACCAGTTTCTCAAGTTTAGAAATAGGAATGCTCTCCCATTCTTGTCTAATACAGGCCTCTAACTGTTCAATCGTCTTGGGCCTTCTTTGTCGCACCTTCCTCTTTATGATGTGCCAAATGTTCTCTATAGGGGAAAGATCTGGACTGCAGACTGGTCATTTCAGAACCCAGATCCTTCTCCTACGCAGCCATGATGTTGTGATTGATGCAGAATGTGGTCTGGCATTATCTTGTTGAAAAATGCAGGGTCTTCCCTGAAAGAGATGACGTCTGGATGGGAGCATATGTTGTTCTAGAGCCTGAATATATTTTTCTGCATTGATGGTGCCTTTCCAGACATGCAAGCTGCCCATGCCACACGCACTCATGCAACCCCATACCATCAGAGATGCAGGCTTCTGCACTGAGTGTTGATAACAACTTGGGTTGTCCTTGTCCTCTTAAGACTGGATGACATGGCGTCCCACATTTCCAACAAGAACTTCTAATCGTGACTCGTCTGACCACAGAACAGTCTTCCATTTTGCCACACTCCATTTTAAATGATCCCTGGCCCAATGAAAACGCCTGTGTGTTTTGGCAAAAAATGGCTTCTTCTTTGCACTGTAGAGTTTCAGCTGGCAACAGCAGATGGCACGGTGGATTGTGTTCACTGACAATGGTTTCTGGAAGTATTCCTGAGCCCATTCTGTGATTTCCTTTACAGTAGCATTCCTGTTTGTGGTGCAGTGTCGTTTAACACAGTGGAGTTAGTGATCTCCGACGGGCACCCAGTATGGTTTTACGCACAGAGATTGTTCCAGATTCTCTGAATCTTCGGATGATATTATCTACAGTTGATGATGATAACTGCAAAGTCTTTGCAATTTTTTGCTGGGTAACACCTTTCTGATATTGCTCCACTATCTTTCTGCGCAACATTGTGGGAATTGGTGATCCTCTACCCATCTTGGCTTCTGAGAGACACTGCCACTCTGAGAAGCTCTTTTTATACCCAATCATGTTGCCAATTAACCTAATTATTGTTAATTGGTCTTCCAGCTCTTCATTATGCTCAAATTTACTTTTTCCAGCCTCTTATTGCTACTTGTCATAATTTTTTTGGGATTTGTTGACACGGTGAAATTTGTAATCAACATATTTTTCCTTTAAAATGATACATTTTCTCGGATTAAACTTTTGATCTGTCATCTATGTTCTATTCTGAATAAAATATTGACATTTACCATCTCCACATCATTGCATTCAGTTTTTATTCACAATTTGTTTAGTGTCCCAACTTTTTTGGAATCCGGTTTGTAAATTAGATGACAGGTTTCTGTCAGGTGGCCAGGAGATGGCGCCACAACGCCGCTCTCTCCCCTTTTTGATGATCTCCACAACGAGTTGTCTCGTTCATGGAATAAACCCTTTTCTTCCCGTATCTTTGTACCATCGACTTCGTTTTATTCGAATATCGTGGATGCAAAGGCACGAGGTTATGTGATGATGCCCCAGATTGAGGAGACGCTTGCGGGCTATCTCGTTCCTGGGACATCATCCTCACTAAAGAAGCCGACCCTTCCCTCCAAGCCGTGTAGAACTTCTTCTACCATGGTAGGGAAGGCGTTCCAAGCAGCAGGTCAAGCCGGCGCTTCCTTGCACACCATGGCGGTTTTGCAGGCGTACCAGGCCGACCTGCTGAATGATCTGAGCACGAGCGGCAATATGAATCACGAAGCATTCATAGAATTACGCCGGGCTACTGATCTGTCCCTGCATGCGACGAAACAGACAGCCCGTGCTATTGGCCGCTCTATGGCCTCCCTGGTGTCCGCAGAGAGGCACCTGTGGCTAAATCCAACTGGCATTAAGGATAAAGATCGAGCATTCCTTCTCAATGCTCCTATCTCACGCTCAGGCCTATTTGGCGACGCGGTTAATACCATCGCCACAAGATTTAGAGAGGCCAGGCTTTATGAACAGGCTTTTGGGAAATTTCTCCTACGCGATGCCCAGGAGTCGAGGCCGTTGGCCACCCAGCCTCGACCTGAACTGAGTCTCACCAGGCGAGAGGCGCAGAAGGAAAGCGTCAGGAGCCGTGCACCCCCCGTAAGGACAGGGGTACGGCTCGGCGCCCCCCTCAGGCCGCCCCAAGAGAATAGATCGCTGCATCTTTCTAACGAAGAAGAATTCCTGAGAGCGGAGCCCAGAACCGTCGGGGTGTTCCCCCCCGGGGAGAGGCATATAGTAGCCAGACACTGCTGCAGAAGGGAGCCATAAAACAGGTTCCTCCTCCAGATATGGAGTCAGGCTACTACAGTCGGTACTTCCTGGTCCCCAAGAAGGACGGGGGACTGCATCCAGTTTTGGATCTTCGCGGTTTGAACCGCTATCTCAAAAAATGCAACTTCAAAATGTTCACCATAAAAACTATTGTCACACAAATCCAAGCAAAGGATTGGTTTTTGACAATAGATTTAAAGGACGCATACTTTCACATAGAAATTTTGCCACAGCACAGGAAGTTCCTGAGGTTCGCTTTTGGGGGAAAAGCCTACCAATTTCGAGTCCTTCCATTCGGTCTAGCCTTATCACCCCGCACATACACGAAATGCATGGATGCAGTTCTGGCTCCCTTGAGACTCCAGGGCATCCGCATTTTGAATTACATAGACGACTGGCTAATCTTAGCCCAGTCTCAGCAGCTAGCACTTCGACACCGAGATGTCATCCTCACTCATCTTCATTCGCTTGGTTTGAGACTCAACGCCACGAAAAGCGTTCTCTTTCCGGTGCAGATGACAACATACTTGGGCGTCAGGTGGAATTCGAGCGCTATGCAGGCACATCTGTCTCCTGCTCGTGTCGAATCCATAAACAACGCTCTGAAGGAAATCAGGCTAGACCGAGGAGTGACTGTACATCACTTACAAAAATGTTTAGGCCTCATGGCAGCTGCATCCACCGTGATACCTTTGGGTCTCTTGCACATGAGAGCTTTTCAGCTGTGGCTAAAAGCCAGGGGAGTTCACACGAGAACAAATCCCCGAAGACGAATAAGGGTTACGCGCGAAGGACTTCGTACCCTTTCTATGTGGTTCAGACCCCGGTTTCTCACCTTGGGTCCCACTCTAGGTCCGTCTTGTCGTCGCAAAAAGCTAACGATAAACGCTTCCCTTACCGGCTAGGGCACGTAAGGGAGCTGGAGAGGCCACCTTCTCGCATGGCACATGAACTGCCTCGAAATGATGGCTCTATTTTTAGCTCTACAGCATTTCCTCCAGCAGCTGAGAGGCTACCATGTCCTAGTGCGGGTGGACAGCACATCGGTAGTCTCCTACATAAATCGCCAGGGCGGCCTGCATTCGCGCCGCTTGAACCAGCTAGCGCATCAGGTTCTGCTCTGGGCTCAGGAAAAGTTCCTGTCACTCAGGGCGATTCACATTCCAGGATACAGGAACGTGGGAGCAGACTTACTGTCCAGACAAGCTGTGAATCACGGGGAATGGAAGTAGTCACTCGAATCTGGGAGAGATTCTTTACAGCAGAGGTGGACCTCTTTGCCTCATAGGAGACTGCACAATGTTCCCTCTACTACTCTCTGACTCATCCAGCTCCCCTGGGTCTGGATGCGATGGCCCATACGTGGCCCAATTTATGCCTCTATACATACCCTCCAGTAGCTCTGCTCCCGGGAGTCCTGGCGAGGGTTTGTCAACACGGTTTGCACCTCTTATTGATAGCGCCCCTTTTGCCGGCCCGCGTATGGTTCTCAGAGCTAATATCTCTTCTCGACGGCTCACCTTGGATGATTCCAGTGAGGAGGAATCTTCTATCTCAGGCGCAGAGGACAATATTTCGTCCCCGGCCTGAGCTCTGGAACCTTCACGTTTGGCCCCTGAACGGGACCAATTAAGTCAAGCTGGCCTTTCAGCCGGCGTAATTGACACCATATAAGTGCTAGGGCTCCCTCCACTAGAAGAATTTATGCCTTCAAATGGAAGATATTCGAAAGCTGGTGCATGGCAAAGCAGGTGGACCCAGTCCACTGCCAAATCGTTTCAGTGCTGGAATTCCTGCAAGAGAAATTGTCCTCGGGCTTGTGCCCTAGTACCCTCAGAACGTACATGGCCGCTATTTCAGCCTGCCATGTCCTGACTGAAGGAGTTACTGTGGAATATCACCCTTTAGTTGCCCGTTTCATTCGTGGAGCTAAACGGTTGAGGCCACCCACTAGAGCCACTGTCCCTTCATGGGATTTATCTATCTTGCTCGAAGGTCTAATCGACACTCCTTTTGAACCACTAGAGTCAGCGCCCGACAAGCTTCTGACTCTCAAGATGGTTCTTCTTATGGCCATTACTTCTCTCAAGAGTAAGATTACCTCACTCAGGAGTAGTTCTGGCATCAGGGATCAAAACACTTATCACATAAACCAAAAATCTGAATTATAAACAGAAAAAGACACAAAATGCGCACTTTGACTAATGGTGAAGTAATTATATGCGTTCATGAGTCCAGCGTAGGGGACGCGAGTGCGTAATCAGATATTGATTCAATTTATTCCTCCTGCCTTCTGAAAATGACCCCCCCCCCCCCGATGATAGCAATTAAATGTCTAACAGTGTGATAAATTGAAAGCATGATAATGGCTCAGGCACATATTGTGGGTTTCAGCACATCATATTATCTGGTTCTTTTTTGTAAAGTGAATAAATTTAAATGCTGTGCATCAGCACGGGGATGAGCCTGCTAGATTTCACCTGTTTATCATAAAACAAAAAAAAATGCTGCTTTCTCTCATTTATGCCAGGAATAAAGCAGCGTGTGTATTAACTGCAGCGAGCAGACGAGGGTTACAGCTTAAGCCTACTACATTTGATCTGTTTATCTGTTTCTAGTTGTTTCATGAAACAAATTCCTGTTCTCACCAGTCTCCCCTTATTCTCTCTCTTAAGTTAATAAGACAAAAAAAAAAAATCACTGTGTGTCATGTGACTGAGAGACCGCAGAGCTTCGTAACTCCTCTGTCCTGAAGATTATAGATTCAGTTTACCTCTGACTGTCACACAGCACTGACACTGGAGACTCCTTCCATATGTGCTATTATTGAACATCTTCCACTCAGACACACACAAATATGGGCCAGCATTTAAAATTGAAAATGTGCAACAACAAAAAAAACACATACGTTACTCATTACACAGATTACACGTCAATAAAGTTACCGAGGTTGATTTTAACATAATGTTATATTTCAGTTTCACTCCTAATGTATCAGTATGTAGAAAATTAATCTGATTGTTGCTATGGTTACAGATTAGTGAGCGTTATCCTGTTTTATGTGCTGTAGCACAACATTAATTGTTGTTTTGTTGACTGTTTAAACAATTTATTTAGCGGAGTTTGTGAAGGTGACACAAGCATGCATTATATACAAACAGTGTTAATGTAAATGATCATGAATGAATATGATGTTGCCACGGTTACCCGCTAATGCAGGTCTAAAACATTGATTTAAACTTGACCAGATCGTCATTAGACCATTCGTCGTGTCCCGATAACGTCGGGCAGATGGTTAGCATTGACGTTTAATATTCTAAAGAAGAGCAATAAGACGAGATGAATCTCTGCAGTCCTGAGAACATGTTGTGTGCCGTAGCAACTGGTGGATTTTCTCACCGCACAGTACTCAGTGCTAATTGCACAGATGGATTTCACAGAGTGGAGCAGAAGGGTGACCACAGGACCTCTCTCTCTCTCCCTCATCCCGATATTTCTCTGTATCTCCCGTTGTCCTCCCCTATTCCCTCTATTCCGTAAAATATATTTTGAAAACAATATTAGCAATAATAATTATAATAATGATAATGATAATAATCACAACATCAATAAAAATGACACTTGCTTATGTTCAGCATTTTGTTACTCTCATTGTTCTTAAATATTTTTGGTCATGTTTATGTTAAATCAAGATTTAAAAACATCCAAATTTATTCTTTATTAAATTAATTAATTTTTCCATCGCTGATGATTTGGACACTCCACATTATTACGGTGTTGTTGTGCTGCACTGCTCGTTTCTCCACTGTGCCTAAGCTGCGCTCAACAAATGTCGTAGGGAGTGGAGCTTTCTGTTTGCGCTGAAATAACAATGCGCCTGGAGAGAGGACCAGATGGCACTTCACCAGGACATCCAGGGCCTTCATTCCCATACACAGTGTGTGTGAGTATGTGTGTGTGGTCAATGTAGGGTTTATGCTTTAAAACAGCTACATATAGTATACATACAGACACACACACACACAGTATATGAGTGTGTGTATATATATATATATATATATATATATATATATATATATATATATATATATATATATATATATATATATAAATGTATAAGGATTTGAGTGACTTTGACCTTGGACCATGTGATATCTAGACCACTGCGTCAGAGCGTCTCCAAAACTGCAGCTCTTGACGATGTTCCCAGTCTGCTACCGAAAGCAGTCTAAGGAAGGAGAACCGGTGACCCGGCGACAGGGTGATGGTGGGTCAGGGCTCACTGATGCGCATGGGGAGTGAAGGCTAACCCGTGTAGTCCAATCCAATAAAAAGAGTTACTGTAGCTCAAACTGCTGGCTTTAAAAAGATGAACTCTGGCTCTGATTGAAAGGAGTCAGAACTCACACCACAGCGCAGTTTGTTGTGTATGAAGGAGCTGTGTAGCTGCAGAACGGTCAGGGCATCCATGCTGGCCCGTAACCTCCACCAAAACACCTACACTGGGCATGTGGGGATCAGAACTGGACCACGGAGCAATGAAAGAATTTGGTTTAGTCTGATGTATCATGTTTTCTTCTACATTATATACAAACCGGATTCCAAAAAAGTTGGGACACTAAACAAATTATGAATAAAAACTGAATGCAATGATGTGGAGATGCCAAATGTCAATATTTTATTCAGAATAGAACATAAATTATGGAACAAAAGTTTAAACTGAGAAAATGGTGGTGAATCAAAATGTCATGGTGTCAACAAATCCCAAAGAAGTTGGGACAAGGCCATTTTCACCACTGTGTGGCATCTCCCCTTCTTCTTACAACACTCAACAGACGTCTGGGGACCGAGGAGACCAGTTTCTCAAGTTTAGAAATAGGAATGCTCTCCCATTCTTGTCTAATACAGGCCTCTAACTGTTCAATCGTCTTGGGCCTTCTTTGTCGCACCTTCCTCTTTATAATGCTCCAAATGTTCTCTATAGGGGAAAGATCTGGACTGCAGACTGGCCATTTCAGAACCCGGATCCTTCTCCTACGCAGCCATGATGTTGTGATTGATGCAGAATGTGGTCTGGCATTATCTTGTTGAAAAATGCAGGGTCTTCCCTGAAAGAGATGACGTCTGAATGGGAGCATATGTTGTTCTAGAGCCTGAATATATTTTTCTGCATTGATGGTGCCTTTCCAGACATGCAAGCTGAACTGAGCTTCTGAACTGAGCGTTGATAACAACTTGGGTTGTCCTTGTCCTCTTTGGTCCGGATGACATGGCGTCCCACATTTCCAACAAGAACTTGTGACTCGTCTGACCACAGAACAGTCTTCCATTTTGCCACACTCCATTTTAAATGATCCCTGGCCCAATGAAAACGCCTGTGCTTGTGGATCTTGCTTAGAAATGGCTTCTTCTTTGCACTGTAGAGTTTCAGCTGGCGACGGCGGATGGCACGGTGGATTGTGTTCACTGACGATGGTTTCTGGAAGTATTCCTGAGCCCATTCTGTGATTTCCTTTACAGTAGCATTCCTGTTTGTGGTGCAGTGTCGTTTAAGGGCCCGGAGATCACGGGCATCCAGTATGGTTTTACGCCCTTGACCCTTACGCACAGAGATTGTTCCAGATTCTCTGAATCTTCGGATGATATTATGCACAGTTGATGATGATAACTGCAAAGTCTTTGCAATTTTTCGCTGGGTAACACCTTTCTGATATTGCTCCACTATCTTTCTGCGCAACATTGTGGGAATTGGTGATCCTCTACCCATCATGGCTTCTGAGAGACACTGCCACTCTGAGAAGCTCTTTTTATACCCAATCATGTTGCCAATTAATCTAATTACTGTTAATTGGTCTTCCAGCTCTTCGTTATGCTCAAATTTACTTTTTCCAGCCTCTTATTGCTACTTGTCCCAACTTTTTTGGGATTTATTGACACCGTGAAATTTTGAATCAACATATTTTTCCTTTAAAATGATACATTTTCTCAGATTAAACTTTTGATCTGTCATCTATGTTCTATTCTGAATAAAATGTTGACATTTGCCATCTCCACATCATTGCATTCAGTTTTTATTCACAATTTGTTTAGTGTCCCAACTTTTTTGGAATCCGGTTTATATGTGTGTGTGTGTGTGTGTGTGTGTGTGTGTGTGTGTGTGTGTGTGTGTGTGTGTGTGTTGCTTGCCTGGGGAAGAGATGGTACCAGGATGCACTATGGGAAGAAGGCAAGCGGGCAGAGTCAGTGTGAAGCTCTGTGTGATGTTCTGCTCGGAAACCTCGGGTCCTGCCCGTCCTGTGGGTGTTACTCTGACACGACCCACCTACCTAAACACTATTATAGACCGAGTTACACCCCTTCATAGAGACGCTTTTCCCGGATGGATATCAGTGTCCTCTCTCAGCAGGATGATGCACCATGACACCCTGTTCAGGAAAGCTTTGAGTAACAAGAGCTCAGAAAATAACAGTTCATGGGATCGGCTCCGCCTCCAAATTCTCCAGATCTCAATACGATCGAGTGTCTGTGCTGGAGAAACACATCCGATCCATGGAGGCTCCACCTCAGACACTTACACGACTCGGAGTCTGATGCCACATCATGTATATTCCAGTATCAGGCAGATGAGGATGAGACCCCTTTCGAATCTGGTTGCTATAAAGGTTTCCTCGTCATGACATCTCAGAGAGTTTTTCTTTGCCACGTAACCTCCAACTTGCTCCAGATCGCAATTCCAGATTGACCCAGCTATAAATCTATTACATTTCTAAATTAATCTGGAACTTTTGTTTGTGTAAAGCTGTTTTATGAAAATATACAGATTGTTATATCAATTAAATTGCATTTTATTTAATTTAACATATCTTGCATAGCCTAATGCTTCCTACTGTTTTGTTGTACATTATTGTTTTTTTGTTTGTGTATAAACACAGAGAGAGAGAGAGAGAGAGAGAGAGAGAGAGAGAGCAATGTTGATCATTTAAAATCTCAAAACCTTTTTATCAGAGCTTTTGGTTAAAATAATTTGTATTTGGTCACAGGAACGTTCAGTAATATAGACAATGCTTACATTACTCATGTTATTCTGATTCTTTTAATAAATACTTCAAACATTTCTTACACAATTCCTAAGATGTAATACTTGAGCTATAACCATTGTATTGATGGTTATGAGTTCAGATGCCACAGCCCTTAAATGGCCATCACACCGTTGCCGGATACAGCCACAAAATGGCCGACTATATCTATGCTACCCATCAGCGCTAGCACCTCATTTATAGAAGTCACATGACTCCCTGATCATCCACACCTCACTTAGTGTTGCACTAATTACCAGCTCCATTAAAGTTCATTTTTTGTCAAGCTTTTGTCATGTGTCACTTGGATTATGCACAGTCTTGTTTATAAGTATATTATATCATGTTGACCGTGATCCTGCTGCTACTTTCCGTAAATGAGGGCAAAATGAGTTTCATGTTAAAACCGCTGCCACAATCAATCAATCAATTAATCAATCAAAGCAACAAACAAACAAATAAGCATTTGCAAAATCAAACAGGTTTCCAAAATAAGTAAGAGTGACATGATTGGATTGGATTTTAATTTCACTCAAATGAATTCAAAGAGAACAATATTTAACTCCGCCTATCATAAGGGTTTTAATTACAAACTCATGATAATGAACAGCACTTGGTCCATCGCGTATGCGCTGTGTTACAAGAAACAATGACTGCAGTCTCTAACACATCACTTAAGGATCCTTTAACACACACACACACACACACACACACACACACACACAAGCTCCAAAACACTCCAAACCCGAATAACATACACACTTCACACCAAGCAGTCAGTCATGTTGTTGTTGTCTCCTCCATCATCTCCATTTCAGTCCATCATTTCTGATTCGCTCTGAAAGAAGAGAATCGCTCTGTTCTGCTGACGAGAGCGGAATCGAGAACCGAAAGACGGAAAGATGGCAAGATGGGATCTAAGACATTCCTTGTCAACCTTAAACTCCCATCTGTCACTTGCATAACTTTGGTATTTCAGGAGATAATTGAGAACGAGAGGGAGTGTGTAGAATCTGGAAATGTTTTTTCAGTTCCAATTCAAGCGAAGAAGCTGAAACACTTCCTGCAGCGACGGAGATTAAAAACTCCGGCAAACAACAACAACGCTTCAGATTCCTCCAACAAATCCCGAGAGTCTCTCAGATACATGACTTTAGTTCGTGAAGACAGTCGACTTTAATATGCAGCAAATAAACCTCAAAGAGAATAAGAAGAAGGAGAGAAAAATGATGGAGAGATTTCTGATCATCGTGTGATTTAAACTAGAGGTTTTAATTCAGTTTCACCCCAGAGCTTCACGACGCACTCCTGGAAACACACCAGACCTATTAGAGACTAACTGTGGATATTTTTCATCCCGATACATTAGGTTATTTTTTATTTCCCCGTCGAGTTGGCCCAGATTCCTCTAACGTTACTGCGGAGGCAGAGAGGAGCAGGAGGATTACTCTGAAACTGCTAATGTAATCGCTGCGATTGAGCTAAACCCCGAGCCATCACTTATGACTATGTGTAGAGATTAGAGCTGTCCCCATCCATCTGTCACACTGCTGATCAGTGTGTGTGTGTGTGTGTGTGTGTGTGAGA